>JAIGNY010001912.1:1640000-1860000 GCA_020152595.1 Chiridota heheva
CTCATTATTGTATATTTTTCGTGACGTAAGGATATGACAGTACAACACTAACGTTATGTGAAAGTTACAATGTACCATACAGTAGTAGGCCTAATACTTACAGCCTAACGTAACAAGTGGAGTTCGCACAATCATAAAGAAATAATGGATCGGAACTTGAGTCGATATTTCATCTTTATCCACGAGGAAATGTCTTAAAATTGTTAGCATATCGCTAATTAAGCAATATTCTGATGTCTGATTCAATGAAACTGATGTTTTGAAGTAGCCTAGGTCAATGTGATACAGTGACAATTAAAGTTATGCATTGTAGGCACGCGCCTTTTATTAATAGTGAAAATCCATCCGTTTCTTGGGGCTTGATTTTTCACTTTTTCGCGAATATTTTATAAACGAGTGAAAATTTCTGATAGATGTATGTTAATGAAATGTTCAGAATATTAAAAAGAAAATATTTATGGCAAAATCGCTACCTATTCAAGTTAGTGAACGGATACGGATGGGGTGGTGTTGGGGTAGAACCAGTACCTGATTATAAATTAATCGGGCAAAAACCGTAACTGAAGAAAACATCACAAGTAAGAAAACATCCCCCTCCCCTCCTCCACTTCTGTATGGGACGTAAAACACTCTTCACTTTAGAAAGCTTTGCTCCGATCCAAATTGTTATTGAAACCGGCCCCAAAATATTTGTTGCCCGGTCCTAACAAGGCTTAATCCGGCCCTGGGTAGAACCCCCAAATTCCACTTTATCCTGCTGTGTTGCTGTACGGAAAGTTGCTTCTTTTTTTGTGTGAAAGTATAATCGCATATCAGGGTCGGAATTTGAATTTTGCTAAAATTATAACTTCAAAAATTGCCTCATATGTCAGTATATATAGTATATAGTATTAATGAGCATGCAAGAAGTTTCTGGGTGGGTAAGGAGTTGCATATCTTAAAGGGTTACTTAATTGGTCACGTGAGTTCATCTTATGTGAAAGACTTTAAAGAAACAAAATGGTGAAATAACTCATCTGTGTAAAACTGCTGTAAAAAGTCTACTTTAGCTGCTAAGCAAGTTGGTACCCGTATCTAAATTCTTCACAATTTGTTAATGTGTTTTACTGAAATAATTCTAACTCTTTTATTGATTGAATTTTTCTTCAAACTTTCTTCCAGTGGTAAATTGTAATTAGATTAATATATTGTGGTTAACTTCACATGATATATAGGCCTATATACACAATAGTTTTTAATCCCCGAAAACAAAGTTTCCGCTGGTGGCAGTTTGATCGTGAAGCCCTCAGCATGGGAGCCTATATAGACATGGTAATGAAAACAATTTGATTTCTTTGAGAATTTTGAGGGCGATGAACCGAACTTAAATTTGGTTTAAATGTGCGTTGCTGTCGTGCCAATATCCAGATATCAGTGAACAGATGATTTACCAGTTTGCTTAGTTATTTTCCTTCAATTCAGTTCTAATTTTCCACCTTCTTCAGGAAGTTTGCCGTATACCCCTTTTACTACGCCTCTTTAGAGCTGAGGTCATCATGAGCTGGGTGGGAAAATTCATTCAATTCTCTAGCATCTAAAGAAGCAATTTATACGACAGTACGA
This sequence comes from Chiridota heheva, assembly GCA_020152595.1. Lineage (NCBI taxonomy): Eukaryota > Metazoa > Echinodermata > Holothuroidea > Apodida > Chiridotidae > Chiridota > Chiridota heheva. The sequence continues at coordinate 1,641,603 of JAIGNY010001912.1, forward strand.
GCAACTTCAAATATACATTAAAAAAAAAGACTCGCCTACAAATGCAGAATTAACTTTCCACCTCTCAAATCTGAGTGAGGAAAGTTGCTTTGGTCAAACTGTAGAAATGGTAGCAGATTACACATTCTATTTCATTGATTACTTATTTTGGATTACTGTGAAAAGGACTCTCGCCCAGCTCTGTAAGTGCGATGGGGTTACGCACTAAACCATCCACCCAGCTCACAGCCCTCCTTATACCGGTGGTGCATGTTGGTTCGAAAGTTGGAACACTCTAAAAAAGAAATGGTCAAATTTTGACCACAACTTGTTCAACTCTCTGCCGAAGTAACTTTGGTCATATGAACATTAAATTTGACCACAATATGGTCAAATTTGTCCATAATTATCAGTTTATGGTTAATTTTGACCACGTTATGGTCGTTTAATTTTGACCAACATTGGTTCGGTGCAACGTTGACTATGTAATGGTAAAATCTGACCATTCTTTTTTTTAGAGTGAAGACAACAAAATCCTCCACACATGACTTGAACAGTTGCCGCATTTTTAAAGCCAATGAACAGCTCAATTAAAGATCCTGATAAACAACTATTTACGCAAAATTAAATCCCTGAAGACTGCAGCAAATCAAGCAATCATGATTATTTGTTCCATCCCAGCGCACGTCATACCAGCATCACCACATGCATTGTTTTCTTGTTATAAGTTATATTTGATCTGATTCTAATGTTTTTAATGAAGCCTCAAAGGTTGCAAATGAACATAATTCCCAAAGAGCATAATTTGTGCAGATATTTTGTCTGATAGATAAATCTCCAAGGATTGTGTCCAGCCTTTTTGACTAATTTCTACCATTATTTTGAGTTTCCATGTCCTTCAATTTGACACTAATTGAGCAATTTGATAATTATCAGCGAATCTGGCGAAAATGAACAAAAGTTGTATTTGTTTGAAAGACAACTAAAGCACCATTATGAATATTTCTAGCAATCTTCTGCAATAAAGCTGAAATAAAACATTACGGGGCTTAAACAGATAAGTATGAATCGAACGGGGCATGGTTTTTCTATCTGTCTATAGCCTATAGGTGGCATCAAAATTGCGGCCAGACGGTGGGGCTATAGCTTTCTCGACAGGTGGGAGTTAAGAGAGAGAGAGAGAGAGAGAGAGAGAGAGAGAGAGAAAGAAGAGAGGCTGTATCATATAAGTTCTGTAATTCGAACCCGACAGTCACCCAATCAATAATTGGTATAAGTTAACATTATCAATTAACATTTTTTGTTCCTACTGCACCCCAGAACAGCGCGAATACATACACAAACAGTCTCTACAATGCCAATGTACTGTTGTATATTACTTTTGGTGAAGGGCGACAAAGTATGACACCACTAGCATATGAGCATAAGCATAGCATGCACGTACAGGAAAAGTTAAGTTTTAATATGAATATCAGCAGATCAGCGGCGAAGAAAACATTATATAAAAACATTTAATACAAAAAATATTATAAACAAATTTGTTTACACATTCTACCAGTTCTTGCACCTTTGACAGTATTTGAGGGGCAATTTTTATTTTCAAAAGGGGCACTTTTGTCATTTTTTAGAGAGGGTGGGGGTGATTATCTCCACTTTAGGCCCGTAGCCAGCGTGGGGCACAGAGATCGTGCCCCCTTACGAAGGGGTGTGCTCCCTTGCGTGAAATCATTCTTTGAGAAAAATTACTATACCTTATGAACAAATCTTGTTCATATATTCTTTTATATTACATTTCAAAGGTAGGAAGGTTTTTTCGTATTTGGCTTCATTTTTCTCAATTTTTCTACAGTAAGTCCGTATAAAAAATTTCATGAATAATTCGAAATGATACTGATAATCTGAAATGATCAAAACACACTAGAAATATGATGCAGAAAAGCATTTTGAAGAGTGGTATACGTCATCATGTGACGTATGATATGCGCACTTTTGGTTTTAGAGACAGGCTTTCGCTGTTTCATTATCATACTTGGTCATTAAGCTGTATCCCATACTGAGTTTAGAAAATCTACGTCTTCGTACTTAACAGTGGATAGCTATCTTGTTAAAGTTGGCCCTTCGTGCTCATCATTAGGCATACCTGCTGATATCTAGGCAAGGAAAAGCCGGCTCAACCATTTTAAAGAAATTATCCCAACAAAATTTGGAGCTAGGAATAGGTTCTTCAGTAAGACTTGGCTTAAACAGTTTCAATGGCTAGAATACTTCGGTTTCAAGTGACCGTGCATTCTGATAAGCATGCCTATGGGCGTAGGAGCTCAAATATAGTTAGGGGGCAAAGGGAAATTTCTCGAAAATCTCGAATTTCCAGGCCCAAAATTGGCAAAAGGAAGCACCGATAAAATACCCCCTTTGCATTGCAAAAGTGTCTTGTTTAGTATTTTTGCCCGAATTTCTTTAAAACCTTTGCCTGAAAATAGTCTAATTTTTCAATTGGAAGGATGGGGGTGGGGAGGTGGGGAGGTGGGGGGATATTCTTCCCTGACCCCCGCCCATGTCTAAGCATGCCGGAAATTCGCCCCTCCAAGATCATTGAAAGACAAGACGTTTACAATCATTGGAAGTCCGCTTTCTTCAAGATAAGCATGGGGTATCTGAGACCCACATGCAGGCCATGTCAATGTGGACTGAGCAAAACAAACACATCGAACAGAAAAGCGGCGTTGATTTCCAACTCTGTGATGACCAGTTGAAAAAGAATCGTTATTATCTTTGCAGTATTTTTGATGTTATTATTTTCCTCGTAATGAATGAAATAGTCATTGCGGGAGATATTGAAACGGCAGGTGAAATACAAAGGTCCGATTCTTTCTGCTGGGGGTAAGTTTTTACAACTCTTGCAATACACAATAGAAAATGATGATAAATTAAAGACAGCCATTATCAATGCTCGGTATCAATGTACCTAGAAAATGCCAAGTACACGTCCCCAGAAATTCAGAACGAAATTGTTGAAATAACGGCGACAATTGTTAGAGCTGAAGAGAGAAGATAGTAGCAGAGGTAACACAAAGTGATGCAGGTTGCTATTCCATTCAGGGGATGGGACTCGTAACAAGAATAATGTTGAAAACCCAGTGCTTTGTGTAAGGTACGTGAAGGATGGTGAAGCTTTTGAACGATTGCTGGACATCGCCAAAATGGATACCCTGGATGCTGAGAGCAATGCAAATGCTCTTCTTGAACTCATTGTTGTCGCAGGACGGGACCCTGCAAGAATAATCAGCCAAACGTATGATGGAGCAAGTGTGATATCAGATCGTTTAGGTAATATCATTATATCCCATTTGAAATTCCTCATTAGTAGGCCTATAAATAAATGTTTGAAATTTTGTAAGTATAAACAATTTAAGAAAAATAACGGTTCAGCGTTTGACATGCAAATCTCAAGCATTTTACTTATGTTTGTTGGTATCGATTTACTCCTTGGTTCACAAATGAAAGATATCGCCATTTTTACTCAATCACTTTTAGTTTTCTATACACATTATTGACCATAATGGTGGTATTACAGTCGTAATCAAAGAATTTGATGAAACTGAGATGATTCTGAGATGGAATGCCTCTCTACAAGCCTGAAAAATTGTATTGCCATTTTTTGGCTATTCATGAATACTTTAGCATAAGATAATGTTATTTCGGTAAAGTATATCATTTCTCGTATAAACATTACGCATTTGCGCTGATTGCTCGACTACAGGGCCGGGACTTGGAGGTAAGTTTATCAGGCGTAACCATGATGACGCATATGAAATGGTTGATAAGTGACATGGGCCTATTTTTTTATTAGTGGCGTCCAAAAACGTCTTCAGGACAAACTACAGAGGGATGTTCCATACATTCATTGTTTTAACCACCAACTGCATCTCGTGGTAATTCATTCACTGAAGTAGAACCCTGCATTCAGACAATTTTTCGAGTTCTGCGGATCCATCTACAATTTCCTTCGACGTCCAATTGTAGCTGCCATGTATGAGGTGATAGGTTATATCGGCTTATTGAAATCAGGTGGACCATTCGACCGTGCAGATAATTCTCTCCTCGTTCACTGAAATATTGGAAGTGCTTGAAAAAATGTAAGGATCCTCTTGAACTAAACGCTGGGGTTATTGCCCTTGCAACAGGTTTCCACGCCAAATTCTCGGAACCTACAATTAAAATAACCAATAACGGCGAATATTGTCGCAACCGATCTCGCTGTATTGAAGTCAGCCAACTTGATTTTGCAATCAGAGGAAGCAGATTTGGCTTTGGCCCATTCAGTTGAAGTTATTGAACACTGCATGAAAGAAGTGGAAGAACTGAGGACCGACGAGAGATTTGAAGAACTATGGCAAAAGTGCAAAGCATCGGAGGATGAAGAAGACGTTGATCATAACCCCAAAAGAGTATGCACTCAAAGCAGAAGACTTCAGGACAGTGTGGTGCTGACCACATGAGGACAAGGACCAAACCAATTAAAAAGAGAGATGCAATTAATATATCATGAACTTATTGGTGGAAATGAAAAACAGATTCAGCGAAAGCTCAACTAAGCTGGTATTACCACTAAAGAGGATAATGCCTGACTTAGCAACCTTCCTCGACTTTTCAAGTGTCCAACCTCTTGTCAACCTCATGCCTGATCACCCGGATCAAGAGCAAATCAAAAATGAGATGAAAGTTGCAAAGACGTACATTCTAGAGAGATTAGAAATAGTGCAGACATCTCTAACTTTCGCCAAACTTACAGCAGGGTTGAAAATCCTGTGTCAAGTAAAAGATGCGTTCCCGCTTCTTTTCTGATTCGGTTAATAGATTGTATTGCTGCGGGAAAACAATTGGCTGATTAGAGCTTCATCTGCTATGTGCAAGAACAGTTTATCATGTCTTACACGTTTGCTGTCCCCTGTCCCCAACACGTCGATCAATGCTACACCAACGTTTGATTCTTCTGTCTTTTGAGAAAGATTTAACTCACAGTCTGTGCAACGACGAAATTTTGCATAAATTCAAACTAAAATCAAGAAAGCTGTCAGGTTGATATGTTAAAGGACTACTGACATGCATGTAAAGATAACGCACGGTAAAATTAAAGGAAACATGTTGAAAAATAAGGAAAAGCACAATCTTTCAATAATTTAATAAAGTCATTTAAACTTGAAGGACAAACAAGGTTTTCATTCGGAAAAACTATGTCAGGATAGATGATTTGTAAAAGAATTCAGATTTTGATTTCATCAGTCACAAAACACTTGAAACTTGCAACTTGATATGAAGATCATCTTTAAAGATTTTATGTTTTGTTCTGATATGTATGTATACTTTCAGTAAAGTAGTAATCATATCATCTTGTTAACGTGTGAAAAGTAAGTTCCTTGGTGAATTACAAGAACATAAGAAAAAAGTGATTTTTATTTGGATGTACTTCGTAATCTGTACTATCTTGATTATGATGCGATATGATTTGAATATTGAAAGAAGAAAAAAACTCAATCAGGATAATCGCCGCATGACAATTCCTTAATTCCCATCTTGTAAATAAAAGTTACAGACATAAAGTGGCTACGTGGAACCGTGCCACATTCTTCTCTGTACGAATTTTAATGGAATTACAGTTAAACACTTAAAGTGATTTGTGCCCCCCCCCCCCTCCCCTTAGAGAAAAATCCTGGCCACGCGCCTGCTCCGCTTCCTATACTTAGGCATTTAACATGTGGGGAGGCCCGGGCAGATTTGATTTTTGTCTTAACTAACTTATATAATGTATGAGTCTCTTATATCCCAAAACTATTTGTAAAAGGGGAGGAAAAATCGAACAATTATTCAAATTTCCGAAAATAAACAGAATTTATATAAATTGAGGAAAACGTCTCCAAAATTGACGAATACTTCCCAAAATAAAAGTGAAGCAATTTCTCCCCTTTTACTACGCCATTTGTTCTTCATACGCACCGGCACTAACTTCCAACAGTCCAATATGGGCTCAAATAAAGCTTTGGACATCAATTTTTTGCCTTTTGTAGCGGTTAAAGGATTATGGACAGCTGGAGGCAACATGGGTGTAAATGGTTTGAAATATGATTTAAATCATTAAAACAGCAAAAAATTACATCAAAATTGGTTAAAAATTAAGCAATTTACAACATTTTCAATTTCTAGCTGTTATTGTGCAATGATATGTAACATCACATGCTGGAAAGTTTTTAAAGATAATATATCTGATTTTATCGATAAATATGTTCCAGTTTTTGATCCAACTCGTCTAAAGAAGCAGAAAGTTACCACTCCTCTTAGCAAGGATATTCTGAAAAAAAGTAAGAAAGAAAGAGGTGTTGGCAGAGATATGTTGAGACAAAAGATCACCAGAAGTATTTAGAGTATTGTCGTGTAAGAAATCAAGTGCATGCTATGACCAGAAAAGCACGGATTGAACATGAAAAAATGATTGCATCTGAAGCTAAGTCGAACCCCAAAAGGTTTTGGGGTTATGCCAAATCTAAGACAAAATTCAAACAGGGTATAGCTCACTTGCAGACCAGTGAGGTCGATGAGCATGGTAAACCATTATTAACTATATCTGACCTTGAAAAAGCTATGGTCTTATCTCATTTTTTCATGAGCGTTTTCATAGTTGAAGATGATAATAACATGCCTGACTTGAGTTCCTCTCAGTTCTATTTCCATATCACATGATACAGAAATGTTTAAATACTTCTAAGTCAGCGGGACCAGATGGTATCCATCCAAGGATTTTTATGAGTGTTCTGAAATCATTGCTTCATACCTAACTACATTGTTCAACTGTCCTTAGACAATATAAGTTCCAGATGATTAGAAGGTGGTGAATATCTCACCTATTTTCAAGAGGGGTAACAGATCTTTAGTATCAAATTATCGCCCTGTGAGCCTAACAAGTTGTCGTAGGTAAAACGATGGAATCGATTATTAGAGACCTTTTGATGGATCATCTTCATAACAACAATCTAATTAGTCCTCAACAGTTTGGTTTCATGAAAGGGAGATCTACTTCTCTATAATTATTAAAGGTTTTAGATGATCTGTCCCTAGCTTGGGAAAATAATGAGAAGGTTAACATTGTATATCTCGATTTTATGAAAGCTTTGGACAAGGTGCCACATAAACGTCTGCTTCATAAATTTGAGGATATATGGTATTGTGGATCCGTTACATATCTGGATCAGATCCTTTCTTACAAATAGGTCACAGAGAATTATAATAAATGGTTGTACTTCTAATTCAGTTAGTGACCAGTGGTATACCACAGGTAGTGTTTTGGGTTCCATCTTATTCATTACATATATATATATATATATATATATATATATATATATATATATATATATATATATTATATATATATATATATATATATATATATATATATATATATATATATATATATATATATATATATATATATATATATATATATATGTATATATATATATATGTATGTATATATATATGTATGTATATATATATATATATACATACATACATATATATATATATATATATATATACATACATACATATACATATATATATATATATGTATACATACATATATATACATATATATATATAAATATATATATATATATGTATATATATATATATGTATATATATATATATATGTATATATATATATATATATATATATATATATATATATATATATATATATATATACATATATATACATATATATACATACATATATATATATATATATATAAATGATTTCCCTGACACTGTGAGTTCTTATGACACTAAAGATTTATAGGTCTTTGAGGTCAAGTCAAGACCATAATATCTTGTGCAAGCTGACATGGACTCCTTGGCAAACTGGTCTTCTAAATGGCTATTGAAATTTCATCCAGACATGTGCAAGGTCTAAGAAATTGCACGTTGTTCTCCTTTAAGTGATTTATCCTACACCATTTTGAATCACAATCTTGAATTTGTAACTAATGAGAAGGATCTAGGAGTAACTTCCGACTCCAAGCTTACTTTTGAGGCTCACATCAATGAGAAAGTCAACAAGGCAAATATGATACTTGGGACTCATCCGTAGATCATTCACATATCTTGACAAAGCCTCTTTAGTCCAACTTTACAAGGCATTTATAAGACCGCATCAGGAATTTTCAAACTGTGTCTGGCACCCATCAAAGAAAAAACATATGGAGTTGATCGAAAATGTTGAAAGGAGAGCCACCAAACTTATTCCACATTTGCGTAATCTGCTATATCCTGACAGGCTTAATAATCTGAAACTACCATCATTAACTTACAGAAGAGTAAGAGGTGGTATGATTGAAGTATATAAGATGGTCTCACATATATATATATATATATATATATATATATATATATATATATATATATATATATATATATATATATATATATATATATATATATATATATATATATATATATATATATATATATATATATATATATATATATATATATATATATATATATATATATATATATATATATATATATATATATATATATATATATATATATATATATATGATACAAAAGTTGCAAATTTATTACCTATTCGCAATAATATTAGAACAAGAGGTTGTAAAAACAGAAAAATTCTTAAATCACATTAATTCACCAGCTTTCGACATAATTTTTTCTCCAATCGGATTTGCAAGTTATGAAATAATTTACCTAAGGGGGTCATGGAAGCATGCAATCTAAATTTGTGTAAGAACAGGCTGGATAAGCACTGGTGTAATCGGGCTTTTCGCTTTCACTTCAAGGCCGAGAGTCACGAACAACTGGACACTTATAGAACTGGAATCTCAGGCTACTAGCCTTTCGTCCAGGAAACATCATAGGTATCACAGGTAGGTATCAAAGAGGGAAGGATCCTTCATCACTTTTTGTAAAACCTTTTGTTTTTTATTTCTCTGTCAATGTTGTTTGAAATATAGCATTGGACTATGGGCAAATGTTTTCAAAATTATCATGTATCTAGAACAGACATTCTGAAATTGAAATTTACAAGTAGCTAAATTTGAAGAACAGAATTTAAAGAATTACATAAAAGATTTTAAGATGTTTTCTTCTTACTATATCACAATTCCGCACAAATGAACAAATCATGAAACTTTGTTTAGTCATAACTTGAAAACTAAATAAGCTTTTTACAAATTGTAAGACAATTTTACTCAAATTTCCATGCTCTTTCACGTATCTCAAGTCTAGATGTCCATAGTCCTTAAAAGAAAAGTTTGGGTAACTTGAAAATACAAAACATGTAGTAGTAATAATTACAAGAGGTCAATTTAAGGATTAAAGACTGAAGACTGCCATTGTTTTATTATTACAAATCTCCACTTGGTTATCAACCTAATATATATTTTTATTAAATTTAAAACTTTATCAGTTTTTGTATGCCTTCCGATACTACCTTTCTTGAACATTTACAGACTAAATTCAAGTTGAAACCAAATAAACAATTCTCTGTAATACATAAACTCGAATAATGATGCAAATAAGTGAAAGAAAATGTCACCTTTAAATCCCCTGAAGTTTGTGCATTTTAAATCTTACAAGGCTCTAAAATGATCTAACTTCACCCTATTTAGAGCATTAACCCTTAGCTCACTTGAATGCTGTATTATCTAATACTTGCAAGCCACAAACAATATCTTACTGAAAATACAACCAGAGAGAGAAATCCCACGTGGTTCCGATGCTAACTTTGGATTAGAGAGCAATTTTTTTTGTCTCTTTAAATGTTGTATTCTTACACACTAAGTCTATTTATCATACTGGAACATGTAATTTGAGTATATATTGTTGCTTAAGTGTTAAGGTGTAAACCTTAAGCTATAAGCCACAATCACAACCAATGAAACATTGTATTTGTTTGTGCCTGACATGAATAATGATGAAGATAACAAATTCAATGGGATCCTGTATCATCCTTGCTTTTATCAACAGCATCATACCAAGTCTGATTTAAATCTGACATGGGTTTGAGCATAAACATAATTTTACATTTAGCCTCACCAACTAATTAATATTCATGACATTAGCCCAGAATCAATAGGGCTATCTACAAACAACACATACATATACCACATGACATAAATTCACCTCACGGCTCTTGAAATATCGTGTTTACAAGGCTGTTAAGAGAATTTTACATTTAGTCCAGTCTATTAATTGATATTCATGACATCAGCAGTAAAAACAATTTTGACATCCAGTTCTTAAGATATCATGTTTACAGGCTTGTGACAGACACATACATACACACGCCAGCATGACTACATAGGTACCTTATGCTATCGCATCGGAACCAAAAACGTCTAAGAAATATAGAGCAGTGAAGTAACTTTTAGTCTTGATTTCAGTCATTCTTACACAAAATCTGTAAACACTTAAACCCTGAAATACTACAGTAATATCTTATACAGCGGCACCCAAGTAAACTCTTTGCAGGCTGAAATGAAGAACATAATGAAAATCTTTCCAAAGCAAATCCTTTATTTCATGTTGAACAAATGATAAGGATATTACTTATATAAAAGGAAACTTGTTATCCAGCAAAGCAACTTACAACTACAAATTGGCGTGTAGAAGTTTGTAATCACTGACGAAGCAAAGAAGAGAGAAAATTACAAGGGCTACACATACAAAAATGCTTCAACATAACAAGCATGGTTTTTAATCCAGCACATTTCACATCTTTTCAGTGTGGGGGAATATTCCATGATGATACATGATGAATGAATGGCCAGATGACCACTGAATGTAGATCTTTTCAAATCTGATCGGCAATTTCTGGATAACTAATTTAAATGTCACATGGCGAGATTCACGTGTCCATAATGGACCAATCGTATACTGGAGGAATCTTATAGATCAATAAACTACTGGAGGAATCTTGGCTGTCTGCACAATTAACGTGACGGTATGGGACCAATATGTGCACATATAGCTGCTTATGTTTTTTTCCCTGAAACCTGCACCAGATTGGTTGAGAAATAAAAGAAAAGATCCCCAGCATTTCATTGGTCAAAGTACTAAAGAAATCACATTTGGCTAAACTCGGTTTTTAAAGGTCTATATATATAGATGCTTAGTTCATTTTCAGAATCTTACAACCTTATAGGTTGCCACTTGTCTAGTAGCAAGAGGCACAGAAAGGATGCATTTTCTTTCTTGTAAGGCCATTCTATATTTCTCCTTCAATGACTTCTCCTATACAATTTGTAAAAAGACACACAAACATTGTAGGTTATTTTAAGTTGGTGAAAGTTCAATGTATTTTACAAATCATGGTCTCATTCATACACTAATGGGTAGGAACAACACTGAGTTTAGGGGATTTATGAAAACAAGGCAAATTCTCTGAAATGGCAAAACTGCTAGTGACATTAAAGCACAAGGAAAGAAAAGATAAGAACTTGAATCTAACCTAATTTGGGTTGGAATCAAAAGAGAATTATAGTAAAAACAAGTGCAATTTTTGCTAAAAGATATTACTTTTTTTAAATATAAGGTCACTGAAGTAATGTCTTAATCACCTAGAACAGAAAAATTCCTTTCTACCAAATCTTTGATTTAAATCAAATTAAATCAATTATTTTACAAAGAACATGACCTGTGTCTTCTTATATTCCCTGACCAGTAACCATAATTTAACATGAACTGTGACAAAAACTTCTCAGAAAATGAGTAGGAATTTTACTTGTGACAAAAACTTCTAAGAAAATAAGTAGAAATTCTACCATTTCAAGATTTGCCACATTTTCAGGGTCCTTATATCTACTCTGAAAAACTGCAAATTTGAGATGAAATACAGCAAGCATGGTCTCTTTGTTAAAAATTAATTGCTGATGAGCTGCAGAGCTTCATGAGAGGACTCCACAATTAAGGTATCAGGTGGAAAGTTGATATCAGATATATTGCTGTTGTATATATCTCACAGCACAGAACAGGAATTGTAAGCTTCTTGAGTCACTAGGTAACAAAATTCCTTCAGATGTTAAGGTCAGTATTAATGTAGTTATTCATCATATACCTCCGTTCCAGGCCTTTAACGGCCTTACTGATCTTTTTCTTTCGTTGTTGGGTGACATACACGATTGCTGTCATTTACTGATTTACGGCATGTCGAACGTTATTTAAGTCCCATATGGTTTGCGTGTAGATTTGCTTCTGAGTTATGATGCTCCACACAGTTTTTCAATGTAGGCCCTACCTGTCTTTTTCGTGTTGAAATATGCACCCAAAAATCTCGTTAAAGTTGCCGAATGATATTGTTTTACAGCTAACCAAAAGAAGAGGTGATATCCCTTCACACTGTGTGGAGAGAATGCTAGTTTATCCCATTTTGGAAAATATGGGTTGCTTCAATGTGACTCTAGCTGACAACAAGGCATCTGCAACAACTTAATTACACAACAGAAATATCCCAATGATAACATAAATGTAATTCAGATGTGACAATAACTAGCATTAACCAACCTCTGATACCTGGATGTAATGAACTATTTATAAATCGGACAATCGAATGCAATAGAACAGACTTCACAAAGTATATTTCTAGATTAAACATTGACCACACTTTTGAAACATTGTAAAATACTTTACACAAATATGTTGGAAACACCACAACATAAACTGTTGGTTCTGTAGTTCCATACCGATGAAACCTTTTGTCACATGAAACCAATGCGCGTCTCCTGTTTACTCTGCTCTACATTTATCTGATACAATGGTAGAATGACATCTTCCTAACTGTTTCTTTACTTTGTTCCTCCTGCTGAATGTTCAGGTTCTGAACATTATAGACACGAGTATGTTGTATTAGAAGGATACTTGCTTCCAAACAATTAGCATTGCTTTGCCCAAGTAAACTGGTAAGCAGTCTGATTTTGACCAAAATCTTATCTCTAACCCATCAGATGTTGATGACACGACTAAGCTTCTGAACCCTGTTGAGTAGGACATCTCCTTGTTTAATGGTTGCCTGAGAATGAAAAGGATTCAAAAGTAATCTCACTAAACGTCAAGCACATAAAAGCTTGGATAACGTCATGTCAATACAAACATGCTGTCAGGAATTTAATGTGAATGTCATTCCTCATATCCGTGGAAAGACCTGTGTGTGCTGTACACATGTAACGAGTAGGAAACAGCCATTTTTAGTTCTTCCTCATATCCGTGGAAAGACCTGTGTGTGCTGTACACATGTAACGAGTAGGAAACAGCCATTTTGAGTTCTTGCAAAGATATATCATCTCAAAAAGTAATGGTCAAAAATCATAACAGAAACCTGTGTAAGATGGATTGATAGCTTAATAACATGGAGTGGGTTAAGTGCGTTAGATCTGACTACTGCAGCACGGAGACATGTTAAACTCAATTTCACCATCATCCATCATAAGGAGTGCGTCAACAAGCCAGTAGGCCTATGGCGATGAATGATTAAATGAATGACACAAGAATGATTTTGGCAACTAATTCAGCATGTTTTTAGGGTACAAATGTCAGGAATTTGGTATGAACAATTGATGTTAAGCTTTGATCACCTTTATCTGCTTGAATCAAGATGAACAGCATATTTCAATAAAGTATTTCATCCTCAAAACTTCTGTACCAAATGTTCAGCATTTGACCCATCTCCATTAACTACTTCAAAATAAAACAAATAAACTTGAAGATTTACCCCACTACCCATCCCTCTTCTGCAAATTAAGTCATATTATGTGGCTGACAAGAGTTTCACGAAGCAGCTACTGACTTTTGAGTTTGCCACTTGTTGAAAATTGTGCATTCTGCATCACATACAACCATGTATCACATCGAGGATAAATGTTCCAAAAGTATCTAATGCATGATTATTCGCCCAGATTTTAGCTAATAATATGATGATTTATTGTTTGTTTAATGAGGTCTTAACAGCCCCATGACAATGAGGGTCAAATTGTGCCTGAGAGGTCAGATCATTTTAGAGGTAGAAAGGAAAGAAAACAGGGGGAGAATGAGAGAAAATTCAAGAACAAAAGTCAGAAAGCTGTGATCGAGAGAGGAGGTGCATGGGTGAAACAAAAACAAAATAGGGAGGGGGTGGAAGAGGAGAATTAAATATGGTTGTAGAGGGAAGCATGATGAAGGAAGGAGATAATTCTATCCGGAGGATTTTTCTGGAAGAACTCAGCAATTGAGTTGTGGGGAGCTAGGGAAGCTCTGGGAAGGTTGTAACTATGACTGGGTCGCATAGAATTAAATTAACAGTGAATGCCGAGCTCCATCGGTGAGTGAAGCTAACATGTATTGATGAAAGTCACTAAAATCACACTTTTCCCAATTGACTTTTAACGATAACAAATTATAAAAGCTAAATCCAATCAAGCCATGCTTATAGAGCCAGTGCTTATTCCGAGTTTCAACGGTGCAAGTGGATGAGAGTACATGACTCCTTGCGGACAGGACCACCAGTCCATGGCAGATTAAGTCCCCAACTGGTACTCATTTTATAGCCGAGTTGACTGAAGCAAGTCGAGTAAAGTGTTCTGCTCAAGGACACAATGCAGCGCTCACGGCGAGAATCGAACCTGGTACCTTCCGAATACAAGCATGACTCCTTAACCACTGAGCCACTGCAATTATAAAACTGGCAAACTTGCTGATTTACATGGCTTAAGGTTAAAACATCGGCCCAAAATTCCAGTTTCCGTTTAGGATGACATCGGTATTTCCCAATGCCCAAATATTATCTAGAACATAAAAAGTTACATAACATATTAGAAAAAGAAAAAAAGGAAGCGACAGTTTAGAAAAAAATAAAGTGACTTTTATAATTTGTTGCTACAGTCAATGGGAAAATCGTGATTTGGGCGACTTTCGTCAATACATGTTAGCTTCATTCGCTATCACAGCAGTCATTGAGAGCTCAACATCATCTGTTTACTCTAATTTCTATGCTGGGTCCCTAAACTGTTATTATTCAAACACACAAAGGAGTGATTACCTGATACTGGTAGTTTTTGCTGTCTGGTCTGTTGGTCTCCACAATACCACCAACTTTGTCAATCTTGCAATGTAGCCTGCCTGCTGCAATGAACCTTGACAGCTCCCTAGAAATGGTCAAAGGTAAAGACATTTACTATGGTTTCTGGTAAGTATCATAAGTAGCACAGGTCAAAAAATTTTTTAAGGGTATTCAGAGACGAAAATTCTTTAAAGGAAGTACTAGAAATCCCATGTCCTTTTTGTTAACTTCGTTAAACAAGGCAAATGAGAAGCTTATTACAAGCAATATACTCAATACTACTGACAAAAAACAAGGCACTTTAATTTCTCCGTTTGAGGAAAACTTTATGAGTATAAGAGAAAAGTGGGGGTGGTGGGGGAAAAAAAAATGCAGACCACATCTCATGAGTCATGTGAGAGAAAAGTGAGGGTGGTGGGGAAAAAAAAAATGCAGACCACATCTCATGAGTCATGTCAGTTCTTTCTTAATCTGTTTAATAGTGAAAGTACTCACAATAAAAACAGGTTTTATTGAACAAAATGGAAACTTCAAAGTGTGGATGCATTTTATGTCACAAATAACAATTAAATATTGTATTGTACTGAAGAAACGCTTCTTTATGTTTAAAAGGTAGGTACATAGTAGAAGTCTTCCTACAACACGTGTGTAGTTGGGGAGGGGAAGCCAAAGGTAGATACACAGTATAAGTCTTCCTACAACACGTGTGTAGTTGGGAAGGGGAGCCAAAGGTAGGTACACAGTATAAGTCTACCTACAACACGTGTGTAGTTGGGAAGGGGAGCCAAAGGTAGGTACACAGTAGAAGTCTACCTACAACACGTGTGTAGTTGGGGAGGGGAGCCAAAGGTAGGTACATAGTAGAAGTCTTCCTACAACACGTGTGTAGTTGGGGAGGGGAGCCAAAGGTAGGTACATAGTAGAAGTCTTCCTACAACACGTGTGTAGTTGGGGAGGGGGAACAAACTTTTGAATATTTCTTCAGGTTGTACCTTTTCCCTTAATATGTAAGCAAAATACAAACACAAGTAACACAGCAACATCTTACCCATCAACAAATTCTATGCTCACACCAAATGCATTAGCCATGTAAGGTAAAGTGAGGCTGCGATAGGACTCGAGAAGTTGTGTGTATGCCAATATTCTCATTTCACGGCAGTAATATCTGTAATGAGGGGCCATAAGCCTGTCCATTTTCAGCTCCTGTTCCGCATTAGCTAAATTTGAAATAAAAATTGGAAAACTATATATCACTCATTATCAAAAACAAACTGTTTAGTGTATTGAAGTGAATATACAAAACATACCACTGTTCAAAGATCATTTTTGAAGAATTGATTCAAATTAATGTGAGTGAAAAAGAATCACTCATCCACATGACAAGCACAGGACTGGTTCCTTGCTCTTCTAGCAGATGGCTCAGTACCGCTGGCAATAGCAAACCATCAGCTAGAACAAATAGTCATTGGTTGTGGCAAAGTACCAGACTAAACATTCAAAATTCAGTAAAGACTTCATTTTTATATACAATTCAATATATTCAAATAATGCATACATTCCAAATTAAGTAAAGGTTATTTTCCAGCAATGTCATCTTCAAACAATTAACTTACATGAATATAAATACTACGTGTTTACATTATGAAATCCCCAGGTATTCTAAGCTTACATGGGTGACAATAAAATCCTAATGAGAGGTTTCCATACAATCAATAGTGTCAGGGCTGACTTGTGCAGAGACAACCACATTGTGAAAATGAATACAACATAAAACTTAAAAGCTTCCAATGTACTATTGAAGTCTGAATACTATACCAATTGATTCACTGCACCACATTTTATCATATAACAAAAGTTGAATGGGTGATCATTTCTTGTTTTGTAGGATTTCATCAAAAAATATTATACTGACACTGAATCACACCTACCGAGTGCTTGAAAGAAATCTGCATATTGACAGTCGTACAGTGAAAAGAGGAATTTGCGTATATTTGGTAAACTGTGAAGAACCTCTAGAATTTCTGAACCTTTGATGACCTGCAGGAGAGAATAGATCACTTGATAGTAATGACGGCACAATAAAGTTCTAACAAATCCTTTGTAGAGACAAAAAAATCTGTCTAGACTATGTAAGAGCCCAAGTAGGAAGTGTGATGTAAGAGCCTAAGTAGGAAGTGTGATGTACGAGCCTAAGTAGGAAGTATGATGTACAAGCCTAAGTAGAAAGTGTGATGTGGGAGCCTAAGTAGGAAGTGTGATGTAAAAGCCTAAGTAGGAAGTGTGATGTAAGAGCCCAAGTAGGAAGTGTGATGTAAGAGCCTAAGTAGAAAGTGTGATGTACGAGCCTAAGTAGGAGGTGTAATGTAAAAGCCTAAGTAGGAAGTGTGACATAAGAGCCTAAGTAGAAAGTGTGATGTAAGAGCCTAAGTAGGAAGTGTGATGTAAGAGCCTAAGTAGGAAGTGTGATGTAAGAGCCAAAGTAGGAAGTGTGATGTCAGAGCCTAAGTAGGAAGTGTGATGTAAGAGCCTAAGTAGGAAGTGTGATGTAAGAGCCTAAGTAGGAAGTGTGATGTAAGAGCCTAAGTAGGAAGTGTGATGTAAGAGCCTAAGTAGGAAGTGTGATGTAAGAGCCTAAGTAGGAAGTGTGATGTAAGAGCCAAAGTAGGAAGTGTGATATAAGAGCCTAAGTAGGAAGTGTGATGTAAGAGCCTAAGTAGGAAGTGTGAAGTCCAGTGACCTCACTACCAGAAGAAATATCACCAGAGTAACTAAGAACTATCAAAACAAATGTTAATGATGATTATGCAGAGGTGAAAGAGTGAGGTATACCAATAAAAGCTACAAATCAGAAAATAATATTTTCCACATTCCCCATCGCTGCCCTGTTAAAAGTCATAAAGTTTGTGTACTGTACACATTAAAAACTGAATATCATATGGGGGAGCGGGCTTTTGTCCCGACTATTTTTGTCAATGATTGTATAGGAGCTTCTCCTTGTGTATATGGGAAACATCTACATATCTACAGAAATGTACAAATGCCAAAAATTGCTACACAAGAACAGTAAATAACTAATTCACAAGGAAAATACTTCTTTTTGAAAGGACTATAGACTTAAGATATGTGAAAGAGCATAACATTCTGAGTAAAATAGTCTTTACAATTAGTAAAAAGTATATTTAGTTTTCAAATTATGGCTAAACAAAGTTTCATGATTTGTTAATTTGTCCGAATTTGTGATATACTAAGAGGAATGCCTCTCAATAACTTTACATAATTCTTTAAATTTTATTCTTCAAATTCAGCTACTGGTGGATTTCAGGATGTCATTTTAGATACATGATGATTCGGGGTGTGACAAAGTTGCACCAAATTTTGCCCGGAGTTCAATTCTATATTTCAGACAACGTTGACAGAGGAATAAAAAACAAAGGTTTTACAAAAGGTAATGACGATCCTTCCCCAATGTCACACATTATTGTGCAATAACAGCTTAAAAATGCTTTAAATTGGTCAATTTTTAACCAATTTCATTGGAAAATTTTGCTGTTTTAAACCAATTCAGCCCATGTTGCCTCTAGATGTTCAGTCCTTAAACCCTTAAACGCCTAATCGACATGATTTTTGTCGATTTGAAAGTGCAATTTTTAATGAATAATTTCGGAACCATACCGAACTGATAAGGAGGTAATTTGTATATCATTTCAAAGAACTCCTTTGATTCTTTCATATTCTAGCTGTTTTTGATCGTGGTCATGCTGAGATTTTCAGAGTAAAATAGAGCCAAACATGAGTAATGTTCATATTTTCACCAAAATTTCCCTCAAATTGATAAATATTCAGGACGAACTTTGAAAACAAATGTTTTAACTTTATTTTTGGTGAAAGTCATTCATGAATATCAAATACTGTAATTCTAATCAAATTTTGCCAAAATCTATCCCAAGTTCAAAATTTGTGGGCATTTTACACTGTTATTTACCATATTTGGTCCATTTTGAAGCACAATTTTGAAAAAAATCTAGCTCTTGAATGGAAAATCAGAATGGAATGTTTTTTCCGCCATCTTACAGACCTTAAAGCCAGCTTTCATTTAATAAGCTACTATGTTGATGCATAGCCCCCTCACAAAAAAAAAATACCATTGCAACTTTCCAAAAATAGGCAAGGTTGCGAAAATTATGGTTGACAGAAAGACTGTAAAGACACATTTTCTACTACAAAAATTGTGTAAAAAACATAATTGAAGATATACATGTAGGATTAATGATAAAAAAGTTTGAAAGAGGTGAACACTGAGGGAAGCAGTCTCAAGTAAAGGTAAATTTGTACGTTTTTTATATTTTTTTCAGGCCTGCTGAGTACATGTAAATCTCCTCTAATACCTCTTGTGCAAAATTATGACCATACACAGCGTTTCATACATTTCTACAGTAAAATGATAGAGTATATTCTACTAATTTTACAAATACACCAACCATCTTGAGTGAGAATATATATACTTTTTAGAATGAAAAGTATATCTTGGTCATGAAACTCCTTTTACAAGAAAAAATTATAAAAGTTAGGATGAAATTTCTATTTTCTCAACCATGAAATCATTGTCATATCTTATTTCATTCCTTATTTTGAGGTAATTTTCATATTGATTAGTATGCAAAATATAATAAACAACCTTATGAATATCATACAATTGATTTTCAACATTTTCAAGAACCTACAAACAAGAAAACGTACTTCATTTTCAGGTTATAGCTTTCCCCACAATATTGTAAAAATTGATAATAATGGGTCATGATATAGGTGAAAATGTGACATTATGAATTAATTTGCATATTCCAATTGTTCCTACTCCAAAAAAAACGTGAGTGGTATCTTTGAAAGAAGTTTTCATCAACATTTCATAAATTCTATCAAAAATGCTACAACTGCGCATCACAAGAGAGTACATAAACACAAAGTTAGGCAGTTTTGTTCAATGGACATGCATATTAGGTGAGCTATTTTGCATATTTCAGTGTAAAATTACAATTTTGAAGATCAAATTATTACCTTTCAGTTAACAAGTACTTGTAATGATAGCAAAGGAACGGAAAATGTGGAAAAAAAGGATTATCTAAAAAGTTTCACAAAAATACAGATTCTAAATGTGAGGCTTGGGCGTTTAAGGGTAAATGAACTTAGCAACCACAAGAATAATTTGGTGACTTCCTACCTTGGTCCTGAGCTCTGTTCTTTCCAATGCAATCATTGCCATGTACACTGTGTAGGTGACAAATTTCTTGTAATCCATGAGCTCATAGGAAGTGAAGGTGGATACAGTGTCAAGAAAAAATTGTGCAGCCTTTTTGAAGTCACGGATGGACATACAGTAGGTTCCTTGGTACACCTTGAGACGGTTTCTTCTGTCCCAGTCTCCCCCTTCATCTATCATACTTCAGAATGAAAAATGATATATAATAAAGTTTATCTGGCTGCAATAGATCTACAATCCCAGATGAGAGTACCTTTTTTCTTCCACTTATACCCCTGTTCAATGTTGCAGCTCTGATTACCCAAATCAATTTATTTTCAAAATTGCATTCCAACATTGAATAGGGGTAGAAGGGGAAAAAGTATCAAAACTTTTGTTCGTGCTTGTAGCATAGAATATGGGACTGCAATGGTGTCCATTCTTTTTTTGTCCGTGAGTACCTGCCAATCAGGAATCGTGGGTACTCGTGAAACCACAGGTATAAAAAAAAATTGAAGCACTGTTGAACAAAAATACATACAGGAACTTTTGCGTAACTGATTTAAGTCCTACAATAAGCACCACAAACCATCGCAATGGTCAGACCAAATAAGCAAAGAATATCACAAAATTTGAGTATCTAAATTTTCAATTTACCCATTAGGCAGAACAAATTCTGAAACAACCATCGTTCGAAAATGCTTAAAAAGATAAAGAAATTAAAGTATCGGCAAGTAAATTCGCCGCATTTTCAATTGTGTTCTTGCAATTTTCAACTTAGATCAGCGCTGTACAGATTTCAAAAGTGCGGCACTGATCCATATTTTTCCCTCTCCAAAACCGTCTGTGCGAAGCACCCTGAAATCTCAGCTTCTTTGAAACATTTGTTTTTTTATTTTGTAACCTTTTTTCATTTTTGAATAATTATTTTATTGCATCAAGATCAAGATCAATTTATTTCGTCCACAACAAAATATGGAAATTTGTCACCCTGTAGCAAAACGTACAAAGATATTTAAAAAGAAAAAGAAATATATAAGTTATAAATATAAAAGTTACATAAAAGTTATAAATATATAAAATAAAAATAAAAATTAAAACCCCAGTAAATTACAAAAAATTGAAATTCTGGTAAATAATAGTAAATGGTAAAATACAATAACGTCCAAGATGTAAATATACATATATATAGGCCCACATACACACACATATGCACACACATATATATATATACACATACATATGCATACACACATACATATATATATATATACGCATACACACATACATATATACACATACATATACATATATAAATAAATATACAAAACTGACCTAAAATATAAAAAAACACACAATCAGACTGCTTTCAAGTTGAATAGGGAAATAGAGTCGGGTACAAATGAAAACCTGAATCTGTTATGCTTAGACCGTGGCATACGAAGTCTTTTACGTGAACAGCAGAAAATATATAGTGGGAAGAGCGGATGTGTGTTGTCATTCAATATTTTAGTTGTATTTCGGTGCATCATGTTATTGTAGAGATTAGAGACGGACTTCAGACATATGTCATCACCAACAACATGGCTTGCGGCCCTTATGATCTTCCCCAATTTACTACTTAAATCTTTTGTAAGCAGCCCGAATATACAGATAATACTGAAAGTCAACACGCTTTGTATTACTGCTTGAAAAAGTAAAACAAATTAAGAATATATTGTCAACTTTGAAGTATTTCAGTTTTCGTAAATTATACCTTTGGTACGCCTTGGTTCTAGTTGCATCAGCCTGGTCTTTAAAGGTAAGTTAACGGTCAATGATAGTGCCTAGATATTTGTAATGGTCCACCTGTTTAACAACCTCATTATTAACCCTGATTGGAGCATGATCACATGACCATTTCCTAAAATCAAACACCATCTCCTTGGTTTTTTTACAATTCAATATAAGATAGTTTTGATTGCACCAAGTAACAAAATCACCAATGTCATCCTCATACGGAGCAGTAGTGTATTATGAAGGTAACCGGTTATCAGAGTATCATCAGCATATTTAATAATTGAGCAAACATCATGTTTACTTCTGCAATCATTAGTGTAGAAGCAAAAGAGGATAGGAGACAGACAACAACCCTGGGGCGCACCTGTACTAATGGACCAAACATCAGAGCATAAGCCATTCATCCTAACAAACTGTGGTCTGTCTCTTGAATAATTTAAGATCCATAATAATAACCTACAATTGACACCCAAATGCGGCTGGATGGAATTAAAAGCACTTAAGAAGTCAACAAATGTAGCCCGAACAAAAGAATTTGTTGTTTCCAAGTGTTCAAGAATCTTATGCAAAAACATTAGGACTGCGTCATCAACACTTCTTTTGTCTCTGTAGGCAAATTGCATGGGATCTAAAATAACACCATTCTCATTTAGCAAAAACCTGAGAATAAGTTTTTCAAGACATTTCATTATGATCGAAGTAAGTGCAACTGGACGATGGTCATTTAGGGTGGTAAGTGTATTTAATCAGGTAATAAACATAACAATTCAAGCATTTTTGTCCGTGTATTTCTAGGTCAGTTTTACAACTTGTAAAACGTATCTCAGCCTAACATGAGCGAGATTAAAGCCTAATAATGTATTCTTTTTGTGGCCGCTTGGGAGCTATTGTTAAGTGTGAATTTTGTTTACAATTTATTTGTTTCTGGATAATTCTCCACACTGAAAAGACTTATGTTTATGGGGATTAAATTATAATAAATCTGTCCAAAGTCAGTTTTGTTTTTAATGATTTTTTAACTAGAACAGTTCTCATGGATACCCGTGAGTTTCAAACAAAGGAATTGCGGGGCGGGTCTGAAATAATACCCAGGGGTTCTTGTAATACCCGCACAGGCTTAGACTGCAAGCATCATGTGAGCCTGCAGAAATGACATTGAAAAGCTGAAAGCAGTTACAAGTCTTTGTACAAAGCACACATGGCTTATTCTTAAAAGAGTATGATTTACTAATTAATATGGGTATTGGTAAAGGAGATTGACAAACACAAAAACAATGAAAAATCCAACAAAATTCTGATAAATTATTCTGAACAACAACAACACCACAACTTGGATAATGCCAGCATACAAGAAAATAAAAAAATTTACTACATCACTCTATACTTGAAATAGAAAAGACAAACAGTGGAATAGTGTGAGTAAAAGAATAACAGAAAAGCACATTTCAATAATCAGCTATATTCAATTCTTGAAATTAATTAGCATTAAGGTTTGGTTGGCATGGAGTACTGCTAATTTGATAAAGTTTGGAGGCAATGGTTACTAGACCATAAAGTCCGGTCTCAGAACAGAGCAAAGATGTTTGAACATTCAAAGCATCACTAACCAAAATGTTTGTATACATCAAACTCTAGACTATCATTTATAAATTAAATTGTTTTTGGAATTTCACATCCAAATCTTCTTTTTGTTTAACTTGATCTAACAGGATGGTTGATAATTTTCTTTCTGTTACGTAAATGAACAAAGGTGAGTCAGTGCTTAGATCTTTCAAGAGTAAGAATGGGAAGATGGATATTCCCATGAAAGTCAATGAGGGCTTAAATTTCATTTAGCAAGACCTGGTTAGAGAAATGTGAAAAAGGAAGAAGCTTATTCTATTGAGCCATTAGGATCATAGAGCTGGTGCTTATCCCCGGTTTCCATGGCGCAAGCGGATGAGAGTACACAACCAGACCCCTAGCTTTGCTGTTTTACAGGGGCGGCCCGCCCTGCCCCCTGAGGGTCCGCCCTGCCCCTCATGAGAAAAAAACAAAACAATTTGTTAAACTTAATAATTTTAATTAACCTCATAAATCAATACAGAACACAGAATGATAGTAAGCAATTGTCCTGTTTGTAAAGCGGCCCCTAGACTCCATGCCGAAAAGACGCAGTGCTTCGCGCGCACATTAACGTGCCTCTCAGCAAGTCTAGCACTCAGCCCCTATTTAAATCAAGCTAGGGTCTGAAACTCCCCATAGACGAGACGCCAATCTATCGCAGATTAACTCCCCAGCAGTGCTGGTACTCATTTTCACAGCTGAGTGGCCTGAAGCAAGTAAAGTGTCTTGTCTTGCTCAAGGACACAATGCAGCGCTCACGACGGGAATCGAACCTGGTACCTTTCAAATACGAGCTTGACTCCTTAACCACTGAGTCACTGCACCTTGTCAAAAAGGAAGTATTTTGTATTACTTTTCTGAAGTTTAAAATCTTTTAGATTGAATTTTTTCTTTGACAGATAAAAAAGTTTGGTTTCAACATTCAAAATTCAAACTTCTATGTCATCTATGACTATCTTGTCATCAAAAACCATAAGTAATAGGAAAATTAATTAAAACAGAATCCAGCTTTTTTGTGCCATCTTTGAATCTAAACATAAAGAAACCAGAGTAAATAATTAAATCAAGATGTTTATAACTTCCACATCCTTGCTCTTTTTCAAATTTCATTCAATTTTGTATGTATTTTCCTCTTACCTTTTTGCTTTCTCAATATTTCTTGTAATGATATCATTGTCGAGCCAAAATAATCCCACTCTTATCTGATGAAATATGATGTCCAATCTGTGACCGAGCGCTACTGTTTTGTCAAATGCTTTTCTAAATGCCGTGAGGCAAGCATCCTGGGGGAAAAGGATTAACAATAGGTCAACTATATGACAAAAGATATAATATACAAAGATTGTTGAATGTCATACAATTCATTCTTCATTCATCTTAAAGGAATATTCCCATGATTTTCAAATATATATATATGATACAATAAACATATATATATATATATATATATATATATATATATATATATATATATATATGATACAATATATATATATATATGATACAAATATATATATATATATATATATATATATATATATATATATATATATATATATATATATATATATACATATATATATATATATATATATATATATACACATATATATTAATATATATATATATACACATATATATATATATACATATATGTATATATATATATATATATATATATATATATATATATGATATATATGATACAGGACTTTTAGACAAACAAATTGACTGAAAAACATGTTGATATCTCATTCTGTTAAAGAGTAATTACATTTCAAAGTTTGCACCAGTGTGTTGAAATGTAACCTCACAGTGTAAAGTATGATGTCATAAAGGCAAATCAAAGACAATTTGTATTCATTTCTTCAAAAATTAATTGCCTTTTTCCTGAATTATTGGAAGCATTTTTTATAAATATATTATTGAGACGAGGTATAAATGAACTTTACAAGAAAGTGAATTGTCAATCTGCTCATGAACCTTACACTCCAAGCAAAAGAAATCGTTTTTGTTTTATAGAAATATATACAATATACAAAATTACCATGTTACACATTGAGGTAATAAAACAAAGCTCCAATAGGTACGCAGCTTTAAGTTTACAATCCTACCCTTTCTTAGACTTAATTCTTAGACTAACAAAAAAACTTTAAAATTGGACAAATAAAAGCACAACTAAAGCACTGTTTCACAAATAGTGAAAGGACCCACATCATTTCCTGTACTGCACACTTTATACTATTTCATAAAAAGGTGGCTAAAATAGATATGGGTAATTGAAAACAGAGATATGAAGATAATTAAAGGATCAACATATTCCTCCTTCTACTAGCCGGAACTAAAACTGGTCAAATGTTGTTGATGGGTCTGTCAGTTGGACAGCTAGATTTGTTGCAAAACATAATTTCAACATGATCTTCCTTCTGGAGAACCAGGTCAATGACCTAATGATGCCCTCAAGCTGATTATCAACTATCTATATTACCAATTCAAATTACAAAACAGTAAAGGAAGCTTCTTCTGGGCAACAACAGCCACATGTAATATGTTGGTTGTTCTTACCTTATCTCCAATCTTACAGAGGTATTCAGCTTTGGCCTGGTGTGCATCTCTAACTTCTGTTTCTCCTAGATTTTGTTCTGCATCTTCTACTTTGGCATCTAGCTTCTTAAGTTCCTCCTCATTAGCCTCTTTCATCTTTTTAAGCAGTGCAGCATCCACTGGCCAGTTTAGATCTTTACAGACGTGCTCATAATATGGTGCCATATCTGTAGATACAAAAAAAGTAATGGCTTTTCAAAATAAATGCATCTTCTGTTCAGGATAATATGCTTGACCATTAAGTTTTCATCTTTCAAAATGTGTTAAGCCAACTCAGAGTAAAATGATAGAGCCTTCAACTTGAATGTTTAAAACAGACTGAAAGATTCTGATCTAAAAAAGAAAGAAAAAAGATTTAAAAGCTGAATAAACACAAGTGTGTGACAGTATCCATGCTTTGTTACAGTGCTTCCTAGAGTGTAGTGCTGTCTTTCACATGTAAACCGCATGTAAAAATCTAAATTCCTTGTGAAATAGCAATCATTAGGTTCTTTGTAAGTGAAATGTAATAGCTTCAATAAACTATGGGAGAAATTGAAAATGGCCAGAGGTTTTGAATCTCTATCATGTACCCTTGATTAGAAATTAGCAGGAGAAAACAGTCTGATGAACTAGTGACTAAAATTTATGATAGAATATTGGATGCATGGTCATGAAACAAGATAAATTTGTTACCAATCCACAAAAAATGTTTATAATAAACCTTACTCCTTTTGAAGCTATTCTGAAAACCATGTTAGACTTAAAACAGCTGTTTGTTTGCAGCCTCAATAAAATTAATTGAGATAAGTAATTATTAAATGACTAAACAAGAAAGCAATCCACAGAGTTGCTGATCTCATCACCTACAGTACAGTATAGTGTGGGAAATAGCTAACAGGGTCACTATAGCTCTGTGACTTTTGAAGGATTGCACTGTCTATGCGAGCTTGAGTACAAGCAGATGATTGGCTTGGCTATCTTTCTTTAGGCATGTTGATCGATTGCACTGCCCATAGAAGTTCAAACAAGACCTGTGACCTTTTGACCCCAGTTTACGGGGACACAAATTAATGTACCAAGGTATCATGGTACAACATAGGGTTGGTATAGGTCTTGTACATTTTGAGCTAAAAATGGTGTAAAAATGTGCAAATTAGTACAGTATTACCCCCTAAAATAATATATTTGACCTCCGACCCTTATCATTGAAATTGTTCACATTTATTGTACTCTACTGTATGACACCATTCATACTCACGTCACACTTACCATTTCATCACTATAGGGACCTTTTGACACCAGTCTATGGGACACATTCATGTACCAAGGTATCATGGTACAAAATGAGGTTGGTATAGGTCTTCTTCTTTTTTAGTTTAAAATGCCACAAAAA
The DNA here is from genome assembly GCA_020152595.1 of Chiridota heheva. Classification (NCBI taxonomy): domain Eukaryota; kingdom Metazoa; phylum Echinodermata; class Holothuroidea; order Apodida; family Chiridotidae; genus Chiridota; species Chiridota heheva. The sequence continues at coordinate 1,669,285 of JAIGNY010001912.1, forward strand.
TCTACATAATTAAATGTACATAATTACCCCCTATAATCACATATTTGACCTCTGACTGTAATCACTGAAATGACCTTGAAATTTTTCACATTTATTGTACCCTACTGTATGACACCATTCATGCTCACGTCACACTTACATGTACCATTCCATAACTATAGGGGAAAAAAGTTAAAAAGGTCAAAAGCTCTGTGACCTTTTGACCCGTCTATACGGGACACAAATTCATGTACCAAGGTGTAATAGTACAACATAGGGTTGGTATAGGTCTTGTACTTTTGAGTTTAAGAATCCACAAAATTTTGCATAAAAAACACTTATTTGACCTTCAATTATTTTAAAATTTGTTAGAATGTTAATCTCTGCCACCTAAGCAATTTGTAAAGATACCAAGTAATTCCTTCAAAAGATACAGCCACCACCAAAAACTTGTCCCATTTGACCTGTGACCTTCGTACCCCAAAACCTTGGAGACAAAAGTTCCGGGCCAGGGGTACCCGTCCACGAATTTTGGTTCATGTGTGTATTACATTTTTAGAGTTATAAGTTTGTTTGTTTGTTTGATGAGGTCTTAACGGCACCACGACAACGAAGGTCAAATTGTGCCTGAGAGGTCAGATCATTTTAGAGGTAGTAAGGAAAGAGACCAGGGGAAGAATGAGAGAAATTCAAGAACAAAAGCCAGAAAGCTATGATCGAGAGAGGAGGTGCATGGGTAAAACTAAAAACAAAGTAGAGAGGGGGTGGAAGAGGAGAGTTAAATATGGTTGTAGAGGGATGCATGCTGAAGGAAAGAGACTATTTTATCTGGAGGATTTTTTGGAAGAACTCAGCAATTGAGTTGTGGGGAGCGAGAGAAGCTCTGGGAAGGTTGTACAGGGGCAAGCAAAGGAGAGCGTGTTGGATTGTGAGGATGCAGTGGCAATTGTTACAGAGGGGTTGGGGAACCAATAAGGAGGTGGGAGTGAGTGAGGTGGGTGTGACCAATTCTAAGGCGGGTAATATGAGCGTTGTCGTCACGAGAAAGGTTGTTGATGGTGGATTTGATCGGGATTGTGGGCTGGATAACATGGAGTTTGTTATCAATTTGGAAGTTCCATAAGGTTTGCCAGCGGTCACGAACAAGAGAAGCGATAAGCGGTTTGATGTCAGAAGGTTTTGGGAAAAGGGGGAAGGGAGGAGGTTAAGGGCAAGCTTAGCGGCTGTATCAGCCCTGTCATTGCCAGGGATGCCAACATGGCTGGGTATCCAGAAGAAAGAACACTTTTCCTGCAGAGGGTGGGAGAAAAGAGTTTTCGGAGGAGGAGGTGGCAGGTGAGGTTATCCCATTTAAGATTGAGTAATGAAGTAAGAACAGCCTTTGAGTCAGAGAAAATGGCAAAGTGACTAAGAGGAGAGTACTCAATAAAGTTGAGGCGAGGAGAATGGCCTTAGCCTCGGCTGAAAAGATGGATGAGTGGTCAGGAAGTCTGCTACTGAGGGTGATGTCTTGGATGATGGCAGCAGCAGCTGTCTTGTTGCCTTCCTTGGAGCCATCAGTATAGATGGAGGTGTAATTTGAGAGTTGGTCTTTGATTTGGTTGTGGAGATTGATGAAGAGATTAGGGTGAGTTTGAGTTTTGTTATAAGTGGAGAGGTCTAGGTGGACAGAAGGAAGGGAGTGGCCCAAAGGCGGAAAAGTGGGCCAGGAATAGGTGCCGAGAGTGGCGGGGTTGATGCCAAGTTGAAAGAGGTCTGATTTAATCGTAAGCTGAAGGGGCGATAGGGTTTTAGTCCTATCAAAGAGGAGGAGAAATTGGGGTACCTAATGAGGTTGTAAACAGGGTTCTGGGTGTTGGTGAGGACTCTAAAAGCATAGGAGAGGCTAAGCTTTTTACATCTAAGTAGAAAGGGGGTTCGTTGGCTTCAACATGAAGGCTAGTGATTGGGGAGGTCCTGTAGGCTCCTAGACAAAGCCTGAGGGCTTCATTTTGGATGGTGTAAATGTGGTTGAGGTATGAGTTGTGAGCGACACAGTAAACAATATTGCCATAGTCAAGCAGCACGAATGGTGAGCCTGAAAATTTTGAGGAGAGCATAAGCGGTTCGCTCCCAAGTAGTGTTGGAGAGCAGTCGGAGGATGTTGAGGGAGCTATTGCATTTTAGTTTCAGGTTGGTGATGTGTGGCTTGTAGGTGAGCTTGGGGTCTAGAGTTAGACCAAGGAACTTTGTGTTTTCAACTTTAGGGATCGATTCCCATTGAGCACAAAGTTCGGGTTGGGGTGGAGGTTGTTGAAATGACAAAAGTGCATGCAGACTGTCTTGTCTTTGGAGAATCTAAAACCGTTATTGTTGCTCCAGACTTGCAGCTGATTGAGGCTGGTTTGGAGCCTATTTTCAACAATAGGAAAGCTAGGGAGGAGTAGAAGATGGTGAAGTCATCCACGTAGAGGGTACGTTTGATGCTGGGGCCAAGGTCATTCCAGATGTCATTAATGCTCAGGTTGAAGAGAGTGGGGAGAGGATGCTGCCTTGGGGCGCCCTCTTCTTGGGGTACGGCTTGGAGAGGGTGTGGCCAATCTGAACTTGGAACTGCCTGGGTGAGAGGAAGTTTTGAATAAAGATGGGAGGTGGCCTCTGAGGCCAATGGTGTGAAGTTTCCGGGTAATGCCGTATTTCCAAGTAGTGTCGAAAGCTTTCTCGAGGTCAAAAATATGGCAATGAGGTGTTCCTTTTTGCAAAGGATTCCCGGATAAGCGGTGTCAGCGTAATTAACTGGTCTAGGGTATTGCGGCGTTTTTGGAAGCCGCTTTGGTGAGGAGAGAGGATTCTGTTGGTCTCTAGGAACCAGTTTAGTCTCTGATTAATGATCTTTTCCATAATTTTACAGAGACAGCAAGTAAGGCGATGGGTCGGTAGCTGGTGGGTCGATGCTATCCTTCCCGGTTTAAGGGCGGGGATGACAATAGCTGTCCTCCAGATAGGGGAAAGGAGTGTGAGGACCAAATGTGGTTGAAGATGGTGAGTAGGGTAGTGGTGGCTTTGATGGGGAGGTGTTTCAGAAACTGATAGGGGATGTTATCTGGGCCCTTGGAGGTGCAGCCAGCGTCGCTGATGGCTTGGTTTAATTCAGAAAGGGTGAGAGGGGTGTTGTAGCTTTCGGAGTTGTCAGAGGAAAAGTGATTCTCGGGCTTCATCGCATAAGCTTTTTGATTTTGAAAGCATTGGAGTAGTTGGTCGAGGGCGAGATGTTGCTAAAAGAGGCGGAGGTGGTCAACGATGTCTTTTTGCGGTGAGAAGGTCTCCATTCCAAGAGAGATGGGAGATGGAAGATTTGCCTACTCTGCCGTGGAAGCTGTTAACCATTCTCCAAATCTTCTTAGTGGGGGTGTTGGTGGTGAGAGAAGAGATAAAGTTGTTCCAAGTGTTGGTTTTACTGTCCTTGATAGTGCGTCTGGCCTTGGAATGGCGGCTGATGCGAAAGAGGTTAAGGTTATGGGTGGTCGGGTTAGTTTTAAAGTTCCTGAGGGCTCTTTTCCTGTTCTTGATGGCGGTTTGCAGTCATCTGAGAACCAGGGGTTGGGGGGATGATTTGGGGTTTGGAGGTTTTGGGAATTGAGCAGGTGGCGATGTTGATAAGGATATTACTGAAGTTAGACATGGGATCCTCATCCTCGATAAGATGGGGAGAGGTGTGAGTCACAGAGGGTTTCAAAAGGGACCAGTTAGCCTTGTCGAGGTTCCAATTGGGGGTGTGCTCAGTGGGGATTTGAAGATTGGAGTGTATAAGAAGAGGGTAATGATCACTACCACAGAGGTCAGCAGTGACTCTCCAACTAAAATCAGGGAGGAGGTTAGGGAACAGATAGACAGGTCAATACAGGTGAGAGAGCCTGTGGCAGGATGAAGGTAGGTCGGGAGTTAGTGTTCAGTAAGGACAGGCTGTGCTGACGGAGCGTTTTCGATGAACTTGCCTCTAGGGGTGGTGGTATTAGAGCCCCACAAAGGGTTGTGAGCGTTGAAGTCACCAAGAAGGATGAAGGGGTGGGAAGCTGAGAGATGAGGTTGTTAAGGCTGGTTGGTTGAATGTTGGTGTTGGGAGGAGATAGATATTGCAGAGAGTGAAAGTTTTGTGGAGGAGATAAAAATACAGATGGCCTGAAGGTTGGTGTGCACACGAACAGGGCTGTGTGGGATATCGTGTCTAACGAGAATGGAGACGCCACCACAGGCCCTGTCAGCATCCACTTGATGTTTGTAATAGCAAGCAAAGTTGTTAAGGGAGTAATGGTCGGTGGTTTTCAAGAAAGTTTCTTGTAGGCAGAAGACGACCGGGTTGAAGGTGGAGGCCAGAAGGTCGATTTCTTCAGAATTGGCCTTAAGGCTCCTAATGTTCCATTGTATGATGTTGTGGGTGTTATTGTAATTGTTTGTGGTGTATGTCATAAAGGAGGCGGGGGGTTATCTGGAGGAAGATCTGCTGGGTCTGAGTTCGCTTGTTTTTCTTTGGATCTGTTTCTTTGGGAGCGATTGTTTTTGAAAATTGGGACGAGAAGTATGATCGGTGTGTTCGTGTCGAACAATCCATACTCTCTTCAGTGTGGGTTTGGGAGGTGGGTTGTTTGTTGATTGGTTGTTTGTTGATTGGTTGTTTGTTGATTGGTTGTTTGTTGATTGCTTGTTTTTTGGTTGGTTGTTTGATTTGTTGGTTGTTTGCTTGGCTGGTTTTAGCTTGATGTATGAAGGTATTAGTGGAGGTGGTGTAGGGGCGGTAGGGGCTTTAGAGTAGGAGCGGGGTTGAGGAGAGAAGTGGTGGTGGAGGTGGTGTGGGTATTGGGTGTGATTGGGTTGTTGGAAATGGTGATGGGCTTAGGACTAGGTAAGAAGAGCCAGGTGAGGTCGGTTTGGGCATGGGAGTTAGTTTTTGTTGTGTTAGTTGTGTTTGGGGCGGAATTAGAGTTAGAGGAGACTACGTTTGAGTAGGAAGGCTTGGAGTTAAGGAAGCAAGGAATTGTTTCCTGGCCTCAGGGTAGGTTATGTTGGGGTTAAGGGTTTTAAGTTTTGTTATTTGTTTTTCCTGAAGCCAGGTGGGACAGTCTTTCGAGAAGGAGGGATGGTTTGCTGGGTGTTTACCGTCACAATTTGTGCAGAGTGGGGGTTGGTGCAGGAGGTGTTGTCATGGTCGGGGCTCCGCCCAGTTACCACAGCGCTTGGCTGTGGCAGGAGTTTTTCCGTGGCCATACCTCTGACAATTATAGCAACGTAAAGGGTTAGGGATGTAAGAGGCGACCTGGATTCTCAGGTAGCCGGCAATGATGTGGGAGGAGAGTTGGTGTTGCGAGGTGAGAAATATGGTGTTGGTGGGAGTTTCGGCTCCGTCTCTCTTTAGAACGAGACAGCGGGCTTGTTACATGTTGGTTAGCTAGTTCTTCTTGGAGGTCGTCATCGGTCATGTACGCAAGATCGCGGGTGCGTATGCGCCTTTGCTGGAGTTTAGGGAGCGATGGGGGTGACTGTGATGTCGATACCAGAGTTGGATAGGGTTTTGGTGGAAAGGAGGGTGGTGGCTTGTGTGTCCCTGGTGCAGTGCACCAGGAGATCACCGGATCTAAGGGTAGAGACTTTGGGAGGGTACCGACAAGGCCAAAGAGGGCTTTATGGATGAGGAAAGGAGAAACTTTTAAAGCTTTCCTGCTTGTTGGTGGCATGGATTATAAGGATTTTTGGGATTGGGGTTGCAGAATGGTCAATGATGGTAGCAGGTGGAGTCACGGGGGGAGGAGGGGGTCAAGGTCAAGGCATAGGCGCTTTGTCATTATGAAAGAAAAACCAAGGGCCGAGAGACCGAGGCAGCTAGAAAAAATCGCGGAACCACTATGTGGGGACCGCTGTATTAGTAAGAAGGCGTGAAAAGTCGGGACAGAGCGAGGGAAAATATAATAGAAAAAAAAAAGAAACGATCTCACGAGGATAAAAGCCCATCCACGAAAAGAAAATCCGAAAATGAAGTTATAAAACAAAATGGTGCAAATTGGAGAGAAAATGGAGCGAAAATAGTTTAAGAGAATATAAGCAGTTGTCACGTCGCTCGTACACACTTTCGAGTTATAAGGGACACAAAACTAATTGTTGCATATGCACACATACCACACAAACACAAAAATCACTTAATTTTGTCATGTTCCAAAACTTATGACCAACATGTCATTATTTGAGACCTCCTGGTGGCGCCACCAGCCCCTAATAACAATGGGGGTGGCCATGTAGTGTAGGGGTACAGGCAATTTTTGCCTATACAGCAAAGTGACTACAATATCTCATCCCCACATATACAGTATGTATATGTGGGTGATGAGATAATAACAGTCAAGATACATTTGGAGGTTATATTAACCCCAAATTTCAGATTTGTTTATGAACAGATGTAAATAGTGTGATTTAATGTGATTTTTGGTGAGAAAAAAAAAAATCGACTGGAATTTCATTTTAAGGGCCTTTAAAAGTGTCTTATATTTTCCAGATTTTGTACCCAAACAAGAAAGTTTTGAATCAATTTTGCAGGAAATGGAATTTTAAGAAAATTATCTTGCAGTTTTTAAGAGTTTTATGACCAGGGATTCAAGAATTTTAAAATAAGAATAAGGAATTTACCAAATTTGAGGTATTTCCTAAGCAGCCTACAGTATTACACCAATGACCCAATTGTTGCCATTTCAAGTGTGGAATATATTAAAATCCATGACAACTTTTCAGTCTTTTGGTCAACTTCAAGCTGTGACAAGGTTTTACATTAGGAATAACTGTACGTAACATGCAGGAAATAACATGAAGTCAAAGTATCACATCTAGATAGGAATTAAGAAACAAAATCATATCACCCCGTAACTCAAAGCGTGGTCAAATCAAGAATTTGCAACCTGTCTAAGACTCCAAACAGTGTTCACATTAGTGAGAGGGATAGAAGTGAGAACGACTCATTATGCATTTCTATGTGTAAAAAAACTGCACCGCTATTTCAGAACCTACCATTTTAGTACATACATTTGATGCAAAAAATGATACACAATTCTTAAAATTTCAAAAACCAGTTCACAAGATGGCCAAAACGTTAATAGCCTAAGAAAACAATTACCTTATTTATGACACAGCCAAATTCCGTAGGAAATTAACCTTTTCCCATATCTACTTTGATATTTGGTTGTTCACAGCATCAGACAGTCAGAATAGGCAATGGTAGTTAGGCTGCAGTGTGTGCTTCGTGCATGCTCGAGCAAAGTCGCGCAGGTGTATACAACTAAGTGGGAGGGCACAGCCTGAAAAAATGGCTATCATGCAGACAATACATATATTATAGTTCCATACATTGTGGTTAGAGTACAAAAAGAAGAACAAAATGGAGTGCTGCGGTTTGTGTAAAAAGCATTGACATCAGAACAGGGAAAGAAGGACCGACGGTTAGCTCAGTCAAAAGTCCGACTGAATGAAAAAACTTTTGGTCAATGTAATGAAAGAACTTAGGATTTACCTAAAATCACAATCAGAGGGTTTACATCTGCAGACCTTGTGCCTTCAAAATTGAGGACACTGCAAAGTGCAAGAAGCGTTTGATGAACAGATGATTGAAATAAAACAATTAGTGAAGAAATCAAAGGAAATGAAATTTGTGGTGAGTTTTTCTACAATGATTTCGTCAAACCTCTTAGACTTGTTTAGATACGATGTCCATTTTGCATATGTTGTATGTTGTTTACGTGTATACTGCCATATATAAATCCAAAGACTTCAACAAATAAGAAAATGCACGACAGCGCAAGCGTTTTTGGGAAGATTCACATTACGGGGTAAATAAGCACACGCCCAAAGAAATGTCAATCATCCTTTAGGATGTAGGCCATCACGTCGTATGCTTGCGTTTCAATGCATTATGAGTTTTAATTTTTTTTAATGATGCGCATCATTTATGGCTCATTTTCATTTTTTTTGAAGGAAAATTTCATGATTTAACGAAAGACTTTATATCTTATTCTTTGAGGAACACAAGTAGACAAGTTTGACTACTGCTTTATTAATTTTTTAGAATAAATAAATAAATAAAGTTTTGATATCGAAAATAATTTTGCAACCAATTCTAGTCCAAAATTTTGTGGACATGTGTTGTAGGCCATTGATTTTTTCTTCATTGTGTGTAAGACGATTTTCAATGCGCATGCTTTCATGTTCAAATCTGGAGGAGTAGGTGACAACGTGATTTGGGCACGAGATTCGTGCCAGAGGAATTCCTTTTTTTGTTTTTTTGTTAGAATTCCCCTTTTTCTTTTTTAGAATTCCTCCTCCTTAAATTAATTACAAAAGGGGAAAATTTGCTATTGCTTTAGCACATAACATGTACACTTGAATCAATTCAAAGGAGAGCAGCCAGGTTTTGTAAGGCAGACTACTCTTATAAATTCAGTTCTTATCGGTGGCTCAACATCTAAAACATCTCCAGTACAGTCAGGAGTTCCCCAAGGCAGCGTTCTGGGACCATTAATATTTCTCCTTTTCACCAATGACTTACCGGACTGCATTTCTCACCAATCCTCTGTCAAACTATTTGCTGATGACTGCATTCTTTACCGTAAAATCCAGAGTGAAGAAGATGCTTCTAAAGTTCAGCTTAACCTAAACAACTTACAGCAATGGGAGAAGGACTGGAGGATGGAATTTCATCCTCAAAAGTGTCAAGTCCTACACGTCACAAACAAAAAGAAGATCACAATAGTACCTTACACCATCCATGGTCAAACATTAGAGAAAGCAACTTCTGCGAAATATCTGGGGATCAACATTAACCAAAATCTAACTTGGAATCACCACATTCAACAAGTCTCTGCTAAAGCCAACTCTCCTAGTGCTTTTCTCCAGAGAAACATCTTGCGATGACGTCATGAAGAAGCAGCACTTCAATTGGTTTGCAGCAAATTGTTGGGCTATTAGTATTACACTGTCATGACTGTAATGTCGGTAGAAAATCTATTGTTTGCAATCTCATCAGAAAAAAGAACAAATACTGTGGCTTATAAACAACGGAGGGAGTATCCAGCAAATGTGAGTTGAGTCAAAAAATGTAATTAAGATTGCTGAGTGGTCAAAAAAAATAATTTTCAAATACGGCTTAAAAATATCGTAAGAAAGTGACCTACCTTTTTATATATATGTATTAAGTAGGCCTATATAGGTTGCCATAACACTACCAACACCTGTGCTCATATTCGTTTAGGCCTATTGAGGAGGTCGGACATCCGGGAATGTTGTGGTGCACGGCGTAACAACGCTTTTGACGAACTCAAACTTCAGTCAAAGGGGAAAACAAACAGTCAGTTATCATTGCAGTCAATGGGAGAAAAACCTATTTTTTGTCATTTTTTCAACAAATACTGTACAGAATTTATTTTTCTTCACAAATGCTATGTATTAGGCCTAGATAATAGTTTCCAGCATATATGAGCACCGTTTATTTTCACTGACTGGCTAAGGCGACACAAGTATTCATAAAATACCCCATTGACTGTGATGATAAAGTTTCCCCATCAACTTAGCAAAACCGTACTGAGCTTGAACACGGTTTCGTCGAACCGACCACCTCAATGTTAGAAACTATGATCTCATAGGCCTAGGCCTACACAACATATTTGAAGAAAAAAAAATTATGTTCAGTATTTGTTGAAAAATGAGAAAAAAGATGTTTTTCTCCCATTAACTGCAATAACTGACTTTGTTTATTTTCCCTTTTTGACTGAAGTTTGAGATCGTCAAAAAAGCATTGTTACGTCGCCGTGCACCACAACATTCCGGATGTCCGACCTCGAGAATGGTCAGAAAAGGATGGATGAGAACTAGACTTGAACCTAGCGTTACAATCCTAACGTAATTTTGCATATATAAAATTATTAACAAAAAGTAGGCTACCGTTCGTCTTAATTCCTTCTAACAATTCTTTCTTAGCTTGATTATCATTTTTGTGGCTCTCTTGTTCTAACACAAATTTTATTTGCGCTAAGGAAAGATCAGGATTCTTCTGCAATCCTTCTTCTTCTAGTCCTTCAAGAGACATAATTAATGTGTGGATGTTTACGATTATTTTCCAACGTCAAGTGTACATGCATTTACGTACGTTTTAGCACATGCAGAAATGACACATTATTATGTGTAACGTTAAACGTACACAATGACTAAATGAGTTTGCAAAATACAGAAATACATGGCTTCACCTAAAAATGGCAAGTGCACCATCTTGCACTTTTGTGAGGGGGCTATTCATATAACAATACTGACCGCCGGACGGTTCGGAAAATAAAGTGGTGAAATAAAATGGTGAATGCAGGTTGCAAAATTTGGGGGTGGGTAAAGAGAAGGGAGGACGCAGGAGGGAGAAGGGAGGACGCAGGAGGGAGAAGGGAGGACGCAGGAGGGAGAAGGGAGGACGCAGGAGGGAGAAGGGAGGACGCAGGAGGGAGAAGGGAGGACGCAGGAGGGAGAAGGGAGGGGAGTGTGCAGAGGAGGAGACAGGAAGGAGAAGGGGAGGGCACGGTGGAGAAAGGAAAGAGACTGGAGAGAGGAAAGGGAGGAGGGAGACAGGAGAAGGAGGGTGGGGTTAACATGTAAAAATGTCGCACAACATACCCCTACCATCGAAACAGGCACTTCTGAGGAATAAACGTTTATTGTTGGTATTGGTAAGCCAAAACAAATCTTGGAGTTTAACAAACAACTTTCCGTTTTAAAATTAGGCATATAGCGACATAGCTAGCCGGTACTCTATTCTTGATTTCTCAAAAGATGGGATAAACATATGCATAACATAACCAAGAAAGCTAATTATGTACTTGGCCTATTAAAACGTAACCTCTCAAACTGTCCCACCGACGTTAAATCCACTGCTTATAAAGCTCTGGTCAGGCGAGTACTTGAGTACGCATCAGCAGTCTGGGACCCCCATCACCAGTGCGATGTGGATAAATTTGAATCTATTTAAAGGAGAGCAGCCAGGTTCTGTTTGGCAGACTACTCTTATAAATCTAGTGTAAAAAAACATGCTTCATAAATTAGATTGGCCCCTGCTAAAAACAAGAAGATACAACACCCGGCTACATATGCTATATAAAATCAATAACACACTTGTCGCCATCAATAAAGATGAACTTATCCCCACCGTCAGAACTAATACAAGAAATAATCATGACCTTATTTTCCAGGTCCCATATGCTGAAAAAAATGTATATAAACACTTGTTTTCCCCTTACACACTAAAGGATTGGAATGCTTTACCGCCAGACATTGTACAAGCACCAAGTCTCAAGTGTTTCAAAGCTAAACATACTAACAGTTGTATTGCTAACTAGTTTTTTTTTGTATAGTTTTTTTTACTCTTATTTTTTACGCTCGGTTGGCGTTCATGTCCTCTTGATGGATTTTTGCCGACTTAACCGATTCAGATTCAGATACAGCAGTGCCCCAAATGGGTGAAAGTGGAATGTGTATATATGTATCGTGAGTGAAATCAACTAGTCCTATTTATTCACTTTTACTAATGACTGAAGCCAAAATCAAAAGTAGAAACTTGTAATATCGATTTAATTCCTTTAACTTTTGTAATGTTTGCACTCTTCTTAAATGAATTCCATGATAACTTGATGCGATTAACAGAAACACACTTTGATTTTTATAAAATATATGTAATTTTGGTGAATAGCAAGGTTAACACTATCAAGATATAAAGCAATTTTCTATAGTGTGTCTTTTATTGTATTTTGTATATTTTTACATTTTACCATACTTTTGAACATTATAAATTGTATTCTCTTAATCCTTCCTAATTACCATCACCGTCATTTATCACTTAAAAAATGTTGTGGTATATGCACACTCTTTCAATAATGTTTTCATTTTTGTGACAAAGTCTGTTAGAAATTACCATAAATTGTTCTTGCACACATCTAACGAAAGTTTCTTTCATTTTAAATCATACTTTTAATTTATTCTGTAAGTTCATTACATATTATTGGCGCCGGAATCGGGGACAAGGAGCCATAGCCCCGCCTCCGGTGTCCCCTCTTATTAAGGAAAACCCAATTTCCTCTCCAGCAAAAATTGGAAAATATATTTTAGGGTTTTGGCCCATTCATGCACCACTTTTAAAAAATGTATATCTGGGCTCCCATTTAAGCATTTACACAATATAGCAACGTCACCATCTGACTGTTTGATTATAAATTGGAATACGAATTACCATCTGCAAACAGTGCAAATATAACCATTTTTGAAACATTACAAACATCACATATAACCAGGGGTGTAGGAAGCTTTCGAAAGTAAGGGCATGATCGCTTCAAAGGGGAACTTCCCAAGGCATATTTCCGCCCCACACTGTCTGTAGATATTAAAGTAAAGTAAAGGGAATTTTCTTTTAAAGAGGGAGGCTCGTCTCAGTAAAATACGGTAGAAATGGGGGATACTATATTTTGACGTCACTTCCGGTTGTGGAGGCAAGATCCGATCCCCTGTCTGTTTGTACCACACATTACAGCCAGACACTTAGCATGTACAATGTGTGTGCAGAATTACATACACAACGCATTACGTTACTGTGACGAGAAACTTATTTGTTTTTTCAATGCTTTTTGTGAGAAAGCGAAAGTGAAATTTTAGTAATATAATACTACAATGATAGTCACCAAATGAAAATTACTGAGAAGAAAAAAAGAAGAAGATGAAAGCAAAAAGTCAAAATAAACGATTCTACCGGGGCTCGAACTCACGACATGATTTAAAAAAAAAAAAAACGTTACTTGTGATCGCCGCAACCATCTGGTCTATCTCATGTCGTAAACTTTAGGGGATTTTAAATAACTATATACCTTTTAATACGAGCAACAAATCGCGCAGCAAAATTTCAACCAATCAAAAAATTTGAAAGGAATTATAAATATTGTGCACATAAGACGATATCGCCTCTTAGGGAAAGGGGAATTTTTCCAATGGGAACCCATTGCACTTTCTTTCGAGAAAGGGGAATTTTTCCAATGGGAACCTCATTGCACTTTTGAAAGGGGCACTTTTGTAATATTTTTTAGAACGTGTGCGCACATTCTGCCAGTTCTTCCTTCTTTTGCAGTAAATGGGGAGGGAGGGGGAGTTGTATTATATTACATTATATCAGCGGTCTCAATACACTTTACAAATTTTAAAAATAAACACAAAATAATTAATTATGATTTAGTCCATGCAAGATACTAAACTAAAATAACCAAATAATTTATTGCACCTCTGATGCAATAATATTCCAATTTCTTAGCAACAAGAATTTGCAGAACTGCTTATTAACGAGTCTATTCTTATGGAAATAACTTTTCCAGAATATTATAGAATTGTGGGAGAATATAGACATCAAGTCGAAGTAATTATCTAAATTTTCCTTCTTCCCACCTTAACAACACACTAATGACAAAGAATCGATTGCACATATGTATGCATCTTGATTGCACATATGTATGCATCTTGATTGCACATATGTATACATCTTGATTGCACATGTGTATGCATCTTGATTGTACATATGTATGTATCTTGATTGCACATATGTGTGCATCTTGATTGTACATATGTATGCATCTTGATTGTACATATGTATGCATCTTGATTGCACATATGTAAACATCTTCATATCATCACAATATTTCAAATCCTTGCCTCATCAATTTTTACAAGGATCATGGAACATCTCAAAAGGTAAAATAGTGTGCCATAGTGGTTGCACTGGTTAGCTTTACTTATAAGCTCTTTATTAACTCTGTACGTCAACGTTTTTGCTTATTATTTCAATATATAAAGTGGTGGTTTTAGTTTAAGCTTTTCATGTGGTGACTGACCCCAATAGACCATTATCTTGCTATAAATGTTTTGTTATGGAAAACGCATTTCTATTATTTTGATAATTATGTATACTTTTCCCTTCGGGTCGAGGTTCCAGGAGTAGGAATCTTTTTGGCCAAGTTTGAACCAGCTTTCTCAAAGATATCCCTCCATTCGAATGAATTTTAATTAAACCTTTTTTCAGAGGGCCCAATATGTTTCAGCTATTATAATCTTTGGTCCTGCTTTTTTACATGTACCTAATATTTTTCTCTATCTGGAGATGTAGAGTCGGCTTGTCCCACTAGTCTGTCATTCACTTGAAGCAAAGACAACGTAGTAAGTTAATCACATATAAAAAGAAGATCTGAATATACCTTTCATTCTTGAAAGTAGCGTGAGAAATTTAAAAAGGGAATATCTAAAGATATTTAATTCAGATAATTCCTACCCCCACTCTGACACTCCACCCACATCACATTTCCTCATTTAACAAAGGGAGATCAAAGATATTGAATTCAGATAATTCCTACCCTCACTCTTACACCGCCCACATCACATCTCCTCATTCAACAAAGGGATATCTAAAGATATTTGATTAAGATAATTCCTACCCTTACTCTTACACTCCACACACATCACATCTCCTCATTCAACGAAGGGATATCTAAAGATATCTAATTCAAATAATTCATACCCTCTCTGACACTCCAAACACATCATATCTCCTCATTTAACAAAGGGAGATCTAATGATATTTAATTTAGATAATTCCTAACCTCACTCTGACACTCCATCCACGTCACATCTCCTCCTCCAAGTGATATCAAGTCATGGTATTCCATGCATGAGAAGAAACAAAAATGAAAATCTTAAGAACTTTCAAATGTCTAAACTATTTCTTTTGAAATTTCATTTCTTTTTAGGGAAAACTTCTTAAAGGAAAATTCCTGTTGAGACCATCTGAGATGATTATGCATCCCTGATTTCATATTTCATTTATCTTTGAAATCATACTTGCGGTTTTGTTATTTTGAACTTTCAAATGGCCGCAGATCATGATTTTGTCTTCAGATCTCAAGACCAGTTGTTTATGACTTTGGAAATTTCAAGATGGTCCTGTTTGCAGACCTAAGTTCCCATCATACCTTCAACCGGAAGTAACTAGAGATCGGACATTCTCTCGATCTCGTCGCTCGAGCGCGACGTACAGTGAATGACTGGAACTACTGACTAACGATCGAGCAAGGGCGTCAGAATTGAAATATCTTTTGTAAATGCTTAATTTAATATCATCTGATCACTTTCATGAAATATGGCAGGTTTACCTAAAAGAATAATAAAGGTTTGTACATATATAATCAAAATATTGTGTTTAGTACAGGAACAAAGTAGCCGCTTGGAAGTTGAACGCTTCAAGTGTGTAGGAAATGAAGCCTAGTGTTAAAGAGGTGTTCAATTTAAACTGTTAGGCTACATGTGTTTTGTTTCATGTCAAAAATGTAGGTGTGGAGCTAAGTTGCTCTAAAATCTGCAAAATAAGTTCTAGACTACTCCTTTAAGAACCAACTTGCCAATATATACTTTCTCTATCCATAAAATCCGCTTAGGCTTTAGCCAATTCCATAACAACCAGGGACATAAATTATTAATCATGGCTAGTGGCTGAAGTTTGTGCTGGCACGAAGTTTCTAACATGTCATTAGGCCTAGCCTACCCCAACATTTCTTCTAATTTGACAAAAAATAACATCAAGTTCATGATTTCACCTGTTAATTTGAAGTAAAACTCACCAACAATTTTCAATGATTAAACACTTTGGAAAGTAATATTTTTCAAGTTCTTGTATCCCATATTTTTGTTCAAGCCTTTTTACACTTAATACTGGTAGGGGCCCACAGGCTGCAGCTGCTTTAGTACGAATCTTTATACTCCTAACTCAATTGCTCTGAATCTCTGAATTAGAGTATGAACTATTTACATACATAAACCATTTAGGTCTACACACTTCAGCAAAGTAAATGGGCCAAGTTCAACATGTGTTTAAAAAGAAATTTGCCCAGAAATTTTGGTTACATTGATTTTTGTTATGAAGACTCATATTTTAACCAGAAAATCAGCAAACTGAATCTTGAATTTCTTGTACATATTGTGCATATCGTAATAACTCCATTGCTTTGCTAAAAGGATACACAATTTTTGTTCAAAAATAAAGTTTTAACACATTTTTTGCGAGTATCTTGACAAAAATTGTAACATGCACGTAAGAGTTATTTCCAACCAATATGAAAATAAAACGCTTGCTTAAAGAAAATATTGACATATTTTGAGTGCGTATCTGCATTCTCTGTCGCCCTTGAGCGTATGGATGCACCAGTGTGAGTCCTACTTGCGTGTTACTTATCTACGACGCGTACAATTTGTATGTATTATTATTAACAAAAGAACAAGGGCATTTAGGTAGTCAAATCTGAATAATTATAATAGTGCGCAACAAGGCAATTACGATGTTTTGTAAGGAACGCGCATGTTTTTTGGTTTTTGTATCTGCGCCCGTTTTGGCCCCTGCCTTTTTCAAGTTATACGCATGCATTTGCAGCATTAGTTAAAACACTATCGTCCTGTGCACAAGACACTGAATTTCTTCCAGAAAATTGACTGTTTTTCTCCCTTTCACAAAGAATTTGGGAAATCTACCAAAACATAAGTTAAAAAAAGTTGTTCAGCTTTATGTCTGTATGGTTAGATTAGGCAAAAGTCAAGGGCGTCGGTGTTGATTTTCATGCTCTTTTGTGACAACTGTACTGTAGGAGAGATGTATTAGCGATCGTGTCTTCTACAGCTGCTCAGGCTTATCATTGGTGTATTAAATATTTTATCATGGATATGAACAGGATGTCAAAGAATTTCTTTTATTTTCTCCTTTAAGGTAATGAAGTAGTCCGAGATTCCTCTGACAGTGGGTTGGGCATCCATTTTTCATTTAGGTTTTGGGGTTTTTGTCATTTTGAATTTTTGGTGTTATTAGGCCCTACCACACAGTCAAGAGTCCTTTAGGGGTCTCAGCATATACACTTGCTGAAATGGTTAGGTGTACAAAAATGTGAGGTCGATTGACATCGACCAGAGATGGGAGGCATTTTTCATAATTAAATACTCACAATGGAAATACTCTATTCCTATGTAAATCACATGTCTAGAAGTTAACTTCCTATTAATACACACAAAAACAATTATGATTAAAGCTAATTCCCAAAAAACAAAGGATTTTGTCACAAATCAACATCAAGTTTTTTAGAAATTTCCTTAAGTGATCGTACACAGTTTGTCAAAACATGTCAACAATGTAATGTGACAGTGACAATAGCAAATCAGGAAGCGGAAAAGTTAATACAGCGTCTACGGTAACTTTCAGTGCCATGTATTAGCTGTTGAATAGACATCTCTGCAAGTAATATGTAATTAATTAATTAACAATGTGAATCTATTTTGAGTAACGGTGGTTTCTAAAAGACTTCTTTTTTGTTCAACTTCTTTTTTGTTCAAATTAAGTCTTTTCTTTAAAATGGCCATTCTCATTGAACAAGTCCCTTTCAGATTGTCCTAGGTTTTTGGTGAAAATTCCCATTTTAAGGTAAAATTGACTTGAAAGTATGTATATTTTATTCAAGATGAATCTCTGTTAACAAAATAGTGCATGTTTTTTTTTAGAATGTAAAAGCGAGCTATGATATTCACTTATGACCTTTAGCTGTGGATAGTGTCAATTCAAAACAAAAGCAAATCTTGACGACGTTATTGATAACACTGAAGGATATCATTTTATCAACACCATCAAAGCTAGAGAAATCTTGAGCTAGGTAACGATGGTGTTACTATCAATATGATAAGGATTTGGCTGAGGTTTTAAATGACTACTTTTGTGTCTGTTTCTACTAATGAGTCCCTTGATGATGATGTTGCTGATTATCTGTTTTCCTCAGGTTCTGTATTGGGTCTGCTTCTTTTCTTAATCTTCATTATTGATATTGATGTTTCACTTGGCTCCATTATTTTTAAATTTGCTGATGACACTATAAAATAATACTAAGCTCTACAGGATTGCTGATGATGCTAGGGATTCTTTACTGTTGCAAAGGGATCTGGATAAGTTATGTGTTTTGGTACCAAACATAACAGATGTTGTTAAATGTTGATAAATGCAAAGTTATTATTTTGGTCAGAGCAATTTGGGTTTTAATTACTGCATGAATAGTTTAAATCTAGGTTGCATTGCTAGCAATCTGAAACCTTCTAAACAGTGTGCTTTAACAGCTTCAATGGCAAATTAGGGTGCTTTGTTGTCTTCTTGGTAGAGAGGTTGTTCTTAAATTGTATAAGCAGTTAGTCAGGCCTTACCTTAAGTATGCTATTCAGGCTTGGAGTCCCTTTTTATGAGAGGGATAAGTTCAATTTGGAGCCGGTTCAGTAAAGAACACTAGACTTATTCCTGAAGTAAGGAATTTCTTATGAATCTAGGTTGTGAATTCTTGGTCTGACCACGCTTGAGTTGAGAAGAGTACATGCTGATATGATTCAGGTTTTTAGATTCCTATCTGATAGTGATGCTTTGACTCCCTGTTATTTCTTGCATGTTTCAGCTAATCCTCATGTGACACGAGGTAGAAATTGATCAAGAGGTTCTCACGGATAGATATTCGGCGGTTTAGCTTTTCGCAAAGAGTTGTTAATGAGTGAAATGGTTTGCGTGAGTGGATAGTTAGTTCCAATTGTGTTCACAATTTCAAAGTCAACATTGATAAGTTCTTTACTAACTCTGGGCATCTTTGATTTTTTAATTTGGATTTTTTTATGGTGGTGGTGTTAGTTTAGGCTTCTTATTGGGTGACCAACCCTTCTAACACAGCAGGGTGGCAGGTCGAACACAGATTGTGATGCTGGAGGTTGCAGGTTCAAGTTTGGCTGTGGCAACAATTCAACCCGTGATTTTTCTACAGATATGCAGAACGATACGTACACTGACATCAAATAGCCTATGGTTGGTTGGCGATCGTTGTCCATTGGGACGAGGACTAGTTAGGCAACATACCTATGCAATCTAATGCAAATTGAAAATGCTTCTAATTTATGTTCCTCGAAATAAAGATTTCCTTCATTTGTGTTCGCGATCATAGATGGAAACGGGCATACATTGTTTTGGTAATATGCAGATAGTTTTTTTGTTTTTTGAAGAGTGAACTATCATGAATTTTCTTTAATGGATTACTAAAGAAGGAATCAAATTATGCATGGATTATTTGTTAGACGAAAATAAGGAAGTTTTCATATCCTAAATTCAGCGCAACTTTTTTGGAAGCGTGTTGTTGGCCGTTAACTTTTGCTTCAGTGTGTGGTACGTCTTGACTCTCTTTCAATAAGCGTGTTTATGCCCAAGTCCTACGGATTGGTTCACTGTGTAATTTGGGCATGAATATTTGTGGTAGATAAGGACAGCAATCCTGAAGACAGGGCTCCTCACCCACTGCCTGATTCTCTGATCATTTCTGTCATAAAAGAATGGAAGATAAGAGAAGACCAAGCCTAACTAAAAACCCATTCAAGAAAAGAACAGGATAACACAGAAAGTTTTACATGATATAGATTCTATGGATGCACTTTGCAAAGCATGGTTAGTAGTTTTGGAATACTTTGTTTGACTTAACAAATACATAAGCATGAAAATTGTGTTAATTTGATCTTTACTTTGACAATTATAGGAAACGCAGCGGCTGATGACAGAACCAGTCCCAGGTATAACAGCCACTCCAGATGACAGTAATGCAAGATATTTTCATGTTTTAATAAAGGGTCCTTCTGATGTAAGTTGATCAATATCCATCACCATTGATTATTTAATACATACTGTAATTGATGATATATATTTCATGTATTCATTTTTTTGTTCACAGCTCATGCTACATTATTCTCTATATAGCGACAAGTAGGAAGTTTTTATCCAGACGAACGAGCATTAAATTCTGAGCAGAACCGTCTTTAAATGGTTGTTAATTTGATCAAATAACTACGAGAGCGCCGTGACAACTGCTCCTATTTTCTTAAACTATTTTCGCTCCAATTTCTCTCCAATTTGCACCTTTTTGTTTTATAACTTCATTTTCGGATTTTCTTTTCGGTAGATGGGCTTTTATCCTCGGTGAGATCGTTTCTTTTCTTTTTTTTCTATTATATTTTCCCTCGCGTTCTGTCCCGACTTTTCACGCCCCTTCGTTACTAATACAGCGGTCCCCATATAGTGGTTCCGCGATTTTTTTTTCTAGCTGCCTCGGGTCTCTCGGCCCTTGGTTTTTTCTTTCATAATGACAAAGCGCCTATGCAGTGACCTTGACCCCCCCTCCCCTCCCCGTGACCCACCTGCTACCATCATTGACCATTCTGCAACCCCAATCCCAAAAATCCTTATAATCCATGCCACCAACAAGCAGGAAAGCTTTAAAAAAGTTTCTCCTTTCCTCATCCATAAAGCCCTCTTTGGCCTTGTCGGTACCCTCCCAAAGTCTCTACCCTTAGATCCGGTGATCTCCTGGTGCACTGCACCTGGGACACACAAGCCACCGCCCTCCTTTCCACCAAAACCCTATCCAACTCTGGTATCGACATCACAGTCACCCCCATCGTTCCCTAAACTCCAGCAAAGGCGCACACGCACCGCGATCTTATGTACATGACCGATGACGACCTCCAAGAAGAACTAGCTAACCAACATGTAACCAAGCCCGTCGTCTCGTTCTAAAGAGAGACAGAGCCGAAACTCCCACCAACACCATATTTCTCACTTTCGCAACTCCAACTCTCCCCTCCCACATCATTGCCGGCTACCTGAGAATCCAGGTCGCCCTTATATTCCTAACCCTTTACGTTGCTACAATTGTCAGAGGTATGGCCACGGAAAACTCCTGCCACAGCCAAGCGCTGTGGTTTCTGAGCCCCGGACCATGACAACACCTCCTGCACCAACCCCACTCTGCACAAATTGTGACGGTAAACACCCAGCAAACCATCCCTCCTTCTCGAAAGACTGTCCCACCTGGCTTCAGGAAAACAAATAACAAAACTTAAAACCCTTAACCCCAACATAACCTACCCTGAGGCCAGGAAACAATTCCTCGCTTCCCTTAACTCCAAGCCTTCCTACTCAAACGTAGTCTCCTCTAACTCTAATTCCGCCCCCAAACACAACTAACACAACAAAACTAACTCCCATGCCCAAACCGACCTCACCTGGCTCTTCTTACCTAGTCCTAAGCCCATCACCATTTCCAACAACCCAATCACACCCAATACCCACACCACCTCCACCACCACTTCTCTCCTCAACCCCCCTTCCTACTCTAAAGCCCCTACCGCCCCCTACACCAACTCCACTAATACCTTCATACATCAAGCTAAAACCAGCCAAGCAAACAACCAACAAACCAACAAATCAACCAGCAAACAACCAACCAAAAACAACCAATCAACAAACAACCAATCAACAAACAACCAATCAACAAACAACCCACCTCCCAAACCCACACTGAAGAGAGTATGGATTGTTGACACGAACACACCGATCATACTTTCGCCCAATTTTCAAAAACAATCGCTCCCAAAGAAACAAATCCAAAGAAAAAAACAATCGAACTCAGACCCAGCAGATCTTCCTCCAGATAACCCCGCCTCCTTTATGGCATACACCACAATCAATTACAATAACACCCACAACATCATACAATGGAACATTAGGAGCCTTAAGGCCAATTCTGAAGAAATCGACCTTCTGGCCTCCACCTTCAACCCGGTCGTCTTCTGCCTACAAGAAACTTTCTTGAAAACCACCGACCATTACTCCCTTAACAACTTTGCTTGCTATCACAAACATCAAGTGGATGCTGACAGGGCCTGTGGTGGCGTCTCCATTCTCGTTAGACACGATATCCCACACAGCCCTGTTAGGTGTGCACACCGACCTTCAGGCCATCTGTATTTCTATCTCCCCTCCACAAAACTTTCACTCTCTGCAATATCTATCTCCCTCCCAACACCAACATTCAACCAACCAGCCTTAACAACCTCATCTCTCAGCTTCCCACCCCTTCATCCTTCTTGGTGACTTCAACGCTCACAACCCTCTGTGGGGCTCTAATACCACCACCCCTAGAGGCAAGTTCATCGAAAAACGCTCTCCGTCAGCACAGCCTGTCCTTACTGAACACTAACTCCCGACCTACCTTCATCCTGCTACAGGCTCTCTCACCTGTATTGACCTGTCTATCTGTTCCCTAACCTCCTCCCTGACTTTAGTTGGAGAGTCACTGCTGACCTCTGTGGTAGTGATCATTACCCTCTTCTTATACACTCCAATCTTCAAATCCCCACTGAGCACACCCCCAACTGGAACCTCGACAAGGCTGACTGGTCCCTTTTTGAAACCCTCTGTGACTCACACCTCTCCCCCATCTTCTCGAGGATGAGGATCCCATGTCTAACTTCAGTAATATCCTTATCAACATCGCCACCTGCTCAATTCCCAAAACCTCCAAACCCCAAATCATCCCCAACCCCTGGTTCTCAGATGACTGCAAAACCGCCATCAAGAACAGGAAAAGAGCCCTCAGGAACTTTAAAACTAACCCGACCACCCATAACCTTAACCTCTTTCAAGATCAGCCGTGCCAAGGCCAGACGCACTATCAAGGACAGTAAAACCAACACTTGGAACAACTTTATCTCTTCTCTCACCACCAACACCCCACTAAGAAGATTTGGAGAATGGTTAACAGCTTCCACGGCAGAGTAGGCAAATCTTCCATCTCCCATCTCTCTTGGAATGGAGACCTTCTCACCGCAAAAAAGACATCGTTGACCACCTCGCCGCCTCTTTCAGCAACATCTCGGCCTCGACCAACTACTCCAATGCTTTCAAAATCAAAAAGCTTGCGATGAAGCCCGGAGAATCACTTTTCCTCTGACAACTCCGAAAAGCTACAACACCCTCTCACCCTTTCTGAATTAAACCAAGCCATCAGCGACGCTGGCTGCACCTCCAAGGGCCCAGATAACATCCCCTATCAGTTTCTGAAAGACCTCCCCATCAAAGCCACCACTACCCTACTCACCATCTTCAACCACATTTGGTCCTCACACTCCTTTCCCCTATCTGGAGGACAGCTATTGTCATCCCCGTCCTTAAACCGGGAAGGATAGCACCGACCCCACCAGCTACCGACCCATCGCCCTTACTTGCTGTCTCTGTAAAATTATGGAAAAGATTATTAATCAGAGACTAAACTGGTTCCTCGAGACCAACAGAATCCTCTCTCCTCACCAAAGCGGCTTCCAAAACGTCGCAATACCCTAGACCAGTTAATTACGCCGACACCGCTATCCGGGAATCCTTTGCAAAAAGGAACACCTCATTGCCATATTTTTTGACCCGAGAAAGCTTTCGACACTACTTGGAAATACGGCATTACCCGAAACTTCACACCATTGGCCTCAGAGGCCACCTCCCCATCTTTATTCAAAACTTCCTCTCACCCAGGCAGTTCCAAGTTCATTGGCCACACCCTCTCCAAGTCCACCCCAAGAAGAGGGCGCCCCCAAGGCAGCATCCTCTCCCCACTCTCTTCAACCTGAGCATTAATGACATCGGGAATGACCTTGGCCCCAGCATCAAACGTACCCTCTACGTGGATGACTTCACCATCTTCTACTCCTCCCCTAGCTTTCCTATTGTTGAAAATAGGCTCCAAACCAGCCTCAATCAGCTGCAAGTCTGGAGCAACAATAACGGTTTTAGATTCTCCAAAGACAAGACAGTCTGCATGCACTTTTGTCATTTCAACAACCTCCACCCCAACCCGAACTTTGTACTCAATGGGAATCGCATCCCTAAAGTTGAAAACACAAAGTTCCTTGGTCTAACTCTAGACCCCAAGCTCACCTACAAGCCACACATCACCAACCTGAAACTAAAATGCAATAGCTCCCTCAACCTCCTCCGACTGCTCTCCAACACTACTTGGGGAGCGAACCGCTATGCTCTCCTCAAAATTTTCAGGCTCACCATTCGTGCCAAGCTTGACTATGGCAATATTGTTTACTGTGTCGCTCACAACTCATATCCAACCACATTAACACCATCCAAAATGAAGCCCTCAGGCTTTGTCTAGGAGCCTACAGGACCTCCCCAATCACTAGCCTTCATGTTGAAGCCAACGAACCCCCCTTTCTACTTAGATGTAAAAAGCTTAGCCTCTCCTATGCTTTTAGAGTCCTCACCAACACCCAGAACCCTGTTTACAACCTCATTAGGTACCCCAATTTCTTCTCCCTCTTTGATAGGACTAAAACCCTATCGCCCCCTTCAGCTTACGATTAAATCAGACCTCTTTCAACTTGGCATCAACCCCGCCACTCTCGGCACCTATTCCTGGCCCACTTTTCCGCCTTGGGCCACCCCCTTCCTTCTGTCCACCTTGACCTCTCCACTTATAACAAAACTCAAACTCACCCTAATCTCTTCATCAATCTCCACAACCAAATCAAAGACCAACTCTCAAATTACACCTCCATCTATACTGATGGCTCCAAGGAAGGCAACAAGACAGCTGCTGCTGCTGCCATCATCCAAGACATCACCCTCAGTAGCAGACTTCCTGACCACTCATCCATCTTTTCAGCCGAGGCTAAGGCCATTCTCCTCGCCCTCAACTTTATTGAGTACTCTCCTCTTAGTCACTTTGCCATTTTCTCTGACTCAAAGGCTGTTCTTACTTCATTACTCAATCTTAAATGGGATAACCTCACCTGCCACCTCCTCCTCCGGAAACTCTTTTCTCCCACCCTCTGCAGGAAAAGTGTTCTTTTCTTCTGGATACCCAGCCATGTTGGCATCCCTGGCAATGACAGGGCTGATACAGCCGCTAAGCTTGCCCTTAACCTCCTCCCTTCCCCTTTTCCCAAAACCCTCTCTGACATCAAACCGCTTATCGCTTCTCTTGTTCGTGACCGCTGGCAAACCTTATGGAACTTCCAAATTGATAACAAACTCCATGTTATCCAGCCCACAATCCCGATCAAATCCACCATCAACAACCTTTCTCAGATCGACAACGTTCATATTACCCGTCTTAGAATTGGTCACACCCACCTCACTCACTCCCACCTCCTTATTGGTTCCCCCAACCCCTCTGTAACAATTGCCACTGCATCCTTACAATCCAACACGTTCTCCTTGCTTGCCCCCTGTACAACCTTCCCAGAGCTTCTCTCGCTCCCACAACTCAATTGCTGAGTTCTTCCAAAAAAATCGTCCAGATAAAATAGTCTCCTTCCTTCAGCATGCATCCTCTACAACCATATTTAATCCTCCTCTTCCACCCCTCTCTACTTTGTTTTTAGTTTTACCCATGCACCTCCTCTCTTGATCACAGCTTTCTGGCTTTTGTTCTTGAATTTCTCTCATTCTTCCCCTGGTCTCTTTCCTTACTACCTCTAAAATGATCTGACCTCTCAGGCACAATTTGACCTTCGTTGTCGTGGTGCCGTTAAGACCTCATCAAACTAACAAACAAACAATTAAATGGTCATAATAGCACTTACTGTTCTTAAGTTATAACTATTCAAAGTTTGTAAAACTTTTCAGCATGCACAAAAGTGATGATGTATAAACAGAAATACAGCTAACATTATTGAATGTAATTCTTTATATTTCGTTCCCTAATTTCATATATCAAAGGTTATCAAAGTTTGTTTTACTGCTAAATCTGGGTGAAGGTTATAATAATATCCAATTTCCTGCTCACTATAGCCAAGTTTTCACATTAAATTTTTTGGAAGGATTTAAAAAAACAGTAAGTTAACTTAAGCAATTTTCTAGTTGTCCTATTCTGAGGTCACAAAATATTGCACAATTTATGCTAATTAGGTATCTTAAGTTTTAAAATGCTGTAAAATGGTCGATTCTTAACTGATTTTGATGGAAACTGCACTTTTCTGCCTTGGGCCACCCCCCTTCCTTCTGTCCACCTAGACCTCTCCACTTATAACAAAACTCAAACTCACCCTAATCTCTTCATCAATCTCCACAACCAAATCAAAGACCAACTCTCAAATTACACCTCTATCTATACTGATGGCTCCAAGGAAGGCAACAAGACAGCTGCTGCTGCCATCATCCAAGACATCACCCTCAGTAGCAGACTTCCTGACCACTCATCCATCTTTTCAGCCGAGGCTAAGGCCATTCTCCTCGCCCTCAACTTTATTGAGTACTCTCCTCTTAGTCACTTTGCCATTTTCTCTGACTCTAAGGCTGTTCTTACTTCATTACTCAATCTTAAATGGGATAACCTCACCTGCCACCTCCTCCTCCGAAACTCTTTCTCCCACCCTCTGCAGGAAAAGTGTTCTTTTCTTCTGGATACCCAGCCATGTTGGCATCCCTGGCAATGACAGGGCTGATACAGCCGCTAAGCTTGCCCTTAACCTCCTCCCTTCCCCTTTTCCCAAAACCCTCTCTGACATCAAACCGCTTATCGCTTCTCTTGTTCGTGACCGCTGGCAAACCTTATGGAACTTCCAAATTGATAACAAACTCCATGTTATCCAGCCCACAATCCCGATCAAATCCACCATCAACAACCTTTTCGTGATCGACAACGCTCATATTACCCGTCTTAGAATTGGTCACACCCACCTCACTCACTCCCACCTCCTTATTGGTTCCCCCAACCCCTCTGTAACAATTGCCACTGCATCCTTACAATCCAACACGTTCTCCTTGCTTGCCCCCTGTACAACCTTCCCAGAGCTTCTCTCGCTCCCCACAACTCAATTGCTGAGTTCTTCCAAAAAAATCGTCCAGATAAAATAGTCTCCTTCCTTCAGCATGCATCCCTCTACAACCATATTTAATCCTCCTCTTCCACCCCCTCTCTACTTTGTTTTTAGTTTTACCCATGCACCTCCTCTCTCGATCACAGCTTTCTGGCTTTTGTTCTTGAATTTCTCTCATTCTTCCCCTGGTCTCTTTCCTTACTACCTCTAAAGTGATCTGACCTCTCAGGCACAATTTGACCTTCGTTGTCGTGGTGCCGTTAAGACCTCATCAAACAAACAAACAAACAACCTGTTTTCATGGCTTCAAGTACATTTTTAATAGAGCTGTGAACGTGTAGGGATTTCAGTAAACACGTACACGCCAAAACAAGCGAGCGTGTATGGTTTACACGCGTTTAGTACCGTAATCTTTGGAAATACACAAAAATTGCTCCAAATTTTCGATGCTAATTAAAAAAAAATTGCGCAACCAGTATGGCAAATGTATTGACTCCATTGCGCAAATAGACGCTAGAATTTTGCTTTCCAAATCGTAAAAACTTTACTTCTACAGTATAAATCATCATTTTGATGGAAAATGTACATACAAATTCAGTTTAGAAAGAGCAGATAACTTCCATTTAATGTCATTTAAACTCAACATTGTGCAACTTTTTTGCCGTACTCATAAGCTTTCAAAGTTTCACTGAAAATATGATACCTTGCTGTAAAACACTTCAAAACTATGTCACGGAAGTTCTGAAATATCATCTTTCTCGAAAAAAATGGCCGCCATCTTTGCGAAGCACCTACAATTTCAGCTCTGTCAAAACCATACTCCCATATTTAGTCCTCCTTCCCCACCCCTTCTCTCTCTACATTATTTTTCCATCCATACACCTTCTCTTTCGATCCCAGCTTTCTGGCTATTAGTTCTCGTGTTTCTCTCAATCTCCCCCTGTTTACTCTCCTTCCTACCTCTGCAATGATCTAACCTCTCAGCCACAATTTGACTCTTGCTGTTGTGGTGCCGTTAAACTCGCATCAAACAAACAAACTGTCAAAACCTTTTTATGTTTGTTTATTTTGCAATATTTTTTCTTTCTTGCAAAATTTATTTGACTCATCAGATAATATTTACATGTAAATGTACTGATTGTCATGATTGAAGTATTTTGACTGTGTTTGTTGGTCAATTTAACAGCTTGTAAAATGGGCCAGGCTTGATTAAGTGGGATTTAAGGCCTTGTTATGACCTATTGTTAGTTTCACTGCTGCACATTCACGGTGCTTTTCTTAAGTTAGCCTACTTATATTTTGGCGAAATCAAAGTGCATAATATCCCCATTCATAGGTGATTACTGCACATTTATATTCTCACATTTAAAAAAGGTTATGCTAATCGCGTTTACACTTCGTAAAAAGTCATTGATTGGAATTTTGTCAGCCGAATGTGTGTGTGATTTGAATCATGAATGATGATATTGATTTTCAACGGCAAGACTGACTATGAAAAACGATTACTCGCATTGAAGTATTTAGTAAACGTTTACAAGGATTTGCGAGCGTGTAGCGTGTGCACGCTAAAAGGTCACAACTCTAATTTTCAACCATTTCAGCTGATGTTGTTGCCACCTGTCCATATATCTTTAAACGTGAAGATACTTAATGGTATAAATAATTTATAATATCAAATACTTCCCACGAGTTTTCAAATAAGAAAGATTGAGAGCAAGGCCAAAATAAAAGATAACATTTTTTCTGGTCGAGCGCCCAGGTGGAATTATTATGTTTGTTGATGGGGCTGCAAAGTTTTTTTTTCTCTGAAAATTTTTCTTATAAATATAAATAGATGGTTAAACAGTGTGTCCTCTCTGCTTTTATCATCTGCAACGTACAAAATTCTGTGAAAATGAAACAGGAGTATTCGTTTATTACCGTTATGTTTTCACTTTTCACGCTTGCTTTCTTATCCCACTTGCATCCGGTATGGTACAGAAGCATACAAACTGTGTAATTGATCATTAGTGTTGAACGTGTAGGCTATATAAACAGTGCAATGCAATCCTAATCCCATGAGTACAAAGGTCTCTCAACTTGCGAAAAAGTTACATGAAGAAGTTATGTGATTATTTTTAGATCATGAAGAAAATCCAGTATTAAACCGCGTCTCACAGCGTAAAATTATCAATGTACAAAACTGTCAATGCACCTTGCCCAAGTCATGAGATCTGGCGACCCTTCACAAAACTTTTTAAAACCTTTAACCTACACAAGATTAGGCCTTCCCAGCTTTTTGTATAATTTTTCTAGGGATATGTTACTTCAAATCATGCTAGACTTGGATGAATTTATTTAAAGATTTCAGTGGAAAATAAGTTTAAAATTTCCTTCACTCAATTTCAGTCCGTAGAAATGTTACCCCCAAAACAAAACAATAAAAATAATCGGAAAAAAACCACAACCCAAACAATTTGCAACTGAGGCCCAAAGTTAAGCTATTGCCACACTTTTTCAATAGAAAATTAGGCCTAGTAAGTAGGTAGGTTCAAATTTCTTCAGTTTCTGAACTTTAAAGGCCAAATGTATACCTTGATAACCAAAGCAAAAAATACCAAGGTCCATTTCTAAGCCAAAGTGGTCAACTCAGCAATTCCTAAGGTCACTCATGGGGGAACTACAAAATACACAATGTATGTGTTGTGTTGTGCACAGTATAGTATACTTATCACTTCCCTTGTTCTTGGGCGCTGGCAAACCTTATGGGACTCCCAAATTGATAACAAACTCCACGTCATCCAGCCCACCATTCCGATCAAACCCACTACTCACAGCCTATCCTGTGTCGACAACGTCCACATTACCCGCCTTAGAATAGGTCACACCCACCTCACTCACTCCCACCTCCTTACTGGCTCCCCCCCAGCCCTCTGCAGCAGTTGCTATTGCACCCTTACAGTCCATCACATTCTTCTTGCTTGCCCCCTGTACAACCTTCCCAGAGTTTCCCTCCCTGCCCACAACTCAGTAGCGGAGCTCTTCCGAAAAAACTCTGCGGGGAAAATTATCTCCTTCATCATGCTTCCCTCTACAACCATATTTAATCCTCCTTCCCACCCCCTCTCTCTCTCTACATTATTTTTTCCACCCATACACCTCCTCTCTCGATCCCAGCTTCCCGGCTCTTAGTTCTCGTGTTTCTCTCAATCTCCCCCTGTTTACTCTCCTTCCTACCTCTGGAATGATCTAACCTCTCAGGCACAATTTTGACCCTTGCTGTTGTGGTGCCGTTAAACTCGCATCAAACAAACAAACAGACATACAGTGCACTTCATGTGTGCTTCACTGTTATGTCATAATAAAAAATAATAATAATAATGTAAGAGATCTGCATGCATGATATGCAGCTCCCAAGATAATTGCCAGGGCAACAGTTGATCACAAATCGCCTAACTGTACTTCATTCATAAATTTCTGGTCTTAAACATGCTGTTGTCTTTATGATCTAATATCCAGCATATTAGTTGCTTAGTTTTGTGTTTGTGTTAATCTGTACAACATTTTTGTGTTTCCTGAGAAAACTGGACAAGCTTTCAAGTTGAAACTTGGTGTGGGGTGCATGTGTAGTAATGTCCCACACAAGATGGGTTATGCACCCCAAGGGTCAGAGGTCAAATAACTGATTAAGAATGGAAAATCTTGTGTTACTTTTGCTGGAAAAACTGGATGTCATATTAGGTTGGTACTTGGTGGGTTGGTTGAAAGTTAAAAATGGTTATGTCCCACCAGGGATACTATCCCTGGTCCCACATATAACAGAACACTATAAGGTTAAAGATCAAATAATTGATTTAAAATGATACATTTAATGTTCTGTACCTGTTTCCTGGTCATGTGTCCTGAGTGCAATTGGGTTGTTACTTTGGTGGGTTGATGATGGAACTTGTGTCTCGCAAAAGATGTGACCTGTCCTGCAAAAGTCAGAGGTCAAGTACTGGGGCATTTTGTGTCATGCTTATTCAAATAGAGACAGGGTGCTAGACTTGTTGAGGGGCTCATTAATGTGCACACGAAGCACTGCATTTTTTCGGCATGGAGTCTAGGGGCCCCTTTACAAACAGGACAATTGCTTACTATGCTATCATTCTGTGTTCTATATTCATTTATGAGGTTAATTAAGATTATAAGGTTATACAAAAAATCGGAAGAAAAAAAGAGATATATATATTCTAATTTTTTTCTCATGAGGGGCAGGGCGGATCCCAGGGGGCAGGGCGGATCCCAGGGGGCAGGGCGGACCCCAGGGGGCAGGGCGGACCCCAGGGGGCAGGGCGGACCCCAGGGGGCAGGGCGGACCCCAGGGGACAGGGCGGACCCCAGGGGGCAGGGCGGACCCAGGGGGCAGGGCGGACCCTCAGGGGGCATGTAGGGGTGGGTCTGGCCACCCCTGTAAAACAGCAAAGCTAGGGGTCTGGAAGTTTTATACCATAGGCTAACTTGTAAATGCTAAGTGGTATTATCATAACACTTGGCACATGTGAAGAAGTCATAGAGACCTTGTTGCTGAATTCATTTTTGGTAACATTCATGCATATTAATCAGTAAAAAAAAGGAAATAATAACCCCTCCAGTAAATTAAGTTATGTAAAAAAAAAATCGTACTGGAGGTGGAATTTGCATTATTCTCCGAAAAGGATTTCATGTCTCACTAAATAAGACAGCTCCATGCTCTTCATATGAACTTATGGATATGACAGTCTAGTCAAACAGACAGCAACCTTTAAGGCTGATTACCATTTACAGACCCCCGCCATCCAAGCGAAATAAAGTGAATAGTGCAACATTTTTTAACGAGTTCACTACGTTGTTGGAAGAAATATCAATTGTTCAGTGTCAAGTATTATTCGCTGGTGATTTTAATCTTCATGTGGATGATGAAAACGATCGTGATGGCCGCCGAATGCTTGATATTCTTCAGTCAGTTGGTTTTCAACAACATGTGACTGGCAGTACTCATAATAAGCAGCACACACTAGATTTGATCATCTGTCGTGATATTGATCCTTTTGTATCAAAGATCACAATCATTAATGGTCTTCCATCAGACCATTCAGCAGTTCGGTGTGATCTTGATGTTGCTCGACCAGAACCATCTTGTGTCAACGGAATTTGAAAAGAATTGACCTCGTTGCTTTACGTAAGGATGTGTCAGATTCGCCATTGTTTTAAATGCCTGCTGAAGACCTTGATGCGCTTACAGACTAGTACAACACGGTCTTGCGTAAGATTCTTGACCATCATGCTCCCGAAAAAAACAGGGAAATCACAAATCGTCCTCACACACCTTGGTATGATGACAGTCTTCGCATCGCTAACGGAACAAGCGTTCACTTGAGAGGAAATGTAAAAAGTCTGGTTTGGTAATAGACAAACAGATCTTTCAGCAAAGTTGTATTAAATACAAGCGGCTCCTTGACAGTGCCAAACAGAGACATCACCAGTCAGTTATTACCAATTGTGACCAGAGGCAGCTGTTTAAAGTGATCGATAGATTATCAAATGTCCAATCATCTACAACTCTGCCATCGAGCAATTCGTCAATAGATCTTGCAAATGCGTTCGGGGCGTTTTTTGAAGAGAAGATTCTTAAGATACGACATTCATTGGACATTGACTCTCCACCTGTTTTCTCTGAAATCATCCACCGGACTTGCAATAGTTCTTTTGCGAATTTCAAGAGCGTCACTGAAAATGAGGTTCGGGAGGTTGTGCAGAAAGCAGCAAAAAGTCTTGCATACTTGACCCACTGCCAATGACATTGTTTCTTTACTTACTTGAGGACCTTTTATTGGTTCTTACAAGGATTGTAAATAAGTCTCTATCTTCGGGTAGGTTCCCTAACAGCTACAAAGTTGCTCGTGTAAAGCCTCTAATAAAAAAACAGTCTCTTGATTGCGAAGTAATGATGAATTATCGACCAATTTCCAATTTACGTTTTGACTCTAAGCTTGTTGAACGGATTGCGGTCTTACAACTTCAGGACTACTTGAGAGAGTTTGGATTACACGCAAATAGGCAGTCGGCGTATAGGCAAGGCTGTAGTACGGAAACAGCGCTTTGCGGGTGTATAACGACCTTTGCAGGCGATAGACAAAAGTGATGAAGCTGTTTTGATCTTACTCGACTTCTCCGCAGCATTCGACACCATTGACCATCAGGTATTAATTGCTCGCCTCGAGGAGCGTTTTGGAATCACCGGAAGGGCTTCGGAGTGGTTTACGTCTTACTTGAAGGATCGCAAACAAGCTGTTAGTGTAAACACAACCCTATCAGATCCGATTCAACTACATTATGGCGTTCCACAAGGATCGGTCGCTGGTCCCGTTATGTTCACAATGTACAGTGCTCCAGTTGAAGATATAATAGAGTCAAACGGAATTCAGTGTATGTCATACGCTGACGACACGCAGTTGTACATCCCTATGAAACCATCCGATAGAAACACTTGTATTGCCAAATTGGAAAAAAAGTCTTGTTGGCATAAAAGCTTGGACCATTAGCAATAAACTTAAACTTAACGATAGCAAGACGGAGATTCTTCATATCACGTCGCGCAATGTCAAATCAACCAATATTGCTGGCATTCAAGTAAATGGAACTGTAGTGGAACCTGTGCAATCAGCTCGCAATCTCGGTGTCATTTTTGACAAGCAGCTGTGCATGACACAACACGTTAACAACATTTGCAAGAACGCCACACACGCAATCAGATGCATTGGTCGAATCAGACACTATCTTGATAATAACACTACCGAGAAACTAGTACATGCTTATGTGACTTCTAGGTTGGATCAGTGTAATTCCCTTTTATACGGATTGCCTGATATCGAGATTATGAAATTGCAACGTGTCCAACATACCGCCCGACTTGTAACACGCTCGAAAAAGCACGAGTATTTTCGAGATTCTGCGAAGACTCCATTGGTTGACCATTCGTCAGAGGATTGCCTTCAAGATTAATCTACTCACCTACAAAGCGCTTCACGCACTGACACCATCATACATATCAGATCTTGTTACACAATATGCCCCATCCCGGTCCTTACGTTCTTCGTCGTGAAAAAAACCTTATCAAGCGCCCTACATGTCGTTCTAGCACTTCTTATGGAAGACGTTCTTTCATGGAAGCCGCTCACACCGAATGAAACAAACTGCCTTTGCATGTTAAACTTGCGTCTTCAATAATTGTCTTCAAATCCAAACTTAAGACTTTTCTTTTACACAATGACTATAGATCTATATTTTTGTATTCTGTATATACCATAATCATTTTTACTCTTTTACACCTATTTTTACATAAATGTTTTTTAAATCTGCATTTCCATTTTAAATTTGCATTCCATTTTTAATATGCATTTCAATTTTAATGTTAGGTACTTTGTAACTTATGAATTTAAGTTTTTTGTTTGTTTATTCTCTTCCATTTTTATTGTATTGTACAGCGCTTTGAGATTCTTCTGAGTTAAAGGCGCTTTATAAGCACCAGCTATTATTATTATTATTATTATTATAAAACTTTTGCTGATCAGTGTAAAAAAAGAAGAAAACAAATATGAAAAAGAAAAATCCTCCCTCATGAAATTTTTCAACCCATAAATTTACAGGAAACAATTTATTATTGTTTTGAATGACTCAATATCATGTTGTTACTTCAGGTCAATCCTGCTGGTATCCATAAGCATAGTAGCTTATAAATTTATTTGTAAGCCATTAAAGGATTATGTCGTCACGTTTGTTTAGCATAATGATTAGCATAAGTATGTTTTTTTCCCGCAGAGTCCATTTGAAGGAGGACATTTTAGATTAGAACTGTTTCTACCAGAAGAGTATCCAATGGCAGCACCTAAAGTGAGATTTATGACAAAGATATACCATCCAAACATAGACAAATTAGGACGCATATGTCTTGATATTCTTAAAGGTATGTATATTTACTTCAAGTTTTATCTTACCTTCCATGCTGTAATTATGCAATCTGGTCCAATGACCTGATTCTAACGCACTTCTAACCAAACTAAAAACGTAGTTACCAACCTAGCCTTGACCTCCTTACCTTCCATGCTGTAATTATGCAATCTGGTCCAATGACCTGATTCTAACGCACTTCTAACCAAACTAAAAACGTAGTTACCAACCTAGCCTTGACCTCCATTATACCTCTTACCATCCCTGACTTCTTTTCAGTGCGTTGTTGTCACAACATTGCTGAGACTGGTGGGAAATTTCTTTAAAGATTTCAACCTTTTTCTAACATTTTCATTCTTACAGCTCCTACTGTGAGGGTTTTAACCTGTTTGGCACTTTTTTTCAAGCTTTTTCAGTCATCTGAGGTAAGATGAGGTGGCCACGGGCCCGGGAAATATTTGATCCGACTCACAGGACTATCCGACTCACAGGACTCTCCATTGAGCTTGCACTAAGTCTAGATTGACGTTCATATTACCCGTCTTAGAATTGGTCACACCCACCTCACTCACTCACTCCCACCTCCTTATTGGCTCCCCCCAACCCCTCTGCAACAATTGCCACTGCACCCTCACAATCCATCACGTTCTCCTTGCTTGCCCCCAGTACAACCTTCCCAGAGCTTCCCTCGCTCCCCACAACTCAATTGCTGTTTTCTTTTAGAAAAATCCTTCTGATAAAATTATCTTCTTCCTCTATGACCATATTTAATTCTCCTCTTCCACCCCCTCTCTACTTTGTTTTTGTTTCAACCATGCACCTCCCCTCACGATCACAGCTTTCTGACCTTTTGTCCTTAAATTTTTCTCATTCTCCCCCTGTTTTCTTTACTTCTTACCTCTAGAATGATCTGACCTCTCAGGCACAATTTGACCTTAGTTGTTGTGGTGCCGTTAAGCCATCATCAAACAAACAAACAAACAAACTTCTTCCTGCATCATGCTTCCCTTTACAAGCATATTTAATTCTCCTCTTCCACCCCTTCTCTACTTTGTTTTTGTTTCACCCATGCACCTCCTCTCTCGATCACAGCTTTCTGACTTTTTGTTCTTGAATTTCTCTCATTCTCCCCCTGTTTCCTTTCCTTCCTGCCTCTAGAATAGTCTGGACTCTCTGGCACAATTTGACCCTCATTGTCATGGTGCCGTTAAGCTCTCATCAAACAAACAAAGAAACTGAATGATCTGACCTCTCAGGCACAATTTGACCCTCGTTGTCTTTGTGCCGTTAAGCCCTCATTATTATTATTCACAACTTCTACAGCGCCAAATCCAAAAAAGGCTCTTGGCGCTTTACAAAAGACAAAACATGAAAGACACATTAAAAGCTTAAATACAGTCAAACGATACTAGGGCCTTAACAATATAAAAACCTTAATAACCGATACAAGGGCCTAAACAGTATAAAAAGGTATATACAAACTATAAAAGCAGTAAAAAGCGAGGTAGAAAGGTATAAAACTGGTAATGTACAAAAAGTAGAACTTACAAGTAAAAAACAATCAAAAGTACTGAAAATAGCTATGAGTCAAAAGCAGCCACAAACAAGTGAGTTTTGAGGAATTTCTTGAAAGTTTTGACATCAGGGGCACATTTTATGAAAACGGGCAAATTGTTCCAGAGAGTAGCAGCAGAGTGACTAAAAATTCTATCTGAGTAACGGGCAGTGTTGGTTTTGGGAACAACAAATAAATATTTATTTTGTGATCTAAGATTACTTAGGTGGATTATAAAGGGTAAGTTCATCAGCCAGGTAGGCAGGGGCGAGACCATTTAGAGATTTATAAGCAAAGAGCAGTATTTTGAAAGTAGGTCTGTAACATACAGGAAGCCAGTGGAGTTGTCTAAGAATGGGTGTAATGTGGTCATGCCGGGAGTTCTAGTAATTAAACGGGCTGCACAATTTTGAACCCGTTGGAGTTTCTGTAATGTGGTAATATTTACACCATACAAAAGAGAATTACAATAATCTAATCTAGAAGTTATAAAAGCATGAACTAAAATACGGCAAGCATCATCAGTTATAAAATTTCTTATCTTACCAATAGAACGTATATGAAAATAGCATGTCTTGATCACTGATTGCACGTGCTGGTGCATTGTTAAATTGTTATCCAAAAGTACACCCAGATTCCTAACTGAAGACACTGGATGCAAAGAACAATTACCAAGTTGAATGTCAAAATTGTTAGAACAGGTGGAGAATAGATGGGATTTAGAAGAGAAAACAATCAATTCACTTTTATCATCATTAAGTTTCAATTTATTGTTTACCATCCAAATGCGCAAGTCATCAAGGCAAGCTTCTAACAACTCATCAAACAAACAAACTTATAACACCGCTGTGTTCCACTGTTCCGCACAGGGACCGTTAGGACCACAAGGGGCGGCGTCTTAAGAAAGTTAGAAGTAGAGCCATAAGATTACTTTCAGGGGTCCATACGGCTCCATTGAATGGGTCCATGTGACTCCATAAAGTAGATTCACGGGTCCATACCACTCCATAAAGCGGGTTTACAGGTCCATACGGCTCTGTTGTATGGCCCCATATGGGTCCATACGGCTCCTTAGCTAAGCTTTACCGGGCCATACGGCTCCTTAGCTGAGCTTTACCGGGCCATACGGCTCTAATGAACGGGTCTGTACGGCTTTATAGGAATTAACGGGGTAATGTACAGCGTACAGTAAACCTGGAGGTGTACCAAGTAGCTGTACAGCTATGTGGTAAAGTGATATTAAATCAAACTCTATTGGAAGTGCAGCTTCATGGAAGCTAATTCCTTCTTGTATAGGTAGCCAATAGCTACGTAGTTCCGCGGCCGTGAGAACTACTATAGAGGTCTTTTCGTGTTTAATGTTTATGTTTCACTAAACTGTCACTAGAGTCATGGACAAAGAGGACAGGTCACCTGGTGCCGGTGCTAGACGCACCTCCGATATTCCGCATTGCATCGCGTGTAAGCGGTTTGTAAAGCTACGGCTTGGGGACATCCATAACTTGTGCTACCCTTGCAGGTTGTGCTGCGAATCCAATTCATGTAGACTCTGTAGTGACTGGGACCAGGCGGCATGGTTAGAGCACCGACTCTACCGCAACCGGCACTTTCAGAGAGTGGTCGAGAGGGTGCAGAAAAGACAGTCGGACAGGCTGTCATCATCTTCTCCCCCTCCATCGCTGCCGCCTAAGTCAAGACAGCAGCATCCCCCTCCCGCCAGAGAGGAGAGGCCACCACCCACACTCTGCAGGGCACTTAATGATGAGCCCTCCATCTGAGCAAATGTACCCTCATGCATACGCCGGACGCTATGCTGTGGCAGTGCCCAGGCTCCTGTCCCGCTGGTCCTGTCTTTCCCAGAGCGAGGCAGGCCCCGAACGAAGGACAGAGAGCTGGGTGGAAAATGTAGGAGAAGGGGTTGATGTTACACGTCTTCTTCTTTGCCCTCCCCTGAGCCCAGGCAGAGGCAGAGAAAAAGACATAGGGGAAACCCCTTGGCAGATTATTTCTTCCGGAGTAGAAGCTTGAAACCTGGGTTTCACAGGCAGTGAAGCAGAGTCTTCCGCCCCCCACTGCTCAGCAGCTGCTGCTGCTGCCGAGATAAGGCAACCCCCTGCCCACTTGGAGGAGGATACTGTCGACATCTACTCTTAGGGGGAGGATGTCAACCTCATGGACAACTTGGGCCACCTGCAGAGCCTCTGGATACTCCCAGGGCACCGGACCATTTCCCGGAACAGGGGAATCCTCCCGCCGCTCCAATCTAAGTCACCTCTAGTGCAGCCTCGCTGACACAAGCTGCACTAGACAGGACCCCAGTACCTTGTAGAGTACTGGACAAGGTCCTGTTCCCACCGCTACCACTGGTGGACCCCCTATTGCAGGGGGAGAGGGTCCCGCAGCTCTTGGATTTTCTCGCGAAGGAAATCAAGCTGGACATGGTAGACACCTCCTGTGGAAGCACGCACCCAATCCCAGCGTAGGCAGCCCACTACCACCCAAAGGGACACTAAGCCAGTGGCAAAGCAGTTCCCCATCGATACTTTCCTGGTGACCCAGGTGCAGCATTGGGCCAGGACCCCCACCAAGGACTGGACCGCCTACGAAAAGAAACTTGGACAATTAACCCACGTCCAGCCAGCCGCCTACAAGGTACTAGTAGGCATTCCTCCTATCCCTGACGGAGTATAAGAACTGCTCCGCCAATTCGCGAGACAGCACCTTAGCGGTGTCAGGCTCCAGGGCTAGGGTTAATATATTTATTGACTATGTGGTCCAGTAAAGGGAAGAGTCCCTAAGGCTGTGGACAGGGCCATATGACGGGGCTACAAGTTTCAAGCTCTCGTCGTATGGGTGACAGGGGGTAGGACACGGTCCTGCAGAAACATCTGCAGGCCGACGTTATCTCAACGACCACACCTTTTGTTAGCCTGGTAGCCGGATTTTATTGACGCAACAGTCTGTCAACTTGCCTGAGCTTCTACAAAGATGGCCACGGAGAGGCGCGAGAACGTTCTCCCCCTCCTTGGCCTCTTAGAAGCCACACAGGCAGACCTTTGGCGGTTGCCGATGGAAGGCCTGGACCTCTTCGCAGGTCACTTCCGAGATGTCCTGTCGCACCAAGCCGGCCGGCATGATGATCTCAGGAAGACCAAGAAGTTGTTGGCAAAGGTGGAGCCTGTCCCCCCACCCGCACACCACTGCTCCTCCCCCTCCTCCCTTTTCACAAGGGGTTGAGGCAGTTTTGGCTGAACTCCCTCCCCCCCCCTCCTCTCACAATGGGCAATGGGTTGAGCATGGCTGCCAAGCGGGGAGCCTCGCGCCACCAAAGCCTGACACAACTTCTTCCACTCTCCAGGATTCCACTTCGTGGACCGACAATATCCAATGGTTTTAGGTCACAAAATCTCAGTCAAATGCACAATAGAATACATAAAAACTGATGGGTGTGACGTCACAACTAGTCTTAGTCTGATGGCAGTCGTTTTGACCAAAAATGAGACAGAACTTTTAAGCTTAACGGAACAAGATTTTTTAAAACTGTCTTCATTCACCATTTTTGTTGTTGAAGTTTTCTTTCAGATAAGTTGGGCTTTCTTTGATCAATGAAGTAAATACTTGTTATAACTGCTTATTTCAAATGTACAATGTATAATTCAAGTTGTTTTTTGGCAGATAAATGGAGTCCAGCATTACAGATCAGGACAGTCTTGCTCTCTATTCAGGCCTTGCTAAGTGCACCCAATCCAGATGACCCTTTAGCCAATGATGTTGCAGAACAGTGGAAGTCAAATGAAGCCAAAGCTATAGAAACAGGTACTTTCTTGAAATGCTTGCTACTTATGAGAGAAAGATGTACTTTTTAATTCTGTTTGTTCACTTATTTGGTAGAAGTTCTTTTTATCTACGCACTAGTATCATCTTGAAAATGTTTTTTGTTAAATCATCATCATCATCAACCTGCTGTGCAGGCGAAAACAAATTTCTTCCAATTACCTCGATCATGTGCAAGCTCAGCAATATTGTTTGGCTCAAGAAAATCATTCTGATATACTAGCAGGTGTTGTATATATGTCAAGTATGATGTTCATTAATGGCCAAGTTTCCTTTTGCCATGTGATGGAACATATAGGGCATATTTTTGTACTGGCCGATCTTCTGGCATCCTAAGTATGTGGCCA
The DNA here is from genome assembly GCA_020152595.1 of Chiridota heheva. Taxonomy (NCBI): domain Eukaryota; kingdom Metazoa; phylum Echinodermata; class Holothuroidea; order Apodida; family Chiridotidae; genus Chiridota; species Chiridota heheva. The sequence goes on from JAIGNY010001912.1 coordinate 1,709,716, forward strand.
AAAAATTTCAGTTGGGGAGATTTGACCTGATGTATCAGGGGTGTGGTGTTAGTTTGTTAAATCACTCAATAAAAGAATTCAGGGTTAGAGCATCAAATTTGGTTGTGTATGCCATTTGGTATTTGAATTATGACTATGATCAGTTTTAAGAATTTTGGATATATAAAATTGGCAAAGATTAATGAAATCTGTACAAATTGGCATAGATTGATGAATTCTGTAAAAATTGGCTGAGATTATTGACATCTATAAAAATTCGTGCATAGATTGATGAAATCTGTAAAATTCGCATAGATTGATTGAAATCTGTAAAAATTGGCATAGATTGATGAAATTTGTAAAAATTGGCATAGATTATTAAAATCTGTAGAAATTATCATAAATCTATAAAAATTGGCATAGATTGATGAAATCTGTCAAAATTGGCATAGATTGATGAAATCTGTGAAAATTGACATAGATTGATGAAATCTGTTATTCAACCTTCTCTTTTAGTGTCATTTATAGTTTTGCATCGTAAAAGTCATCAAAAGTGTTTTTCACAGCAAAACAATCTTGACATATTGCATTGCCTACAAACAAAAATTATAATCTAAAACATGCAAGAACACAGCCTCATGACTAAGGGATTTGTGCAGATACAAAAAGGTGTATCAAGTAACATACAATTGCTTTTCAAATTAGATGTTTGGTTGATAGTTATGAATTTCAAATTCAAAGTTTGTCCCATCACATAACTATCAGTGAAGTGAGTGAATTTGTATCATGAAGTGATTGACTTAGTTCGTTCCGTTCAAAAAATGTCCTCCTCATTTCTTGCACTGTCATTGTATACACAACTAAATAATATACTTTATTGTCATGGATTTTTCTTGATGATAAAGGAGACCAGTATGTCTTTTCCACATCTTGAAAGTAATTTACTTTGGAACTTCTTGTTTTACAAATGTTACAATTTTCAGAATATACATTTTTAGATATAGGATTAGATGTATACTCTTTTTGAATGTCCAGGAATATAAAAAAAAACCCGTTTGACCCATAGGAAATAGCTACAAACCCTGAATTCTTCCATTCTCTTACCTGTTAAATATTGTTTTTTGTTCTATCAGCATTCCTGCAACATTTGATCTTTTACATTTACAGCACGAGCCTGGACCAGAACATATGCAAGTAAGCAATGACCAACAGGTATATGAAGGTGTCTTTTGTCAAAGGACTCAAACACTCAACAAGCAGGCCATGTCAAGATCTCTTACATGCTAAGTTGTGTGAACTTTGAGAGGACTCTTGAACAACTTTTCATCTGTTTTAAAGTATCTTTCTCTTATCTATTTTGCAATCGGCTTAAAAATTAAAAACAATATTTTTGTGTCGCTGTCAGCCGTGTCAGCATTTTCTTAGACACTTCAGAAAAAGTGTTGTTTTGCGGAACTGCCTGCTGTCACAACTAAAGTGTGTGGATGCATTTTCCATTCCCTGCATCTTGTTTTGTGGGTACATCTTTTTGCTGCCAGTGTGAAATAAAGAATTTCTACCTCGCTGGAAGAATAAACATCTTGTGTTATTGTGTGGAGGAGGTACCTGCAGCCAGCTATAGAGATTCTTAGCAGTTGTTTCAGTTCTTGTGTTGTGTGGAAGAACATTGCTTGGTTTTAAATCGAGACCAGAAGTGAGACTAGTGACCAGTGTAGATCAGAATGTGCCACCAATTGGGTGGTCTGTATTACTATCAGGGATCCATATTCACAAATACTTTCTCTTTTAATAAATGATTACAACTTAGTTAATGTAAACAGATCATGTTCAACAGTTTCTGGGTGACCCCTATCCTGCAGGGAGTGAACAAACTGCATCCCCTTATGTGCCTGCCACAGGATAAGGATTAAATATTAAATGTTGAATTTAAACATCTTAGACACAATATTTCATTTTCTTCTTTTATTATTTACACAACCAGCCCTGAATTATGCAAATAGCAGTCAAGTACTCTCCTATTGTGTTGTATTGTATAATTATCATAGATGTGGAAGTGTTTTACGTTTGAGCTTCTTGGCCCACTTTAAGTGTTTGACAATTTCTGTGAGCCAACATTTAGTAGCAATTTTTAAAACAACCGTAATTTGAAAATTGCATTGGTAGTTAAGTTATGATAGTTTATGGGGTAATCTGTATTGAGGAGTAGATGGTTTGAATTACTGGGGATGTTATTGTGCTCTTTAATTACTATAGATAATAAACTGGAAAATCACTTTAAGTGACCCTTACATTTCAAACATTTTAGAATATCTTTGTATCTTTGAAATATCATGAATGGACATCAACTTAAAAGTTGTACTATTTGTTTTGGTAATATAAATTGTCTTATGTTTGCAATGAAACACAATGTAGTGATATGCCTGAAAAGAGTCACAGCTGATGCACCTGATGGTTGTGATAAATTTATGTCAAAAATTGATTGTGCCTGCAAGTGTCACATTTTGATATTGATTTATATCTGTTCATTTATATCTATTCCTGGTTTGAAGAGCTACTGTGGTAACTCTTTTGGAGTTTGAAATTGAACCTTTAAAGTACGTATAGAAGCTGGAACATGGATTCCTAAACAAGGACTTAACCCTTACCCTACCACGTGGCGATATTATCGCCGTTTTGGGTGCCCCATCCTTGGCCCCGCCTCCTAAACGCATTTTCAAAAAAGTGCTGGTAGAGTAAGGGTTAATCAACCCGCAAGAAATGCGCTTACTCAAAAATATAGGCAGCATGGTCCCGATGGGCGGGAAGCGGAATGGGCCTGACTCTGCTGCCTGGAAGACAGAGGACCCTTTAATAATCATGCCTTGATTAACACTTACTCTACCACGCGGCGATATTATCGCTGTTTTGGGTGCCCCATCTTTGGCCCCACCTCTCGAGCGCATTTTCAAAAAAGTGCTGATAGAGTAAGGGTTAAAGGAATATTTCCCATGTTTTTTCGTAACCTTTAAAAAGAAAAAGAAAATTTTTAGAAACAATTTAGTACAAAAATCATGTTGATATCTTATTCCTACCAGGAGATATTTAAATTTTAAGGTTCACAAAAAATGCTAATAAACGAATAGGAAAAGGCCCAGTATGACATCACAGCAACACTTTCTCCCACAAAAATTATGTATTTCATTAAAATCTATCATAATTTTGTATTAGTAAAACTTGCTAGAAAAATAAATTGATGAAAATTAAGGTATTTATATACATTGCCAAATACACCCTACTTCAATAAGTGTTGGAAATTTTTTTCTAATCAGAAACAACCAATTAACATTCAAAGAAATACATAAACATTTGGAATTGAATTGCCTTTATGACATCATCAAACACAAATTCCTCATACTGTACAATAACTTTAAGATGCAATTGGGAAATCTTTAAAAATCCATATCTCCTGAACTGAATATGATATTAACCTGTTTTTGTACCAAATTGGCTCTAAGAGTGTGCTCTTTTAAATAAAATTCTACAAAAACCATGGGAATATTTAAAAAAACCTGGAAATATTAAAAAAAACCATGGAAATATTAAAATATTAAAAAAACATAAGAATAAAAAAAAAACATGGAAATATTACAAAAAACCATGGGAATATTCCTTTAAAGCTATGAGAGGATTTTCCCAGGAGTCCCACTCCTCAGTTTTATTCCTGCTATAATGGCTTTTGAAAATTATTAAATGTTAAGTGAGTAGTTGGGCTCAAACATGCTTTAAAGTTGGTATGCAAAGTTGGGAATGAATCTGTTAAGAGTGGGTGGCAGGTCTAAACTGGTACTCGACTGAAAGTGAAGGGGTTGGATTTTGTTAGGTACACCAGAGTTGTACTGTAGTATATATCTTTTGGTAGCTTGGGTATGTATCCATCTTTGTCAGATTAATGTTACTACCAAGTCATGACTGAGATTACCAGTAACACTTAAGTAATAGATCATTTTTTTGTTGGTATTAAGAAAAGCTCTATTATGAACCCATCACATAAAGTTGAGATTGTATACCAGCAGAGAAGAGGTCACTATGCATTGGTGTTATCATACAATGGGAAGCATTGTGGAGGCCAATTGCATCTGTTGCAAGATTGGTCTTTAAATGTCCTCAAGACTTAAAAATACTAGAATATTATACCCCGACTTTAAGGTCAAGTGCATCTTGGGATATAAGAAATCCCAAAAGAAATGAAAGAGTTGTGCTGTTTGTGGTAGCAGATAATGCCCATAGTAGTGTGTCTGGCTTCTTTCATTTCAAAGTGTTTCATGTCATTTTGAAGGAACCTTGTATGGCAATACCTACAAGGCAAACTAACTAACTACGAGGCAAACCTAACTTTTAACTCTGCTTTCTGTGAATAATGTACTATTAAATGTATCCTGTTTTGTAGTAATACAAAGAGATATAACTCACTCAAGATCTTAAAGTGTATTTGTTGTTCATAATTAATTTGTGCCACTTAAAAAACCTCGGACAACTAAAACCTCTACAGGGTTGGGTTTTTGATTCTCTTTGTCAATGTGATTTGTTGAAAAGATTGGATGATGTGATTGAAGGTTTATGCACACTGATACATTGGGGAGGAGAAATAAATTAAGCAGAATGTTGCCAAAAATTGGTTTTGGATTTCTTGCTTACTGGGATGGTGTGAATACAGTACTGGAAAACACCTGACAAAAGTGGAAGAAGAGAATTATATAGTGTGAGGCAGTGGCATTAGTTGGTACACTGCTTCTTGTTCTGAACCTGAAGCTCAGTGTATTATTAGCCAGTTGAGACCAGATATTGTAGTGCAAGTGAGGGGCCAATCAGTGACCACTCTTTGCCCTTCATTTTAAAAAATGTCACTTCCCACCAATAACAATATCTCTTTGCTGCTTATTTTAGGTATAAAGTGAATGGTACTTCTTTTTCTATGTTACTCTATAAGATCTTTTCTTTGTTGCATTATTTTTAAAGGTCTATGGACTTGGCAATTATACATACTGCATTTATTGCTACTGTCATGTCACCCAAAAAAAAAGTTGTCATTTTTGGAGGTAAATGGTGTAATATAAGTAGTCAATGATCAGTGCCTCAAAGTTAAACATTCAACAATTTTAAAAGTTTTGTATGCATCCTTCAGTCTATATTAACCTCAAAAACTTAAGGGTGAAAAATATATTAAGGGAACCAAGAGGTATGTCCAAGAGCCAGGGCATTGCATCCTAGTAAATCTGCCACTGAATGCCAAAGCTTGATCCTTAAATGAATTGTTCCTTGCCAATAAAATAAAGATTATGCAACTGTCTACACCCCTTCCCATACTGGATCTGCTGTTTTTTCTTAGCAATTTATCAGTGCATGAGAATGTACAGTTAAAGCTACAGAAATTGCTGCTATAAGCTGGATTGTTAGTAGGTGGAGGGACTGAATACTGAAATAAGTAAAGCCTTTTCTTTAGTCAAGTTTTTAAAACTTACTGAATTGAACATTGTAATATATTTCATTTTGAATATTTCTTTTGAAAATCATAGAACTGTTAACTCCTCGGCACAATTGGTGTAAATTATATGAAGCAAAAATGATGAAACCATATTGATATACATGAAAGTGAAATGTTTCTCTAGTGCGTGTGGGTGATTTGTTAAGAAATTAAACTTCCTTTTACTCCTGTACACATGTCTTATTTGTGTAATTGTTGCTTATATTGTATTTCAACATCCCAAACAGAATAACACCATCATTTTTCAGAATAACACCATTCTTATTAACACCACCAACATCCCAAACAGAATAACACCATCATTTTTAGGGAGCTTAAGAATAACACCATTCTTAGGGAGGAGAATAACACCATAATTCTTGTTAAGAATAACACCTCCATTCTTGAGGCTTTAGAATAACACCATGATTCTTAGCTTAGGGAGCTTAAGAATAATCACCATTGATTCTTAGGAGCTTAAGAATAACACCATAATTCTTAGGGAGCTTAAGAATACTTAAGAATAATACCGTCATTCTTAGGGAGCAAGATGAATACCACCAAAATTCAGCTTAAGAATACCACCAAAATTCTTAAGGAGCTTAAGAATACCACCATCATTCTTAGGGAGCTTAAGAATAATACCATCATCCCACTTTCAAGTTTATTGCCCTCTACAACAGACAAATGCAAGTGTTCTTAAAAATAAATGATCGACCTCTCAGCACAATTTGTGAATTTAGTAGTGGATTAAGAAGTTTATTGCCCTCTACAGGATACAAACATCTTAGCGAGGGAATATAAGTAAGAAATTTATGCTATTCCCCAGGACGCCATCTCATTGAACAAGCTGAATATATCAACAATAGTAATGACACTTTGTTTATGCAATTTTTTGGGTTTTGCAACCTCCCATGTTTTCCACCACCCAAGCTCACTGATAGTGGATATTCCTTTGCAAATATTGAACGTGTCAACTAGTGTGGTTTATAGTAAATTTAATTGCATGGCTTTGGAACCATGTGGAACTGTTTCCAAGTTGCCAGTGGGATTCAATGAAACTAGTTATAAGCATTGCAGAGATGTGGGTTCATACTCGTGTACTGCCATGAACAAACAATTATATATTGGTGTCATCACAAAGGAACAGAACTTGGGGAGTTTTTAAAGCATGTTTTCAACTTCTTAGCAAATACACAATTGATTATTTCCTGCTTTCAGTCTCTCACATGGGGCGGGTAAGAGTTTGAGGATTAATTCAATGGTCGAGCATGTTTTAAGTTGTATGAAAAGACTTAAAAATTCTGTTTTAGAAGATATTCAAGTTTAAACTCCCATCTTATGTGTAGAAATGACTCGTGTAGTAAGTCTACTAAGGAAGGTTGCTGCCCTCGCCCACTAATTAACAATTGTTTATGTATTTCAATTTTTTTTTTTATTTGAACAATTTTATTTACCTTACTTTACTGCCCTCCTCTCCCGACTGGAGATTGAGGCTTCATGGAGTACTTCTTCCTGTCTCTTGCAAATTCCGTCACCTCCCTCCCAACTATTTCACCCAAGCTCCTTCCTCTCTTTCTCAACCATCCTTCTCCAAGTTGTTTTTGATTTTCCTCTTTCCCTCCGGGCCCATGACAATGAGATATTCGCATAATAAATCATTTTCTCTTCTTAGCACATGCCCAATCCATCTCCATCTTGTGTAAATTGTCTTGCTAATTGGTAAAGTCTGTGGTCTTTAATATAGTTCATCATTGCTGATCTTCATTGGCTATCTTATTTTTATGATTTTCCTTAGGCAGTTTCTTTGAAATATGTCCAGTTTATTTTCGTCTGATTTGTTGAACTGCCAGGTTTCAGAGCCATAAAGTTACATTGATATATATATCATTGGTGTGAAAAATTATAAGTTTGGTTTTTCTGTTGTATGTTTGATTTCTATATTTTACTAAGTTTAAATGTGGTCAGTGCTGGAGATTCTCCTTCTTATGGCATCTTCGGTGCCTCCATCTTTAGACAATGTTGTGCCCAGATTTGCAAATTTGTCTACATCTTCTAGCTCGTTATCTGATACAGTTATTGCTCTTCCGCTGTTATTGTTCCTCATTGTCTGTTTTCTTTTCATTCATTTTCAGCCCAACATATGTTCTAATTTCATTAAGTCGAGATGTTTTCTTCTGTAGATTTTCCCCTGTGTTTGAAATTAAAGCAATATCATCAGCATAACCCAGATCTTCTAATGTTGTGTTCATGAGAATATCTGGATTACGCTTTTCATTAATACTGATTTATTAATGACTTTTACTATAACTTTTTTCAGTCTGGTTTCTACACAAATGATACCCAACTTAAATATCTTCCTAATGGAACAAGATTTTTGAATGCTTTTTCATCCTTTTGTTTCTCTTGAAGTCCTCTTTCATATTAGATAAACATGCTTGACCACTGAACTAATCCTATAAACTTATATATCTCGTTAATAAAATAAGGCATTTGAATGCTTTCTTCACCATTTTGTTTCTTTTGAAATCTCCTTTCGTATTAAATGGATTTGCTTGACCCCTGAACTAGTCTCTTTAACACAGAGTTCTTGAAATAATAATTAATATCCAAATGGAATTATAACACTAGCTGTCATGCTCTTATGTGGAATATGAAAAATAGAAATAGGAGGTTAAGGTAATCTTTTGGTTCGTCTTTAAAACTTTTATATCAATTGTTTTTATAATTAACAAAAGAAACTGATACATACTTGTTTAATTTTTGTCCTTACATAACGGGCATGCTGTAACCATTTTATATACTCCAAAATTACTGTTCATGTTACTTATCCAATATTCGACGTATTAAGCGCCCCTGCTTTAATAAGTGCCCAACTATATTTGTTCGACTGATAACATTATTTATTTGACCAATTTAAAGATTTAAAATAAGTTTTGTTACATTATTTTGTGTTTGACACGGATGTTTTTGTAGTGGTTCTATTGGAGTAATATAAAACCAGTTCACACAAAGTAGTTGGTATAGCACACTGTATGCAGTGCAGAACATGGGCACTTATTAGGAAGAAACTTAGGCCCTAATAATGGTGCAATTAAATTTTTGTAAGCGCCCGGGCGCTTATTACGTCGAATGCAATATTTTAAATAGTGAAGATTGCCATGTTTAATCAGCATGATTACAGGAAATGGCTAAGATCTATAGTTTGTCTTCAATGTGTATATGTTGGTCTTGTAATATTAGCAATCTTGAATTCCATCTGTTGGTCAAAATACCAAGATCAAACTTGTGTTGGTGAGTTGCTCAAATTCTGAAAGTGCCATGTTGTTTCTTTTTCAATTAAAAACAAACAAATGATACCAATTATGGAAAATTTGGAGAAGTTTAACAAAGAATTCTTTGACGATACATCAATAGAGAAGCTGCAATTTACAATGTTTATACTGTCAAGGTATCAGAAATCCTACACAATAGAAATATCATTCCAATCTTACCTGAGAAAAAAATAATGTATTTTAACTTGAAAGTGGCGGTGAAAAAAATAATGTATTTTAACTTGAAAGTGGCGGTGTCATCTCAAAACAAATCACAATGATGTTAGTGAGTACATGACATGTACTTACACACATCACCAACATAATACAATCCTTCAGAGAAGCGTATATTGTGCGTATGAAGAATAGGTACATGGATGTACGTACGGTATCTATGTGTGGTAACGTGACACAGCCGAGTTGAACAGAGCTGTACAAATTTCTTGATAGTTTATTCATGTAGCTAAAAACTGAAATTAACTCGGTTAATAGCTCCATGTTTTAATTCAAATGAGGGTGAAAGATGTAGAAAAATGTTGCCTTGATGGTATCCGAACTTGTTACGTTTGGCACAAAAGCAAATCCGAATCCCATTGACTTATCCATTCGGCCACAGCAACACTGAATGAAATGGTTGCTGTATTATAAATATACACTTGAAAGGGGCGCGTAGAGCCAGCCATTGGTTGAAATTTCAACCAATTAAAAACTGAAATGTTCTAATGCTGATATCGCACCTTTCAATATAGCCAAATGAAGGTTTGAAGACACATATCAATCAAAACGAAAACCCAGTCGTCCAAAGTTGTTCTTTCCAATGTATTAATATACTCTTCTCGTACATCTCTATAAAGCAAGTCATTTTGCACAATTCTAGAAATTTGTTCTTAGAAATACTCTTATTATGCGAAAAAGAAACTAAGAGTGAAGGCACTTGTATGTGACTCTGAATTGATAAAAATATGAGTAAATTAGCTGATACTACTTAATACATGTGATGCTGTGGATCAAGCAAGCTCTCCAAATGCAAAAGCTACACACAAGTCTCTTATAATTCAATGATTAATGCTACTACTGTGTTGTAATTTCAAAAAAGCCCTTGAAAGGCCATAGCTTCCCTGTAAGTCCCCTCATTACCCTGCACAAAATCAGACCCTCTTGTTATCCCCTCCCCCCATTTTATACATTAACAATAAACAATTTGTAGTTTTTTCGTCAGTTCTACTCACAATTCTGTTCTGCTTGTGTCATTTTCTTATAGAGGTTAAAATAAAGGAAATGCCTTACTCATTTTACTCACAGATTCGGACTAATTCTCAGAAGCATTAAACACCAGCATTTTACTCACAGATTCGGACTAATTCTCAGAAGCATTAAACACCAGCAGGGATGAGACTGGATGTTTTAGGGAGAATCTTGCACAAGATAGAAGCAGGTTTTGTCCAATAAAGTGGCTCTGATTAAAATACTGCTGGATTAATTATTTATAACAGGCATTTACTTTCTTTAAGCCTAAGGAGAAATTGGGTTTTTGAGGTATGATAAAAACACTTTCATATTGTCATCACTTACTGCCTCTAAATTTAGCTTTGTAGGTTGGGGCTGTGTGTGGTTAAACCAACAATTCTTCTCGTGTTTAATGCCAAAATTCTTTGCATTGACAGTTTTTGCCTTCCATATTTTCAAATTTAATAGGGAGTGATTTTTCTAGAAAATGAAATGTCCCTGTAAACCTAATAAAGAATTTTCAAAAGCAATACATGAGTTCTCTTTGATTTCTGAATAGGTATGGAAGAAAGCAATATGCTGTAAAGAAGCACCCATGAACCCCACCACCTGAACAATCTTAGAAACCTAGAATACCCCTTATGACTGGCATAACCTGGTCCACATAATGACCACAGTTTTATAACAGAAAAATATAATGCAAAGAATATCTATCTGTTTGACAAAATGATACAAAACTATATCTCAATGATTTTGTATTAAAATGCAAAATTTAAGTGGAAATATCCAAGCACCAAAGTAAAGCAAGTTGAAAATGCTAAAGATACATTACAAAATGATATAGAAATGGAAGCAGCATGCTTCCTTTACAAATGTAGAGCGAGTAAAAAATGGTTGTTTTCTTTAACAGCATAATGCAATTTTGTCAGTACTTATATCAAATAAGAAGCCATTAATCTATTTCACTTTTAGATTCTCAACTTGGAAATTTGAATGTGGTTCAGGGAAAAATTTATGTGAGTATCTAATTAACACCCAATTACTATATTGGACATAATAAGTGCCCCTGCTCTAATAAGCACCTACCAAACTTTTTTTGATTGATGACATAATTTCTTGAATTAAAAAGACTTAAAATATTCAAGTTTTGTAACATTATTGGCTTATTTTGCATCTGACTCTGACAATATTTTGTGATGGTTATTGTGGGGCTAGTATAGAACCAGTTTACACAAAGTAGTTGAATAGCACACTGTACATGGCCCCAGAGCATGGGCGCTTATTAGGAAGAAACTTTGGGCCTAAAAAGTGGTGCAATTATATTTTGTTTAGGACCCTGGACACTCATTACATCAAATATGGTGAGTACACAAGTTTGTAAACTAATCAATTATCTTCATGTTTTTCAGTCCTCCATAAAAGAGAAATCTTTGGCAAGTATCTGAATTATAGAATGGAGAAAAAGGGAAGAAATGCATATTTTATCAATATTTGGAATTCATTTCAGGAAAAGAAAAGAAGTAAATTATACATAAGTACAAATATACAATCTATGAAACTTTCTTTATAACAAGACTCTTTGCCGGCTGAATTTTATGGAGACATGTGATAATTACACTGGATGTGATGTTTTGCTCTCTGACGGCTGTGAACGTATTTGTTGCCAAAGTCCACATATTGTTGAATTTTGGATCCCAAGATGCTTCATGGTCATCAGTCTCATTTATGATGCATTTTTCACCTCCGCAAGGATCACCAAAATAAGACATCGTCAAAATCATCATCTGAGGCAAAAAAAAGTAAATATATTGGCCATCATATTTGGTACTTATATAAAATTTTCATGGAGTATTTGCACTGTCATGACCCCTGCATTAAAATCACGTAATACACGACCTTCAGCATTTGGTTTAGTCCATTTTTAAAACAGGTGAATTTCTAAACAAAGCGAAAAAAAGTATGTAAACTTTTTCCGTTTTTTATGCATTTTAAAACAATCTAACAGAATTGTATTTAAAAAAAAGTTTTGGCATGGTGTTTATAGGCATATTTCATGCACAGTCCCTTGCCCCATGCACAGTCCCTTGCCCCATGCACAGTCCCTTGCCCCATGCACAGTCCCTTGCCCCATGCACAGTCCCTTGCCCCATGCACAGTCCCTTGCCCCATGCACAGTCCCTTGCCCCATGCACAGTCCCTTGCCCCATGCACAGTCCCTTGCCCCATGCAGTCCCTTGCCCCATGCAGTCCCTTGCCCCATGCACAGTCCCTTGCCCCATGCACAGTCCCTTGCCCCATGCAGTCCCTTGCCCCATGCAGTCCCTTGCCCCATGCACAGTCCCTTGCCCCATGCACAGTCCCTTGCCCATGCACAGTCCCTTGCCCCATGCACAGTCCCTTGCCCCATGCACAGTCCCTTGCCCTATGCACAGTCCCTTGCCCCATGCACAGTCCCTTGCCCCATGCACAGTCCCTTCCCCATGCACAGTCCCTTGCCCCATACAGTCCCTTGCCCCATGCACAGTCCCTTGCCCATGCAGTCCCTTGCCCCATGCACAGTCCCTTGCCTCATGCACAGTCCCTTGCCCCATGCACAGTCCCTTGCCCCATGCACAGTCCCTTGCCCCATGCACAGTCCCTTGCCCCATGCACAGTCCCTTGCCCCATGCACAGTCCCTTGCCCCATGCACAGTCCCTTGCCCCATGCAGTCCCTTGCCCCATGCACAGTCCCTTGCCCCATGCACAGTCCCTTGCCCCATGCACAGTCCCTTGCCCCATGCAGTCCCTTGCCCCATACAGTCCCTTGCCCCATGCACAGTCCCTTGCCCCATGCAGTCCCTTGCCCCATGCACAGTCCCTTGCCCCATACAGTCCCTTGCCCCATGCACAGTCCCTTGCCCCATGCACAGTCCCTTGCCCCATACAGTCCCTTGCCCCATGCAGTCCCTTGCCCCATGCACAGTCCCTTGCCCATGCAGTCCCTTGCCCCATGCACAGTCCCTTGCCCCATGCAGTCCCTTGCCCCATGCACAGTCCCTTGCCCCATGCACAGTCCCTTGCCCCATGCACAGTCCCTTGCCCCATGCACAGTCCCTTGCCCATGCAGTCCCTTGCCCCATGCACAGTCCCTTGCCCCATGCACAGTCCCTTGCCCCATGCACAGTCCCTTGCCCATGCAGTCCCTTGCCCCATGCACAGTCCCTTGCCCATGCAGTCCCTTGCCCCATGCACAGTCCCTTGCCCCATACAGTCCCTTGCCCCATGCACAGTCCCTTGCCCCATACAGTCCCTTGTCCCATGCACAGTCCCTTGCCCCATGCATTAAACACTCTACATCAACATTCATCTTTGATGTCACCGTTTAATCTGTGTTTACATTATTACTTAATGGGAATACCAGAAAGTCAGTAAAGTGCTCTTCACAAGTATCTTAAACCACATACATAGGATGTACAACACACAACAATGAGGGCAAGGTCAGCATTTTGACTGTAAATACATTAACAAATTCATTGCTAGGCAAACTTGACTTATCAGTATTACTTGAAGTGGTATTCCAAATACTGCCTTGTACCAGGCCATTATATTGGGTTGGTACCACTTTCTTTAATAGTATCTTCCTTTGGTGCCAGGTTTAAATTCAGGTTTGTGCCTGGTTAAAATCAGGATTGTTCCAGGTTAAAGTCAGGATTTTTTTTAGGTAGGTGATTTTTTTAAAACTTGTAATAAGAGTTTTGGCAAAGAATTATCCCAATCAGTTAGGGTTCAGAATTATTATAAAGAACTTACTACTAACAGTTGCACTAACTGGTCTAAGATGGAATCAACCAACAATTAACTCAGCCCATTCTAAACATTTTAATAAGTACCTATATACAATGCACTTACCACTGAAGGAATCATCAGACATTGAAATGGATATATCACTCAAGTCTTCCACATCATCATCACCATCGTCATCAACTGCAGCATCCTCACCAGTCTCCCCATCACCTGCCGTACCATTAGCTTCATTGTTCTCCTCCTCCTCATCATCTATGTTGATGTCACTATCAGAATCACTGTTGAGGATATCATCCAAGCTATCATCGTCATCGTCATCAGAATTATCTTCATTTGCATCTTCATCCTATTAAATGAAATATTCACATTTTGATCAGTTATTATTCCAATGTTTAAAGACTATCAAACAGGGAGCACTGTGACACATTTCTCTGAGAAAATAATATTTCATTTAAGCTTTGTGATATTTTGTGTTCGTTTGTTTGTGTTTATAAAAAAGTTAAATTCATCTGAGACATTAGGCCGGTGCTTATCCATGGCGCAAGCAGATAAGAGCATATGTCTGCCCTAAACAGGATGCTGATCCATCACTGGTTAACTCCCCATCACTGCTGGTACTCATTTTACAGCTGTGTGAGATAAGAGGAATAAAAGTACCTTGCTTAAAGACAACACAGTTGCTTGGCTGGGAATCGAACCCAGCTTCTTGGTCTGAATACAGACTCTGAGCCACTGCATCCCCAACTTTGTTTGTGTTTAACAGCGCTTTGACAGTTGAAGTCATAATGTGCCAGAGAGGTTATTTATGAATGTTTAATTATTAGGTGCTTGGTCTGATTGCAAAGAGATGTGTTAGTCTTGCGGCAGTGCTATGAGGTAATAATATATAGTCCAATGTGGTGCTAAGGGTAAAGGAAAAAACAGCAGAGACATGTAGAGATATGTACAAGGGCCAGCTAGTGGTCCCATTGAGATATTTTGTATAAGACATCTTCTCATGAACACGAGTGATTTGAAATTTGTGGTCCTTGTAGTCAAGAATGTTCATCTTATATGATAGGACAACAGGAACAAAATGGAATCTCTTTCTGTGAAGGAGATACTTGAAGATATCCGGTAAGATACAGATACTCAACCATTTGGATGGCATTTTGGCTATCATAGATTTGAGAGCTCGTCTTACCTGCTCTTCATCTTCATCGTCCTCCTCATCCACCTTCAAGCGACCCACGTCATAGATGTGACACACACTCTCACTCGTCAGGCTGTCATTGTTTCCTTGATGCTGTTATACAAATCATACAAACATACAACATTAGAACAATGCATATCTCCTCAACTGAAGTATATGATATCTGTCTGTTCATGTCAATAATTGGATTCTCATATCAATATTCCATAAATAAGATAAAACCTCTACACCAAGAGTTCTTAATTAATTTTTTACAAGGGTCATCATTTCACAACAACCTCAGGCTGTGGGTCAATTGCATGACAAAACCAGCATCACGTGACAAACAAAACCTGTCAAAACAATCCCTGAATTCACACAAGCTGAGAGCGTGCACGATAAGAAGGATTTATGCCAGATGTCGATGGTTCTCTTATCAGCCTTCCTTTGACAAGCCGCGAGTCTGCCCATTTTTACAACGGAAGTGAAAATAACATTTTGCTTGATAAGCCGCGATATTATAGTGTGCAGATCTGCCTAGGAAAACCCCTAAAATAAACAATCGTTTTCGGATTTTTACCAATCTCATTCAGATTTTTTTCCTGCTTCGACTATTATTTGCGGAACAAAGTGGATTGTCTGGCGGGCGGATTGTCTGGCGGCCAGATTGTCTGGCGGGCCGAATTGTCTGGCGGGCCGGATTGTCTGGCAGGCCAAATTGTCATTTTATGGAGGACAGATCTCTTCTCATTTTGTAAGCATTACAAAGAAATTGTTGAGTGCCACATCAGGCATTCAAAATGGCAAACTACATATATATTGTACCAGTATGAAGAGTACATTTTTCAAAGATTATAAATCATCTCTCAAAAATACAGCTACATCAGAAAAGGATGACATCACAAAATATCCATATTTTTGTCGTTAGCAAGTTTGAAGGGAAATTTTGAGGCTTTCATGTGTTTCTATAAAATATAAAACATCAATCTATGAAGCGTTTATGTGTGACAAAGAACACCTACCTCTAAGACTGCAATGGAGGTATCCTGTGGATTTGTTGCAAGGTCATAAATGTTCTTCTTTACATCAATTGTGGCTGATGAGAGAGAGGATGAAAACAACAAAGGGCCATTATTACATGTAAAGAATATATCAAACATTGTTAAGCATTAATCACTGCAAATTGGAACTATATTGGCATTTTAAAATATAACATAACATGACACTTGTAATTGTGGTAATCATTACATGGGTTTACCCTTAATTATGTAGAAAAATTCCAATGTTGTAACTACAAAGACAAGATTCTGAGGACTAACACACTGCTTCCTAGAAATGTCTCCAAGTTGGCAAGAAAACAAAAGTTAATGATTTGTTTGTTTGATGAGAATTTAACAGCATCACAACAGCAAAGGTCAAATTGTGTCTGAGAGGTTAGATCATTCCAGAGGTAGGAAGGAGAGTAAACAGGGGCAGATTGAGAGAAATACGAGAACTAAAAGCCAGAAAGCCGGGATCGAGAGAGGTGTTTGGGTGAAAAAATAATGTAGAGAGAGGGGGTGGGGAAGGAGGACTAAATATGGTTTAAGAGGAAGCATGATGAAGAAAGGAGATACTTTTATCTGGAGGATTTTTTTGTTTAAAGTTAATGAAAACAATAATCATCACTGGTGGTGGTCTAGCCCTCCATGAATCATGTTAATTTATTAAAACCTGCCATTCCTCAACAAAATAAGATTTACTTCAAATACACATACACATAGTGCCTAACAAGCAAGTCTCCTTTTCTAAATGTTTGTACCACAGAGATTCAAATTGGACCGGACAAAAAAACCGATCACATAATATTTAAACTGACTAAACCCATCGTTATATTGCAAATAATGTCTTTGTAATGCTCACCTATGGGTGTGTAATCGGTGCCATCAAAGGTCCTAAATGAGGATCCAAAGGGGCATTTGGTACCATCAGTCAACTCCTCCTCTTCAACCTCAAACATGGCTGCAAAGCAGGAATCAAAATAAATAATACACTGGTTACAACTAATGCATTCAGTGAGTGTACAAAACAAATGTTGAGGACATTATTCAAAAAACATGAATGACTACTGTGTGTCAAAATAAACTTCATCAAATAATGATTTTTTTTAATGATTTGGTAGAACGTACTACATGGCAAGAACCCAACAGTATCATCTCTGCACAGTAAATGTGCATCACTCACTTATAAAGCCCTCCACTTCTTGGAGTGAATGCACACAACTTTTTACACAAATCAGGCATAAACATATTTTCAATGTTAGATTCAACCGCAAATGCTTCTCTAGCAAAAAGTAACTTCATCCCACCAAAAAAAATCAAATAATACTGATTATACTTTCTGCAGAGAAAAAAAAACACATTTTTTGCTTCCTACTACACCCTATTAAAGTTCTCAAAATGCAAACAAATTTCATCAAACTTAAATATGCTTCTGTCAACACATAAAATATTAACAAAAATAAACTTGACATCAAAATGTGCTAAAAATTGTTTGATATATATATAAAAAAAAAACGGTTTTGCTACACTGAGTACACCTTAGGAATGACTTACTTCCATATATGACGCTAGCATCACTATTGAACACTATCTTGCACTGGTCGAGAGCAGGCACTGTTTGCAGCAAGTGGAATGTTCTGATGTCCCACTGAGTGAAGATTCATTAAGGAAAGACACTTTATTATCACTCTTGTTCTTGCTGAACTTACAACAAAGGAAACCTGTGTCAATTTATCAGGTGACTAGTGCTGTAGAAGCTAACTAACATAAATTATCTTCTAAAATATCTTTCCCCGTTACCAAGATTATACATATTTTGAGGTTTTTAAGTAAAACAGGAAATAAAGTGTTTTTGGCTAATATTGGTGGGTATTTAAATAAATACAAAGAGGAAGAAATAAATTGCTTTTTTTGATACTTCATGTGATTTGTTTGATGAGGGCTTAACGGCACCATGACAATGAGGGTCAAATTGTGCCTGAGAGGTTAGATCATTCTAGAGGAAGGAAGGAAAGAAAACAGGGGGAGATTAAGAGAAATACAAGACCTTAAAGTCAGAAAGCTGGGAACAAAAGGGGAGGTGCATGGGTGAAAAAAACCAAGTAGAGAGGAGGCCTACATATGGTTGTAGAGGGAAGCATGATGAAGGAAGGAGACAATTTTATCTGGAGGGTTTTTCTGAAATAATTTGGCAATTGAGTTGTGAGCTCTCAGAAGGTTGCACAGGGGGCAAGAAAGAAGAACGTGCTGGACTGTAAGGGTGCAATGGCAATTGTAGGAGAGGGCTTTGGGGAAACTAATAAGGAGGTGGGAGTGAGTAAGGTGTGAGTGTGTGAGGTGGGTGTGACCTATTCTAAGACGGGTAATATGAACATTGTCGACACGAGAGAGGTTGTTGATGGTGGGTTTGATCGGAATGGTGGGCTGGATGACGTGGAGTTTGTAATCAACTTGGGAGTCCCATGAGGTTTGCCAGCGGTCACAAACAAGGGAAGCGATAAGTAAGCGGTTTGATGTCAGAAAGGGTTTTGGGAAATGGGGTGGGGGAGGTTGAGGGAAAGCTTAGTGGCTGCATCAGTCCTGTCATTGCCAGGGATGCCAACATGTAAAAGCTGCATTTCATTCTTGCAAAATCACTCTACCTATGTATCCTGACATGATCACAGAAGATATGAGAAATTTGCAGATAAGTGGAAAACCTAAGATTCAAGTGTTGCTAAAGGTACAGGGAAGTTTATATAGTCAAAAGCAATTGGCACATGACACCACAAAACACTAGCCATAATCAGCTCCATGAAAAGTAAGCTACTCTACTTTGTAGGCATCTTGAAAGTGTTTACAACATATCTTGGTGATAAGACAAAGAACTATTTATCAACCAGCCTAAAAAATTTGGGGAAAAATTTCAGCACATTAATCAACCATAAATCAAAAGCTATTCATTTTTCCAAATCGAAAACTGATCCCCTAAGACATGAACATTAATAAACTTAATGAAAGAAAATACCAAATCTAGATGACATCAGTTCTTCCTTAATAACACGTCAAGCGTCTATTGGAATGTTTTTACTTAACAGAACCAAAAGGTCTTGTGGTTCTGATGATTTTATTTTCATATGCTGATTGATTTGTAAGTTTTATATTAACTGTCATTTCATTGCATATCTGAAATATTTGTTCCATTAATTCATAAACCACACTCACCATGGAGGTTAATTAAAATGTTGACAATGTTTGTTTGATGAGGGCTCAAATTGAGCCTGAGAGGTCAGATCATTTAAGAGGTAGGAAGGAAAGGAAACAGGGGGAGAATGAGAGAAATTCAAGAACAAAAAATCAGAAAGCTGTGATCGAGAGGGGAGGTGCATGGGTGAAACAAAAACAAAGTAGAGAGGGGTGGAAAAGAAGAATTAAATATGGTTGTGGAGGGAAGCATGATGAAGGAAGGAGATAATTTTATCTGGAGGATTTTTCTGGAAGAACTTAGCAATTGAGTTGTGGGGAGCGAGGGAAGCTCTGGGAAGGTTGTACAGGGGGCAAGCATTTCCACAATAATTAACAACATTATCATAGAAAGTATGATGCAGAAACGGTTGCTCATTTATTGTATTTAAAGAATTTGTCACTAATTAAATTACCTACTCATTAAAATTGATGACATTACTACCACAGCATTATAATATATGTACATAGTACAGACCATAATCCATCTGTGTACCACATATGGCATAAGTCTGATATACCGTTCAAGAAATATGGTGCTTTACAATCATTTTTCAGCACTTTCATATTAGGCCATGTCCACCACACATATCAATGATATCTGTTGATAACAAAAGCATGTACAAAATAACTTGACCAACAATATTATTATCATGCCCAATATGATGCAAGAGACATACTGTTGTTCATTTATCACTTTTCACAAACTTGAAATTAAGCCTCACCCACACATTAATATGCATGCCATCACCACCAAAAACAATAAGGCACATCTGCAAACCATGTGCTATCTGTGTACTACACATGACATGAATCCAGTTCACCATTCTTGAGATACCGTGTTTACAAGCTCTTTTTAGCAATAATCATATTAAGTCCCTCCCACTATGCATATTAATGTAATTCAACATCTTTATACCCTGAAAATGTACATACACCTGCTAACATCATAATTATACTAAATATGAAACAAAACAGACAGAGGGTTCTAAAAATATGAGCATTTCAAGATTTTTACATTAAGCCCCGCCTACTCAATAATATGCATGAAATCACCATAGAAAACGATTGGGTACATCTACAGACCATGGGCTATCTGTGTGCCACATATGACATGGCTCCAGTGTATTGTTCCTGAGATATAGTGTTTATGAGCTGGGCGTCATGAACACACACACACACATACATACACACACACCATCGTATGTTCCTGATGCTATCACTACGGACCCAAAAAGGATACAATCTCTGAATTGATCATGATTTCCAGTCCACAAGGATGAAACAAACCACTTATATGGTTCTGGAATTGGTCAAATTTGTAGATACTTTTGGCTGATCGCACATCCCATAAGACCCCATCATTCAGCACGAGGTCATCTGTGGGGTCAAAGGTTGCACAATTGCGGGTATAGTGGTTGCTAAGATCTTTTTCTTGAAGCGAAAGAATACATCTTCCAGTGATTGTATCATAAATCTGTAGAGAGATATTGAATATAAGTATATAAAAAAAGTACTTTGCATCTACCGATCAATAATATATTCACTATGCTTAAGTTGCAAATCAATTTCGTCTACTATGCAACAAATCTTCTTTTATCTTTATATAATAACTACGTTGGAGTCACACAGAAAAATACCTCTCTGATTGAAGTTAAAAGATACTCAGTAAAAACATTAATTATTTCTTAACCTCATTGGATGACTAAATTACACTTGGAGGTCCCCTCATATCCTTTTTAGAAATTGTCTGTAACTTCACAGCAAATTTTCAGTTTCACAAGCATTGAAAGTATATCAAGTGAAACAATAAGCAGTATGTCTGTTAATCAGTATTGTACATTCTCATCGAACAGGAACACCATCTCTCACTTTACAACACAATTGTTCAGGTAGCACTCCTCACTATAAGTGAAATTTAATTCAATTTATTTTTATTTTCCATTCTTTAACAAATATACATATCATTAACAATCATTTTTAGGTGGATAAAGGGCTGAAAAAGCAGAAGTTTGAACAAGCAGGCCAACTTGACAAAATTAAGAGAATAACAAATATCCTTCACTACTAATAAATGATTAAGTACCTAGACATAACTTAAAATGCCAAGTTTTCTGTCGAAATTTTGCAAGTATTCTCTCCCATATAACCAGTCTATATAAAGGAAAATTAAAGGCAAAAAGACTCAAAAGTCACCCCAGCTTTCTTTACATTTTTAAATCAATGACTAATTTGGTAAAACAAAGTCTTACATTTGCTGTATCTTTCCTTGTGCCGATAATCCTATCCTCAGAGAGTTTTCCGAATTCAACATGCTCATCGTCACCAAATTCATATCTATTCAGAAGGGAAACAAAACTTCTCATTTTACATTTCTATTACTTAAAATATTGTGCAGGAGATTCAAACAAAATTGGAAGAAACTTGCTAAGGCAGTGATAAACCATATATTATGGCTGTCAATGCTGAATTAAACAATCTACACAAAAACAACATATTAAATTGGACATTGCATAGTCTGTAGAAGCTTATAGACACCTCAGGAAAGCCACTTTTTATTATTGAAAGATTTAAAATTGGAATAAGGATGCAATTCAAAATATTGTCGAGTCTTGGCATGTGGTTAACCTGCCACAAAGTAATGCTTTGAATGTGTTTTGTCATCTAGTGAAAGATCAATATGCAAAATGATCCAAATTGAGAAATATAAAAAATTGTTCTTAGTTTGCCAAACAAATTGTGAAGTTCTATTAAATGTATATATTAAACCTACTTTTTCTCAAATGAGCCGTGCACACCCCATAATGTTGATAATGGCTCACTCCAGTAACCAGACGTAAGCACCAACCTTCCATCCTGTTGACAACATATAAAAGAAGCTGTTCGTTTCATACATTAATAACTGAAATTCAATTCCAATCTTTTAACTAAAATAGCGGTCATACTACATTTGTATTGAAATACCACCTAAAACAGGACATATCTATAGCAAAATATTCCTAAGATTTTAGGGAAAAAACTTAACTTTTAACTTCCAGCTGATCCAAATCTTTCTATTTTCCAATATATACAATGAAAATGTTATGAATGGCAAATCAAATTCTTACCCAAAATATTTTTTTAATCATGCTTAACCCTTAAATCCTCATGCAGTCGTGGCATGACTAATTGGACATGCACTTTAATTTTTTTTATTTTCCTTCATCAAATAAGCCCACAGCAGTGATCCAGGTATCATTTGAGGAGTGTGAATAGTTCTTTCAATAATCAACATTTTTGATGAGGATTATATTGAGATTATTTGAGTAAACCTCACTTGAAAATGGGTAAAGAGTAAAATTTTGAAACATTTCATCAAATTTCATTTTTTTCTTCTTCAAAAAATTAATTGCCATAATTCCAGACCTTGCTTTTGCGTGAAAACCCATGAGAAACTGTGAAAAGACATCAATGCATCCAATTCCAGTCAAATTTTGACATTATCTTTTTTGGTAAAATTTGTAGAAAATTTCCTGCTTTTAAGCCTCTTTGAGATCAATTTTTGACAAAAATTGTAGTTCTTAAATGCAACACAACTGCCCTATGTGAAATATATTCTTGGAACTGGAATTCTCCCAAATTTTAATTGAAAAAAAAAAAAAAAAAAGCAATTATATCCTATTTATTCATACTGAAATATAAGTTTTAGAACAAACCACAATCTATTCGTAAACAGCATGGTGTAGTGATATGCGTGTGAAACTTCATGTAAACGGACCCGGGTTCGAAGACCAAAACAACCACGCGGCTTTGTTTTTTGCAAATAATTACAGCGGTGATTATTTTTTGGTTATTACCTCCACCAAAGAAGTTGGACGGAGGTAATGTTTTCGCCTCTGTAAATTTGTTTGCCATCAAGATATCTGAATAACTGTTGATTGGATTCTGATCAAAATTGGTGTGTAGTTTTGTTACTGCCTAGGGACAACGTGTGAAAAATTTGGGACATACTGGCAGGAGAAGGGTGTAAATGGAGGGTTGGGGACATTTTAAGGTGAGTTTGTCTTTTGTCTGGCATCAAGATATCTCCAGAACTCATAATTGGATTTAGATTAAATTTGGTGTGTGTTTTGATTTACTGCTTTTTGAAGAAGTGATTCAAAATTGAGACATATTGATAGGAACAGGGGTGGGATGCAAATGGAGAGGTGGGGACATTTTAAGGTGAGTTTGCTGTCACCATGATATCTCAATAACTGATGATTGAATTTTGATTAAATTTGGTGTGTGGATTTGTCATTGTTTCAGAAAGAGGATATTAAAATTTGGAAATAATTGGAACAGGGAAAGGGCAGAAATTGCGGGGTGGGGATGTTTTAGGATGAGATTTGTCAAGACTTAAGTCGTCAAGACTTCACTTGAAACTTTCCAAGAGAATGTGCTGAACAATGACTTTACGTTCTGAATGAAAATCCAAACAATCAATTTTCTGGACTTAAAGAGACTTACATCAAGTGTTCTTTGGAATCAATAAAAATGAACAATTGGTTTCTGCCATGAATGGAAAATGATGGAAAGTGAATCCTGGCTGAATAGAGCTCAAACGATGCTTCACTTAAATAAAACTGAAAACAATGGTATGGCCTTGGAATAAATCCAGTCACAATATAATCTTCAAGTGTTCAGATTGCAAATGATCATTACAGATCAAAACTTAAGGATGAATCTTGGTGGGCCTACAGTAAGATTTCTGAGGTAGATTATATTGGATATGGGCATCAAATGAACACTAAAATTATTCTAGGCATGTTAGAATTGCAATGGGTGGAGGTATGTGCTCTAGAGAAGTGCTAATATTCTAGCTTTCATTGTGTTTGCATGTTTTGCTTTGGGAAAAAAATTAAAACTGGTATCAATGGAAAGGAAATTTCACAATCTAAATAAGTAAAAAAAAAATCCTTCATTTTCATTATTCACAAGAAATATTACAAACTCAAAAAATTGACCTAATTTTGCCTAAAATTTGCATTATTAGGTCGATATTTTTTTTAATTTTTTTATTTTTCATTGAAAAGTTTATTGTTTTAGCATTCATAAACCAAACTTGTGATGATAGAAAAACGAAAAGCAAAGCTGCGAAAATCATTTTTGAAAAAAAAAATTGCAGTCACGTTTTGAGCACGCTGGAGATTTAAGGGTTAACTAAAAATGCTAAGAATGGTTTTTTTCTTAGTTACATTTGGATTTGGGGGTATGTTCCTTATGCTATTTGTCAGAACTACTACTTTATTTAAAACATTTGTGGCAGAGGATTTCAAAACAGCAGATTCAAATATGTAAACCCATTTAATAATTTTCATGACAGAATATTTTGTCACTCTGGTGTCTTAGCTAAAGATGCCTCTCTACTTGCCAATTAACGTCTCTGAGTTATGAAACTAGGTGGGGCAAACAAACCTCAAATCCACAATTGTGTATGACCAATGCATTAAGATGTTCAGTGCGGTCTGCCTGAAGTTTTGATCCATTTATGGTATTTCCCCGGATTTTAGCAAAAGAAATGAACAAAAATCAGTTTGCTAACCATTCTGGGTTAGAATTCGGATTCACAAAGCCTGTTACGGGCTCGTGGGTGCAATTTTTGTTCACCACCTTGTCGTCACTCGGTATGTGTGTGCAGAAATTTGTTTTGTTTTGTATTGCACTGACTGCATAGCATGCGCAGTTATCTAGCTGTACTGTACTGCGTAGGATGTTTGCCCCACTTACTTATGCAGATTTTGTTGCTAGGCAAATACATGTGGTGATTGGTTGAAAAAGCTGTCAATCATCCAACTCAAACAAGTTAATTTAGTCTTTCAATTTTCTCCTTGATACTGCCTACATTTGTCATTGGCCTTAACTAAGTTTTGGTACAACACAAACCTCTGAAAAACGAAATTAAAGCTCTCGATTTATTTCAAGATCTTAAACAATTACCGCACAGGTGAATAATTATGATCTAGTATGGTTTATGTGTGTTCAGTTCCTGTTCACAACCTTCTGCTCATTTACAGTTTTAACCACATTCTTTCTCCTCCCACATAACCACATTTTCCTGCAAATTTATGAGGGATACTAACTGCACTATATCATACCTTGGATGGTGTTACAAGTTTCATTGGTGAATCATGACATGAGTATGTGGCTTCCTCCTGCAAAACAACATAAGAAAATACATCATAAACATCTGCATACATTCTACAAATGCTTACTCTATACCTGTCCACTTCTGACAAGTTGAAGGTGTTTGACATAATGTGTGAATGCATCCTTTTTCAAAATTGCAATGTCCTATCATTGGTTATTTCAACTTGTATGAAAAATCAGGGAGTACTGGATATAAAATACTAAAGAATAAAGAAATTTGTAACATTCTTTCTTCATAAAGGAAGGAACAAAACACAAATATGCTATTGATTTTAGCTTATCAACATGATATTAAACAAAGGGCAAGAATTGAGAAACACAAAAATACAACACAAATTACACATGAGAGTGGTGGAACTGGGAACCTGTCTGAAGAGGAATTTTCTAGCCCAGTCCTGTCTAAAAGTGGGACATAAATAGAAATGACTTGATCCTAGTTAATCAATACATGCCTCCCGACATAGTCAAAAGAACAGATGAGAATAATACGTAAACTAAACATACCACTCCTGTGTATATGTTGTAAGCTTTCAGGTTTCCAGCAAAGTTGCCCAGCCAGAGCACCATGTCCTTTGGCTGCAAAGATAGTGAAAACGTATTAATTATCACAGTACATCCAACAACATGGAAGTTGACATTTTTTATGACTAAACTAAGATTGCATTAAGAAGGTCTGCAAACATCTTCTGTTACAACATATAACAAAAATCTTGGTAAGTATGTTGGCATTTCAACCAAAAAAGTAATTTGAAGAAAAGTGCATTTCTATTGATTTTGTTTCTACTTTCTAACAGTGACTCAGCAACCATTAAAACCTTTATCCTAGAGTTCATTCAGTCATTTTCTGCATTCAAAAGAAATCCATTTTTTTAAGCAACTGCGGATAGTCAAGCTGAAGAAGTTCCTTTTTTTTAATTGGATATCGTCAAAACAATAACACGATGGAATCTATGATTACTCCTTCCTTATTGCACAAAATGTATAAAGGATTAGCTGCAAAACATTACCTTTCCCCAATCAACAATACAATATTGGCAGAAAAAGATGTTTCTGGTACGATAATCAGTACAGAAAAAAAAAGAATGAAGTAGCAGCAACTAAACTGTTCTATCTTTATCAAACTCAACTTGTTACTCACATTTCTATGTTTACTGAAAGCACAACATGTGAAGCTGTTGTCGTCATCCAAGTCTCGGTAGGTCTGAACAGGACGAAACCTAAAGCAAAGGATCAGGTTCATGATGTTTATTCATATCTCATAAGTGCCAGAGAGTTTTATTTAAATCAATAAAAGTGTGCATGCAAATGGAATGAGAGGGAGTGTGAAAGAGAGCAAATCAAGTGGTGAAATGCAATACAAATTTTGCATTTTTGATTTGTTGGGCAGAGCTTAATGTATGCTGTATAAGAAAATAACTTTTGGAATAGGAGAGCTCTTATTGCAGAGGTCTGTGATGGCAAGTGCTTGTTCCTAAAGGTAAAGCAATGTAGGA
Organism: Chiridota heheva; assembly: GCA_020152595.1. Lineage (NCBI taxonomy): Eukaryota > Metazoa > Echinodermata > Holothuroidea > Apodida > Chiridotidae > Chiridota > Chiridota heheva. The sequence goes on from JAIGNY010001912.1 coordinate 1,736,614, forward strand.
GAATGTGGTTGTATGTAAGTCTGGGCAGAGTGGATCTCAAGCACGAGGTTGTATAAGAAGTAGTGCTGTCATGACATGTCAATTATCGCGATATCTCTTTTCCCATGATATGAAATATGCCTCTCGCGACATATCGTGATACCACAAACTAATACTCAACTAAGAAATCTTTGTACGTTAAATTTTCTATTTTAAATCTAAAAGTCAAGTTTTGAAACCCCCCCCACAAAAAAAAAACTAATTAAAAATCGTGCTTTGTCACCCCACACTGGCACGTTCCGATGTAAGTTGGCAAAAAGAATGCAAAATTGGCCCAGAACATGCCTCTCACTTCAATGATTCATGGTCATGTTGACTGAATTACCAAACACATGTGTGATGAACATAATAGTCACGCGATCATGTCATTTGCTAGATCTGCAAATCATTTTTTCTTGCATCCATCATAAAAGAAGTAATGTTAGTTATATTAGCAATTTGTATCATGAGTCCGTTTTCTTGAAAAGTATCACAATATACCAATATATCGCAATATTTTTTCCCATGATAATTTATATGTAATTGAGCCATGTTGTGACAGCACTAATGAGAAGTTACTGTGACCAATTCTTAGACTAGTGATAATTCTACTGGTTTCTTAATCTTTATCAGAAGACCATGTTTAGGGAATCATGGTCAGTTTGTATGAAGTGGAGCTGTAATATTTGAAGACAGTATGGAAAATGGGAAGGTTTGTATGGGACATTTAAAAGCAGCATGAGATATTTGAGAGGACAAATTGAACACAGGCTTTTTGATTGCCAGTGGCTTAATATCCAGAAGATAATTCTTTGTCTTTGCATTAAGCTAGCTAAATCCATCTGAGCCATTAAGCTCATAAGGCTGGTGTTTATTCCTGGTTTCCATAGCACAAGCCAATGAGAGTACATGAGGCTCCCTAGACAGGACGCCAGTCCATCGCAGGTTAACTCCCCAGCAGTGCTGGTACTCATTTCACAGCTAAGTAGACTGAAGCAAGTAGAGTAAAGTGCCTTGCTCAAAGACACAATGCAGTGTTCGCAGCGGGAATCAAACCCTGGTACCTTTTGCATACAAGCATGACTCCTGAACCACTGCATTTTTTTTTTGCATTGACTTACACATAATCAAATAGGTAAGAAATGTAAAATAAACATGAAGAATGTTAATATTTGTAAGAAAGTAAAGGTTTGAAGAGACTCACCTACTGTATACAAATTGCCTGGAACATCTCACTCCATCAACACCACCATGAGTTGGATTAATCTAAAAAAACATGAAACAGTGTGGAGGATGCTAAAACAATCAATGGTGGAATTGCTTGGTATTCGTTTCTTGAAATTGACATTAATTTTGGACAACCATCTTTGAAGTTCACCAGTGCTCATGTAGCTTTCAAAATAGCTGTCATCAATGTTTGAATATTATATGTATGGAGTGCTAAAGTCAAAGTATAAGAAAGTAGTGAATCTTATTTTATTCAAACACATTTACGAACAGTATAAAGTTACTGTACATATCATCTCTACTTCAGTGGTGCTTGCAAGTATCAGCTAAAATTTTAGTTAGGGATTATGATGATCCCTAACAAAATAAACACGTCATCTATCAAAAAGTAAAATCAGTTACAATTTTCATATTCAAAGAAAACTGTGTTCTTACTAGTTAATAATCTATGAAAACTAAACATGAAAAAAATCAGCACTGAAGTAAAAAGAAGGTGGAGGTGGATTGGTCATGTGATGCGCATGAGCACTATTAAGCACTGTGTGACAGCTATGACGTGGAAACCAGAGGGGAGAAGGAAAGTTGGTCGTCCTCGAACGACCTGGAGAAGGACAGTCGAGAAGGAGAGGAAAGCGATGGGATGGAGCTCATGGACAGAAGCCAGACAAGTTGCAAATAACAGAGTCCAGTGGAGAGAGTGCACCACTTCAGCCTTATAAGTCAGGAGGCTTGAAGAGACTAGGTGAGGTGAGGAATAATCTATGGAAGTGTGATTTTTCAATATAGAAATATCAAGTCAATTTCATCTTGAAACAAGAAAAACTAAATTTGTAGAAAAAGTATGGCTGTGATACCATGTGTCTTCAAACAAATTCATAACATCTTCTAATTTCAATATCTTCAAAATGGGAAAAGGATCTTCACTTTTCTGTTTCTCTTGCTGTTTGTTTGTTTGTTTGATGAGGGCCTTCTTGTTGTCCTCTACAATACAAGTTTAACATGTCTACCTACTTACTACACTAAGGCTAAGATTAGGTGTTGTTTCTTTGGAGTAACTTATCTTGTTCTGAAAAAGTGGGTCAGTATGTAAGCAACAACATTTTTTTTTAACCAAAAAATTCAAGCTTTTTCATAACTTTGATATACTAAAGTATTATCATTTCAGATGAATTATGTGTAGGTAGCTATTTTGTTTAGCAATTAAGGTAGGCTTACTCCCAACCAACAATTTTCTAATTCTTTCAATTTTATTCCCGAGAGCTGAGATATTAAAGGAATGATGGATATTCCAGGAAGAGTTACTTTTTACTACAACTATATACTAAAAAGCTTTTCAACTTACACTTCTTTTGGTTAGTCTTGACATTGCATTTATTGGAGCATTTCTTCTAAATTTGGGTTCTGGACAATGATGAGGTCTGTGGAAATTAAGACAGAATTAATATGAAGCAGTTTTAAGAAAATAAATTAAAAAAACTTTACATGAATGCTTTAAGGTATTCAAATACTTAGGAAACCTAATTTCTCCCAATTCTGTCCAATCTTTTGTCACCATGGTTTTGGTACTATTGTCCATGAATTTTAGTCCCAAGATTGTTATTCTACTTCTTATTACCATTGTTCAATAATCACAAATAAAAAATCCTATGAGTTTTCATCTTCACTAGTTTCTTCTAAGTTTCCCACTTGTCCATGCTTTGAAATGATAAGATGATTTTTCTGTCATTTAATAGCAGGAACGTATGATCATTTGCTTAAAACAAAGTGTAGCCTTATGCTTTCCCCAACAGTCAAACCCTGTGCCTTATGAATGATCTGATTTATAAAACAGTCACTTACTCTAACAATGAAAATTCTGGACAAGCAACCACTGGATTCTTGCAGTTTGCATGCTGTTCCTTCAAGTAATTTGACACGATGAGATCTAAGGAAGGAGGTGAACTAGATGTCCTCTCAGGGACTTTGTGTTTTTGGACACTGAAGTTTGGAATGTAAGACGTGTGGGAGGTTTTCTCTCTTATCACCACTTTTTTTCTTACAGATGGCTGCAAAGGAAGAAAAAAATGAAAAAGTTCAGATTTTAGCAAGGGAAATCGAGCATTATTCAGTAGGTGTTTGTGTTCCAAGATCTGAAGTGTGAAGTCAACTGCTTGTTCCTTAGGAGTCCGTCAGCAGTGCGCAGAACAAGGTGTTGGAGAGAAAGAAGCAGTAAATATAAATCTTAAGCCCCCCTGGAAAAGGATGATGTCTTTACATGAGGTTAAAATTATGGGAAAACAAAGTTGAAAACTATAATAGATTTAACTTGTGATTTCTTGGGGAATTTCCGGATCTAAAAATGATGTGTTGAGATGTTGTGAATCTTAATAACCGGGAGATACGATTTCATCTAAATAATAATGGGCACTGCTTAATTAGTACTACTGATAACTTTTAAACTTGCATAGAGTTACAAATGATTATAAAACTATAGTACTAGGATTCTTACCCTATTTGCTGATGAGGAGGCAGTTGATCTGCTCTCTGGCCCAAAGACAATCCTGCTTGGTACAGAGTGTGGCGTGTTTGGTGTATTATAACTTGAGGTATGAGGCTGCATGGATGATGGCTCCAGTCTGTCATGCACCGAGTTAGGAGTGTAACTTGATGTAGATGGCTGGCTGCATGAAGGTGTGGGCGAGGTCTTTGGTGGTGTGTACATTTTGGCCTGGAAAACCAATGACAAAATTAATTTTTGACTACTCTTTAAGTTTTCCTTTACACACATAATTCACTCAAAACAATGTGTTTTTAGTATTTTCTACAAAATGTGAATTTTAACCATTGTTCTATTCAGGCCCACCAGGAAAGAGACAATGGGGACAATTGCATTGGTGCTCGAATGCTACACAGGGACCTGTGTTGGCTCACAATAAAGCTGGTTTTATCATAAATATACATCCTACACCATGTTATTGGTTATCAAAGGTACAAAGGAAGTAACTGTTGAAGGATTACTCACTGCCATTGAGCTGGTCTGAGGTGGTGTTACTGGTCTGGGATGAGCGCCATGCCCATGGTGGGGCAGAGTTGCCTCTCGTTGTAAGGTATCAGCGGTTTCTTTCAGACCTGCAGACAACAACAAAAAATATCTGCATTTTTCCAACAATTGGCATAACAAACATTTTAACAAAGGCATTTCATGCAGTGTAAATCTTTCTCATCTCTATGAGCCACCTATGTTAAACTACCCATTGAAACGGGGATCAAATGTTGAGATGACCAGTCAATAAATTTTGAATTTGTTTATTTTATTTTCAGACTAATTACTCTGACTCTCTTTTCAAAACTTTTTGGCTGCCCCTAAAAACTGACCCAACTTCAATTTTTTATACTATGCATGGTAAAGTATCAGGATCACAGACAAACTTTTCTCTTTTTTTTTCACTTTTAGTCATATGCCAGGGAAAGCACACGTAAGTCACAATGACTTGTTTTCAGTGTGGATCAAAGGAATTTGCCGGAATGGGAAGTGGATAAGCACCAAGTTAACACCCTGCTCTTTTTGAGAAATGTTCAGAGAACCAGGTAGGGGGTAAAACTCCTATTATTGATATCGATGGCTTTACGTCCCCTCTGAAGGATGGTGAGCCCCACCCAAGCATTGCCCACTTTTCACAAAGGTCGGGTAAGAGAGAGAGAGGTGTGATGCAGAAGACAAACCTCTCCCCTTGATGTCAGCGTATATTGTTTTGCATATCTGTTGAAAAATCGCTGGTTAAATTGCTGTTGGGCTCGAACCTGGGACCTCCAGCATCTCAGTCGTACTCTCAGCAGACTTGAACTACCTGCCTCTTTCTACGATCTACTGAAAATCAACCTCTTTAAGAAAATCTTGAGGTGGTTTGGAAGTTTCGCTAATTCACTGCAAATTTGTCTATTAACCCTTACTCTACCAGCACTTTTCTGAATATGTGCTTGGGAGGCGGAGTCAAAGATGGGGACCCCAAAACAGCTATAATATTGCCGCGTGGTAGAGTAAGGGCTAATTAAGGGCTGATTATTGAAAGGTCCTCTGTCTTCCAAGCAGCAGAGTAGAGCTCATTCCTCTTAAGTAACCCGCTCGACCGCCCACCGGGGTCATGCTGCATTTATTTTTGGGTTGGCGCACTTGTTACGAGTTCATTAACCCTTACTTTACCAGCAGTTTTTTGAAAATGCGTTTGGGAGGCGGAGTCAAAGATGGGGAACCCAAAATGGCAATAATATCGTCACGTGGTAGAATAAGAGTCAAAGAAGAACGCCTGCTGATGGACGTAATCAATACTTACCCTGCTCTATTAGATGATTGTGTATTAACTGTAGAAGTTCCTTTTTACTGTATGTGATTCTTGTTTGAGCCACAATGTTTGCTTTGTGCAATTTTGCAACTGTAGCATCTGCACCCACTGACATTGGTTTCCCTGTCACTCGCTCTGCAAAACGACAAACCATTCAAAAATATTAAAAACCTTGAAATATCATGAAGAAATTTAAAACTTAAAACTTTAAAAGAATGATCTCCGCTTCAGGAATCTCTGAAATACAGTTATGTGATTTTTTTAAATCTATGCGAAGTATGGGGGTGTTACAACAGTTAGACAGCCCAAAATCATTTCAATCATGTTAAAATGTTTCCGTTAAATGAAGTCAATAGTGTCTGTAGTATGAAAATTTAGCAAGTGAAGTCATAAGCATTGTATCCACTATGCATAATCTTTATTTATTTATTATCATTTAAAAAATTTTAGGGGACAGGGGTGTCACAAAGTGTAGGCAAAGGCAAAAAGGTTTGCATCACTATACTCTTACTAAAAGTTAAGACTAGTAAAATGGATAATTTTTTACTCCATGTTAGTGCAAATCATACATTGCTGTTTCCAAGTAAAGTATCAAAATATTTTTACATTGTTTCACCTGCACAGTTGATAGGATTTATATCTAGAAAGTGATATCACACATCAATACCCATCTTAAACAATCAGCATTAAAAAGCTTGCAATACTGACATTCGATTGTATCTTTATTATTGCCAATCATACTTGGGGGCAATTAAAGACATTACTGACAGACCTGATAAAGAGGTATTTGCTCACAGATCTAACAGTCAAAATGAAACCCATCTTACCAATCAGCTCTGATGCATATTTGCAAAATCTGATGTGTTCATTTCTTTTATCTTGTAGTACTGGTTCTCGCATTAGACCTGTTTTCAAAAGAATATTAGATAAAGGTTAATTTTATTCATGAACAAATTTATATGCAGCTTGATTGTACAACTACCATATTGAACATAGAATCCAAGGGTCCACAAGGTGAGGCCAAGGGTCCACAAGGTAAGGCTAAGGGTCCACAAGGTAAGGCCAAGAGTCCACAAGGTGAGGTCAAGGGTCCACAAGGTGAGGCCAAGGGTCCACAAGGTGAGGCCAAGGGTTCACAAGGTGAGGTACCATATAATTGCATGGCTGTAACATGAGTTTCGATTATTATGCTCGAAACCTTATTCCTTAGACAAGTATTGTTTGTCACCATGACCTTGACAACTGGGTCGAGGTCATCATTTCCAAACTCATTCTAAGAATTGTGTTCATTCGGAGACCCCCCCCCATATACATTTCATAAATGTAGCATCAATTTATAGTGCTAAACATGCAATCCAAATAAAAATCCTGACAAAGCACCAGGGTAAGGAATTTGTCAAACCTTAACCAGACAAAAGGACAGAAAGTGAGACATGACAACAACAATATTGTTTCAGGCTAATCAGCCGAGAGGTAAAATGAATTAAGATATAAATTCTCTGTCATTTCTAACTTACCTTGTAATAAACTATTTGAGAATAGAGGTAGTTTGCTGAGTATCTGCTTGACACGTTCACTCCTAGAAAGACCACACAGAGCCTTGCAGGCCAACGCTCTGATGCTATCTGCTTCGGTAATGGGTGTTTTCACTTGCAGCAGATTCAACAAAGTCTGTAAACAGAAATATAAATCTGCGTGCAAAAGATGCTTTTCCCACAAATGTGATATGACAAAGGTCTTTTTAAATGAAGACTTTGAATTTGATCAATTCACTAGTATTTGTCAAGAATGACATTCTAGAAATGTTTTTGTTGGTATTTGTAAAGCGTATTTGCAACAGATACCATTTCCATAAATTTGATAAGACACAAATTGTTTAAAATGAAAACTTTGAATTTCTATTAAACTCAAGCGAACATATTTATTTAAAGACTTTCTGTACCATACCTACCAAATTTACTAACGAAACAAACGTACTATCTTCACTTTATAATAGCTACATTATTTTCTGTCCAGAGAATCAAAAATATCTTGCACTCTCTAGTGGGTGATACTGCTCACTGGCATGCTGGCTTTTGTTATAATAGAGATTTACCCGGCTTAGTGTAGCGGGGATATTTACACAACTTATACTTACCTTCCATGCATCCTGCTCGCATCCCCTCTTATTCAGGCCTTGGTGTAATGTTAAGTGAGGGATGTTATAGGTATTGTGGAGGTCAAGGCTGGGTTTGTAACTAGATTTTACTTCAGTTAGAAGCGCATTAGAATCAGGTTAGGGACCAGGACCAGATTGCATATTAATAGCATGGAAGGTAAGATTTAACTTTGAAGTAAATTCAAATATCATTCCAAAAAAAATATTTCATTTAATGAGTAGTTCATTTGACACAAGGTACAAATGACACTGGAAAATGCTGAATCTTAACATTTGTACCACTCGCCTGTACTACAAGATAAATTTCAGCTATCATTAGTTTCCACATAAACAAAAAGGGCTAAATTAGAGACCTACCTTGATCCCATTATCATTGCGGACACAGTCCCAGAGCTTCTCTAGCGTCTCAGTGGTGTTCTTCCCAACTAGCTTTGTTTTCTTGGTGCTGCCACCAATAAACCTTCTGATATTCACTCCAAACTGTCAGAAAAATTAAAACAAGATGGAGATAGTAAAGCTACAGACTTGTCAGCTTCCTTAAAATCAATAAGATTACATTTTGGACTACCTCTAAGGAGAAACACAAGTAAAGTTCATTTTGTGTAAATCCTTGCAAAAGTCATGTATCTTCCACAAAAATATATCATGGATTATTCCAGGGGTTGATATGAAAGTCACTTGTTGCTAGCTATAATTTTTGCCATTAATTTTTGCTATAATTTTTTCATTTCCAACAGCCAGTTCTTGGGCAGATTTTTTTACTATATTTATAAACAAGAAAATCTCTGGATATTTCTCCCAGGATGAAGACAAATACAAAGATGAATAGTTAGTGGACAAGTTACTTTCAACAAGTTATCACACACTGGTATGCTCCACAAAAATTCAAAGCGTAATACATTTGAGTCAAACAAAATTTTAAAACTTCAACCACCAGAACCATATTCGCTTTATACATATTAACTATCATCTTTAACAGTGATTGCTTTCCATCTTACAAATCATTTCCATAATTTCCATATAAATTGAGACTCCTAAAATAGGAATATCATGACTGAATATATTTTGATCAAAAGACAAAAATATAACAAAACCTGCAACAGGTACAACATATAGAAGTTTCTCACGGATTACTACATTCTTTTTGAAAAATCCCAAAGCTTGAGCCATTTATACAATGACCATTTGTACTATAAACTAGTTTATATATTTCCATGACCATCTCTTTACTAGAAAATTAGCTTACTTTAGTGGTTGGACCACAGACACAGTTGATGATAACTTGCAGTGCCGCCTTCTGAACCTCTGGATCTGTAATGTTTTCCCCTTCAGTGATGAAATTTATGACACTACAAAGAAAAACAATGATACAAATAATAAACCATAATTTACAGCACCCAGTGCTTTAGAATGAAATCTACAAACTGAGATTGATGTCAAGTCTGTACTCCACAACCAGCCAATGATATAATTCATGGCTTAAGCCTTGATTATATAAAGCATAATTCATGGCATAAGCCTTAATTATATAAAACATAATTCATGGCTTAAGCCTTGATTATATAAAGCATAATTCATGGCTTAAGCCTTGATTATATGAAGCATAATTCATGGCTTAAGCCTTGATTATATAAAGCATAATTCATGGCATAAGCCTTAATTATATAAAACATAATTCATGGCTTAAGCCTTGATTATATAAAGCATAATTCATAGCTTAAGCCTTGATTATATGAAGCATAATTCATGGCTTAAGCCTTGATTATATAAAGCATAATTCATAGCTTAAGCCTTGATTATATGAAGCATAATTCATGGCTTAAGCCTTCATTATATAAAGCATAATTCATGGCACAAGCCTTGATTATATAAAGCATAATTCATGACTTAAGCCTTGATTGTAGAAAGCCCTTGTCAACTTCAAAATATAGCATATACTGCCACAATGAAATATTTCTCAACAGCATTCTTTCAAATTTCAGAAACACTTGCAGGAATGTAATGCAGTAGATACATGTTGACATTGCTGTTTAATGAAAGATTATTTTGGTTATATTTTGCAATAATAACATATTTTTGCAGTTATTTCTCACTGTTCTTTGAAATAAAAGGAAACAAGAGTGTTGTACCTTAGACACAGAGAGGCTTCATTTTCTCTCTTAAAACAAACATAAAAAGCACATAAAACCTTACTTCATTGCAACAACTGCATTTTGCTGAGGTATGGTAACGGATTCACAGAGCTGCAGCTGGCCTTTGCTTGTGACAGTGAGGACGGAAAGGACATCTAAAGCAGCTTTGATGGTTTCTCCTCTTAAAAGAAAGGAACATACCATACCGATTAAAATCATTACATTTTTGGCTACTAATGCTACAGCTTCTTCATACAAAAGCAAGAAAATGCTTTTGTTTTGTGAAGGGAAAGAAGCAAAAAAAAGATTTTAGTATTTGACTTATTAGGGGTGTATCCTCTGAAGGATTTATTTACAATACTCACTCTTTGTCATTAGCATCCTTAAGTCACAATCATTGCACATCAAAGTAACAATATAGCACATATCAAAGCGACAATTTTGACTTTGGTTTTAAACCAGAACCAAAAGGTTTTGTGCTTCCGATGCTTTCTCAGCAGCTGATTGATTTGCAAAATTTGTATTAACTGTCATGTCATTGCATATCATGAAATATTTGTTCCAGGATATCTATTCATAAGTCACACCCACCATACAGATCAATAAAAATGTTGACAACATTATAGCATTTGCACAATAATTAACAACATCATCAAAGCAAAGTATGATGAAAAATGATTGCTCATTTATCCTATTTCAAGAATTTGTCAGTAAGCCCCGCCTACTCATTGGCATTCATGACATCACTACCACAATAACAGAACATATGTACAGACCATGACCCACCTGTATACTACATATAGCATAAATATGATATATCGTTTATGGTGTTTACATCATTTAGCACTTTCATATTAAGCCACGCCCACCATGCCCACCAATTAGACCTGTTGATAATATAAGCATGTACATAATAACCAACAAAATTACCATGCCCAATATGATGCAAAACAGACATAGTTCCCCATTTAATGCTCTTTCAAAATTTTCACTTTAAACCCCGCCCACTTATTAATATGCATGAAATAAGCACTACAAAGATTAGGTCATAACTGCAGACCATGAGCTATCTGTAACAACACATGATGTGAAACCAGTTTATAGTTCTTGAGATATCATGTTTACTTGTGCTTTTTGTTTACAAAATCATATTAAGCCCCGCCCACTATGCATATTAATGAAATTCAACGTTTTATGCCATGAAAACATACACACTAGCTATCACCAATATTATAAATATTAAACAAAACAGACATGTGATTGTCACAATAACAGCATTTGAAGATTTTTATATCAAGATCCGCCTACCCATGTTATCCCCACCAAACACAATAGGGCACATCTACAGACCATGTGCTATCTGTGTATCACATAATACATTAATCCACTTTACTGTTCTTGAAATACCATGTTTACAAGCCCTTTTCAGCAAAATCATATAAGGCCACGCCCACTATGCATATTAATGAAATTAAACAATTTTTACATCATGAACAAGTACGTACCAGCTAACAACATAATTATACCAAATATGAAACAAAACAGACATGTGGTTGTTAGAATAACAGCATTTAAAGATTTTTACATGAAGCCCTGCCTACTCATTAATATGCATGACATCACCAATAAAAACAATAGGGCACATCTACAGACCATGGGCTTCATCAAAAACAATAGGGCACATCTACAGACCATGGGCTTCATCAAAAACAATAGGGCACATCTACAGACCATGGGCTTCATCAAAAACAATAGGGCACATCTACAGACCATGGGCTTCATCAAAAACAATAGGGCACATCTACAGACCATGGGCTATCTGTGTAACAAATATAACATAAATCCAGTTTACCATTCTTGAGATATCGCTGGCCGTCACAAACATACATACATACACACGCCATCATGACCGCAAAGGTTCCTGATGCTATCGCATCGGAACCAAAAACCTTGGATCACTTTTTGTGAATGTCCCTAATCAACCACTGTAATATCATGGCTTTAAAAAATTGATAACAATATCTCCAGTGATGCTTTAAGAAGGAGCATACCAACTTCTCTACTAGCAGAGTGGTTGGAATATTATCCTAATATACAAAAAAGGTGGCATAATTACCTTCCGCTGTAGTTCTTCCATTCATAAGCAACTGCCATGGCTTTGATGAGAAGGGGCACACCTTGAAGCCTCATGAACTGCCTGATTGGCTCCCAGGGTAGGTTCAAGGGTGCCTCCTCCAACATTGCCTCCATGTTCTCATTGGTTATTTGAGCTGACATAGGATACGCCTGTTAAATAAATGAAAATCATCATCATCATCACAACCCAATTTTTTTATATAGCTTTTGCAGAAAAAGCTATTTACCACCTTAAAGTATTACAAAGCATTCACTTTAATCTAATAAAAAGTTACAGTTTTACACTGTGACGCGAAGTAATTCCCATACTCATCTTTTTGAAAAGAATTAGGAAATATTTTCTAATGCTACAAAACATAATTCTCACATCTTTCAAATGATATCAATTTAAAAAGAGTATTTTTTTTAAACCTCCTGGTTTAAAAATTGCAAAAAGTGAGGGAATTTTCAATACAATTCAAAATTTATATAAAAATAAATAAAAATAAATAAATAAATAAATTTAAAAAAAAAGCTTGAAAGATGGCATGACATGAGTTTTTATATAACTCTTACCTTGTTATTTTGACAATTTGATAGAGAACTATTCCAAGTTTTGTGTTAGTTGTAATAGCAGAAATATGAGAGAAATATAGTCTTCATTCTCACATTTTTGCACGTAAAAACTGGTGAACTCGTAATAACGTCACTCACACAACGAAATTTCACTCACAGAACGAAATTTCTCGTGACACTTCCACATTCACACAAACAACAGCTTTTATCGTGTGTTCCGTGGAATTCAACATACTCACACTAGCAGTAGGATTTTTCAAATATACATTTCTCACCAAGCTGTTATTATCATTTTGAAATATATACTTAAATAAGTCATCTCTTGAAATTTCATGATGATACATTATCGTTGAAAAATTTGTGTTTCAACATAAAAAATTGTCCTGATTTTTGAAATGCCGCAATGATTTAAGTATAGGAACAAATGCTGCACATTTCAGCTCGTGTCTTTATGAAGTTGAAAATGAAGGCATGAAATATTTTTCATGAATTTGACATTTCATACGATATCATACTTTTTATGTAAAATATTGTCATAGAATTAAAATGTAGCAGAAATTAGCATGAATTCTTACAATTTTTTTTCAATAAGTTGAAAACTAAAATATGCCTGACAGTAAATTCTAATACAAAACCTAATATTAAAATCATCCACTTTGTACATTAATTTGTTTCAAAATGAAATTTTTGTCACTAATTTTAAAGAGCTTTCAAAGATTCAACTTAACTTGTAATTATTCCAAATGTTCAAATCTATATTACATTAGAAAGGACCTGATATATCCAGACCATTGTCTTCTGAAGAAGAGGAATCACGAAGCAAAGTTTCACAAAGGACAAGTTATTGATATGGAATTTATACTGTATTTAACATATATTCATGTTTGCTGATATGATATGAAGAAAGTGTTCTTGAGTGATGTCACACAACTTCTAATTTCGCTTTGCAGTTTTTTAATTTTTGCATTGTTGGAGTGTCAAGTATTTGATTATTTTAAGATTTTTTTTTTTTAAGCAAATAGTCTTTTTCGGGACTTTTAATGGGATAGTATGTTTTTGATATTAATAAACTATGCAAAACTGGTATATACTCTTTAATTTATTTTTTGGTGTCACGACCTCTTTCAGGGTTACCTACAAAACTTCATGTGCAACTTTTATTTCATCCATTATCAAAACACTGACTCCGACATGTGGCACAGGATACATGAACAGTAAAACCATCACTAACTTGACCATGAATAATTCAGTCATAATATTAAGGCAACTGAAGACAGGCCCATTTCTAACCAAAATTTAATTTATAAACTTGCTGTTTTAATAATTTTCAATCATTTGCGTAACTTGTGCTTGCTTTCATAGGTGTGGGCCGGCAGATCAGCCTATAAGTTGTAAGCTTGATTGCCTATAAGTTTTTTAGTTCTGTGCATTTTCCATAAGTGGTCCTCAATTTATCTTTTAGCTTCAAATTGAAAAACGGTATTTTTACCAAGAAATTTTGCAAACGAAGTACCTGTAATTAAAAGATTGCAGTTATTTTCAATGCTCAAACTGAAATACATTATCATCAATATGTATCATAAAGCAACAATAAAACATTCACAATACTTAAGTATCTTAAATTACTTAAAATCACTTTCAAGTCCAGTAACCAGTAGTGCTGTCATGACCTATCAATCATCGTGATACCTCTTTTCTCACAATAAGAAATATGCCTCTCGCGACATATCGCGATACCAAGAACTAATACTCAATTAAGAAATTTTTGCGCAACTAGGCTAGGCTACTTTGTACGTTACAATTCTAACGTTACAGTGCTTAATCTAAAAGTCAAGTTTAGGCCATTACAAACATGCAAAATAATCGTGAAACATAAAAACAAGTATATTAAAATCATGCTCCATCACGCTGATGTAAGTTGGCAAAAAGAACAAAAAATTGGTCTACAATGGCTCTCACTTCAATGATTCATGGTCATGTTGGCTGAATTACCAAACACGCGCGTGATGCGTGATGAACGTAATAGTCATGCGATCATGTCGTCATCTAGATCTACAAACAATTTTTTCTTGCGTTCATCATCATGTAGTTAATTGTAATTCCATGATCATATGTCAGTAATATTATCAATTTGTGTCTTGAGTCAGTTTTTCTGAAAAGTATCTCATACTACAATATATCACAATATTTTTCTCCACAATCGATACGTAATAGAGCCATGTCGTGACAGCACTAGTAACCAGTGACCTTACCTTGTAAGGGGGAATTGGATCTGGTGGTACCAGTCCTTGATTTCTAGCTATGGCCCTCTTTATGCTGTCCATTTTTTGAGCAAGGTGGGTTTCAAAGTAACGCTTCAGTGCAAGGCAGGTGTGTTTAATTGTTTGTCGATTGGTAAACATTTCATCATCACTGATCTCTGTTTCTTCTGATTCCTGGGTCAAGATGCGCAAAGTGCTCATCTGTCAAAAGAAAAACAAGAATACAATTTTAAACCAGAACTGTCGGAAGGACAGTATGCTTGACTATTCAAACAAGTATAGAGAATGGGCTTATTGAATATACAGAAATAGGGTACAGTAGTAGGGGCAGATGATTTCAAATTACTTGAGCTTTGAAAGATGCTCTTACATTTTCATTTGCTTTCTTAATTTTTCACAACATTTTACTACAAGCTTCAAAATATCTTCCTTTTCCCAGATATTTCAAGACAAAAAAAACAAAACTCAAGATTACCTCACCCAGCAACTCAGAAAACATGTAAAACCTAGCAGTCTTTATAAGAACGACACCTTTTTTAGTTCTATCAATTGAATAACAAAGAAAGGAGAGGCCCTGACTTGCCAATGTCAATAAAAGAATGTCATTAAGCCCCCTTTCCAATCTGTGCCCTTCCCAACCCCTACACATCCTGGATTGTAATACAACTTCCAATTTAAGAAAATATGTGAGTCAAGCAAAGTCAAGCAGCATGAAAAAAAAATAATAACATTAAAACAAAATTATGCGAAACAATATTGCTTAACGTATGACAAACTTGACATTGGAAATGATACAAATTCCCTCACCGCTATTAATGCATATTCCAGACTGTCCCACATTCCATCCCAACCTGTCCCAAATGTCATCCCATGCTTAAACTCCATGCAATCACACCTGAAAACCAGATACTGTATGTCATTCTACCACTTGCATGACCCACATGACATCACAACTGAAATCCAGATGAACACCCTACCACATGCCATTCCATCCTGTCCCACATTTCAACCCACCCACTTCCACATGCCAACCCATCCTGTTCCACATGCCAGCCCACCATGATCTACATGCCAGCCCACCCTGTTCTACATGCCAACCCACCCTGCTCTACATGCCAACCCACCCTGTCTAACATGCCAATGCAGCCTGATCAGCATCCCACCCTGCCCTACATACAATTCCACCCTGTCCACATGAACTTCACACTCATCCTAATTCCTTCAGCTACTTTTATCATCATGTCATCTTCTACCCCACATTCCGCTTATTGTTTATATTTCCCTAACCCCAAATCTAACATTCTTTAAAGTGAGGAAACCATTATTTGCAAACTACTAAGTCTTAAGCCATATATTTTTGATCTCAGGTCAAATACTTTGCAGCAAAGTCTATTGCTACGCAAATAATCTAATTGATATGCACACTAAACCTCACCATTAAGTGTGAGCAATGCCCTTCACATATACCATATGATCATTTGTTTAAGCAAAATCATCATACCAACTTTAATTCAGGAGATACCACAAATACAACTATTTTCATTACTATGCAAATAGGCTAATTAATATGCACACACAATCCCCCAATCATGCTCAACTGAACAATACTAATGCCATCTACCACTGAACCAAATACCAAGTAATTATCTCAGGGTTAAATATTTTGTGCGAAAGTCTCTTGTTATGCAAATAACCTACTTAATATGCACACTACACAATGCTCTTCACATATATGATCATTTGTGTAACAAAATACACACATCGACTTTAATTTAAGAAATATCATGGAAACAAATAATTTCATTGTTATGCAAATAAGTAAATTAGTATGCACACACAACCCCAATCATGCTCATTTGAACAGTAGAATATCCTGCTCATTTGAACAGTTGAGTATCCTCTACTCCTGTACCAAGATATTATCTCAGGTTAAATATTTTATGTGAAAGTCTGTTATGCGAATAACCTACTTAATATGCACATTACACCTCACCATGACGTGTAGACAATGCTCTTTACATATATGATCATTTGTGTGAACAAAATCTAAAGCTTCCACTTTAATTTAATACAAATCATAGATACAAATATTTTCATTGTTATGCAAATAAGCTAATTAGAATGCACACACAACCCTAAATCATGCTCCATTGAAGAGTACCCATGTCCTCTACCCCTGTGCCAACTTACATGAATGTACACCATTCATAACTTAGTTATGCGCTTATTTTAAACATTTTGTATGAAAGTCTATCGTTATTCGAATGACCTTATTAATATGAACACTTCACCTTCACATTAAGTGTAGACAATGCTCTTCACATATATGATCATTTGTGCAAACAAAATCTCCACATCCACTTTAATTTATGAGATATCATAGATACAACCATTTTCATTGTAATGCAAATAAGCTTATTGGTATGTATACACAACCCTTCAATCATGCTCAATTGAACAGTACCCATGTCTTCTACCCCTATGCCAAGTTACATGAATGTACACCATTCATACCTTAAGTTATGGAAACTTTAACCAAAAAGTTTAACCAAAAAGTTTAACTGGACAAATATTTTCATTGTTATGCAAAAAAGCTAATTAGTATGCACACACAACCCCCAATCATGCTCATTTGAACAGTACTTATGTCCTCTACCCCTATGCTAAGTTACATGATTGTACACCATTCATAACTTCAACTTTAAACCAAAACTTTAGCTCTACTTATCCTTGAATAGTCGAGCTAACAAAAGATGTTCCAGCAGGTGTTTTGCTGGTTAGCAAAGAACTTAAATTCAAACTTTTAAATTGACTCCTACAAACCGTGTTCACAAGCTTTCTTAATCCATCCTTTTTGTCAAAGAAATCTAAAGCAGCACCAAATGGTAAACTCATAGTGAAGAACATGGTAGCATGACACCTCCCTGACTCATGTGAGCACTCCAGAAGCCAAAGTGCATACCTGAAAATAATACATGGAAAGTGTGAGTTAATAGGTGTACACTATTATTTAATATCGATTGAAAAGTATGTATTGTGCGATATAAAAGGGCATGAAATAGTACCAACACTATAACAAGCTAATAATTTGTTATAAAGGGATCACATTTCTTTTTTTAAGAAT
The DNA here is from genome assembly GCA_020152595.1 of Chiridota heheva. Classification (NCBI taxonomy): domain Eukaryota; kingdom Metazoa; phylum Echinodermata; class Holothuroidea; order Apodida; family Chiridotidae; genus Chiridota; species Chiridota heheva. The sequence goes on from JAIGNY010001912.1 coordinate 1,754,544, forward strand.
CAGATAAACTAGTCTACTTACTTACTTGAATTGCAATCATACAGCATACCAAACAATGCTGAAGGTAATGTCTGGACTAGGGCTTCAGTGGTCGAGCAACTTTATCTTATATGAAAGGACTTCAATAAAAACAAAATGGTAAAGAAACTACTTCCCAATCTTATTCCGTTAAGAAGATTTTTATAAGCTCATGTCTTATTTGTGTAGAAATGACTGCTTCTATTAAGGTAGGTTGGCACCATCATCCTCAAATTCTTAACAATTGTTAATTAATTACATAGAACTTTTATCTAACTTTTTCACTATTTGAATTATTTTCCCTTTAACTTTTTTCAGGTGTAAATTATTGTTATCCTTTCTAGATTCTGTTTTACCACTTCCCTGACATATCCAATGGTTTTAAGCCACACAATTGCAGAACAACATATGATAGAATACATAAATACTTTAAGCCTTACTCTCCCAGCGTCACGGTGACCGTGACGCTTACGATCCCTTTTCCAAAAAAACATTTGAGTACCTTCCCAAAATCCTATAAAGCTGCAAATAAGTTCATTCAAACCAGATTGAATAGATCTGTCATAATATGGTTATTTTGTTGAGGGGTTAGATTAAAAAAATTCAAGTAAAATCGTTACAAAAAAGTACATTTTTTAAAAAAACGTTTAAGAAAAAAAAAGAAGAAGATTACGACGAATGTCATACATGAATATTGTTTTTTTCAGGTAAAGTATAAAAACAGTTTGAATTGTTGGTTGCTACACGATTTTTACTTGTACTTGGTCAATGTTTGTGTTTTTTTGAAGAAAATATGCCAAAATTTGTGATTTTGGGCCATTTTTGACCTTTTTTAACAAAAATCATAAAACCGCCCAAATATTGTATTGAATTTTTAAAATCTCTACGGGTAGAGGAGAAATAGATCGTTCAGACAAACTATTACAATAACAGATGCACCCCCTCTACATGCCTAAAAGGTCTCTGATGATGACGTCAATTCGCGTCTTTTTTTCTTCTTTCTTTTTTTTCTTCGCACTCTCGATACAACAAAATGGCGAGATACAACGTCGAACGTGCCTTCCGACTCCTATGTTTTCTTCAGAATAATGATGATTCAGAGGGGTCGGAAACAACTTCTGATGAAGAAGATGTACCAGAACTCGACCAGATTGAGGAAGAGGAGAATATAGAGCCTGCTGAGATGGATAGCGATCTGTTCCAAATTCCGGAGTTGGTGAGTGTTTTCTTCCAAAAATAGCGAAAGTACTAAAATAAGGCTTATAGAATTCTAATGATAAATTAGCGAGGATTTTTTGCTTGTTACGATAAACAAGTAAAAGGGACACTAAAATCACATATAAAAAATCCCAACTGAACCCCAATAATAACATTTCTAAATGGACTGAAATATAAGTATTTCCCAATGGCAAAATTGTAAATTTAGGCCTACTGAAATATGTGTATTCCCAATTTCACAAAATCCAAGTTCCATTATTTCAGGGGCCGAAATCACAATTTTATGGGGGAAAGTGGAGTAGGGGTCCCATGTTAGGGCAAAATACACATGTTGGGAGTGCCCCAGGCCCATTTAGAGGAAAATGCTTGTATATAGGCCTAGTACAGGTATATTATTTTGATGCCCCATTTTTTGGGACCATAATCCTTTTCCCCTCCCCCTGGCTATGCCACTGTTGTGGTGATTACTAGATCGATAAAACAAACATTTTGGACCACTGTATGTACCCCCGGGCTTCCCGGCTGTAAAAGTCTGTCCCCACGGCTACCACAAAATTGTGGGGCAGGTTAGAAACCACAATAACATGTTATGCGATAACATGTTATGCGTATGCTTGAAGAGGACAAGCCGCCCGCTACTCCCCAACCCAAGAGAAAGAGGGACAGACCGTTGAAGATGAGCCCAGGCCCCTCTTCCAGGCCTTCCGCTGCAGTCTCGCCACCATCACCACTCAAAGAAAATCCGACTGCAGCGGAAAAACCTGCCTTCAAAACCAGGGAGGAAGAGCGAAACGCTCGGCTGCAGGAGATACAACGGTCAAAGGTCATCCCTGCAGCCGATAAAGACTATCATCTGTGGGAAGTACTGGTGGAGAGTGACCGGGATCGACACGAGGTCTTCGGTAACTGGTTATGGGAAGACCAAACTAAAGTAAGTTGAATGAATATAGTTGCAATTTTTTTTTTTTTTTTTAAATTCTATTTGCAGCAACAAGGTATATCAGAAGACTTTACAAATTTGGACCTTTTCGGCAAACATTTCTTATGAATTCCATGTGGAATGAACAGAAGTAAGTGTCTAATAGATAATCAGCATAGTCTATCAACATAAAAGTAGCTGCGAAGCTTGTAATGGCTGAAATTGGGTCAGAAATAAACAAAAAACATTTTCGTGCATAATAAATGAGGTAAATGACCTAATTTGCATATCATTTGCATAATTTCTTCTTATTTTTTTTGCAAATGATGATGTAAACATCTTGTTTTTCTGCATTCTATTAGTTTTGGACATCACAGAAGGGGAAAATGCATTTTTTTTGGAAAAATTAGTGCCATACACTATTAGATAGATTATTAACAGAATCGAGGGATAATTTTTAGGTCAAAATGTACCAAATTTTTCATATTTGTGTGATTTTTTCTTCTTCTGATTCCTAAAAATCCATGAATAGTATCAAATGAAAGGTCTTTCCAAGGACGATTCAGAAATTCTATCCATATTTTTTTGCTATTTAGCCACAAGGCACAAACGTGTCATAAAGATAAAATGTTTGGAGACCTAATATGCTAATTCAATGACCTAATTTGCATATTTGAGTTCGGAAATATGCACATTTTTTGAAAGTTCAACATGTTAGCTTTCATAAAAGTCGAACTTGTTTTGGTACAAATGGAACAGAAAGTGCTGAAAAAATCCTCTTTCCAAAAATTTCAGAAATAGCTTATTCTATTTTTGGAACCTTGGGAGAGTAAGGGTTAAGGAATCTGAGGATGTGATGTCACAATTAGTCTAATTTCAGTTGTTTCTACACAATTTATACAAAACTTTAAAACATCTCCTTAACGGAATAAGAAATTTGGAAGTTTTCATCACCATTTTGTTTCTTTTGAAGTCCTCTTTTAAATAAGATGAACTTGCTAGACCTCTGGACTTATCCTTTAAGGGTGAAAATAGTACACTTTAAGCTTGCAAGCTATATCAAATATCACTATCCATAACTTTCCCACTTGTCTTTTCTTATGTGCCGTATACTTCTTGCCTATAATTTAATAATACATGTAAGTTCTCTTGCTATGTCACTCCATATTAAACAAAATTGGACCAAAAAGAGAAATGATAGATAGATATATCAGATAACTAGTAACACAACATATTCTACATATATTCATTCTTAAATTTCATATACTTCTTGTCACAGAGTTTAAGTAAGAATTATGTAGTTGCTTCCCACCCCATCCCCCAACAAAAAACTGAATGTGCATTGTTACACTAAAAAGAATATAAATGCTATCACCGCTTTCGCAGTGATGGTGAGCAGCCAAACAAACTAAATGGATTACCATGAGATTACAATAATACTTCCAATTCAATTCATATAATTCCCCAATTTATATATTTCGGAAAATGACTGCAAATGAAAATAAATCCCGTACTTTTCAAATATAAATGCACATGCACCCCCTCCCCCCCCCCCCCCTTCCTCCCTCCACAAAACATAATCAAATTGACAAAAAATAATTCAAAAAAATCTAAATACAAAAAAACTTGGAATTCTGGGAAAATAAGTCTTACATCTCGAATGACTTACTCCATGAGTTCCATGAGGACATTTCCTGGCAGAAGACACATTCTTTCCATGGTCCCTTCATTGTAAGCAAGGTAATAGATGCAGAGAGACACACCTGTTGCTGCAAGTGAAGGGCGCTGAGTTTCCAGTAGCTTCTGCACTCCTTGCAGCTCCACAAACTCTACAGCAAACTTCTTGTGGCACAGTAATGCAGCAAGATACTTTAAAGAAAGACATTTGCTCATCTTAAGTTATTTCATGATTAAAAAGTGAAGTTAATTTACTTAAAACACTGATTGCTTCAGCCCATGTTGAAGATGTGACTGCAGATACATCATCATATAAATACACATCATGGATAATTTTGAACACACAGGAAAAAAATCAATGATACCCAGTTAAATGTCATTCAAAAATGATTGTTTCTAATTACCACAGCTTTCCTGCCAAAGTTGTCTTGAAAACTGTCACAGTTTCTTATCATTTTTCTATTTATGTTAATATAACATTTAAATAAAAGTAAAATACAGTCATACTTGTTAATTTTATACTCTTGGCCTGTAAATCAATTCAATTTATTATCACTTGATAGGAGGCCACCAGCCTGTTCATAAAGTACATGACAATGCTAACAGCAGCATAACAGAACATACTTCAATGTGTTTTCTACAAATTTAAGATAAATCTAAACAACATATACATCTCATCATACAAATCAATTTCACTGTAAAATCCCCAAGCTTTTTCTACAAAATAACAATTATTAAGTAAAAGTGGATTTTGCTTCTCGTCTGTAACATAATATGAAATCGCTCCAGTGATGTTAACATAAATATACTTTGGAAAATATTGGTGCTGTCACAACATGGCTCTATCATGTATCGTGCAGAAAAATATCGCAATATATTGTATATCACGATACTTTTCAAGAAAAGTGACTCACGACACAAATTGTTGACATCACTAACATTATATGATCATCTGATCATGTAGAGTTACAATTTACTTCATCGTATAATGAACACAAGAAAAAATGATTTGCAGATCTAGCAGATAACATGATCACGTGACTATTACGTTCATTATGCATCACGCATGTGTTTATAATTCAGCCAACGTGACCATGAATCATGGAAGTGAGAACCTAAGTGGCACATTCTGGACCAATTTTTTGTTTTATATGCCAACTTACATCGGCTAGTGCCAGTGTGTGGTGCAAAGCATACTAATCTGATTTACTCTTGGAATGTTATCAGGACAACCTTTGTGTGCTCTACAAGCAAAAACCCTGCAACCATGGATTAGTTTAATACCACCGATTAGGCTAATACAACGGATTAGGTTAATACCATGGATAAGGTTAATACCATGGATTAGGTTCATACCACGGACTAGGTTAATACCACAGATTAGGTTCATACCACGGATTAGCTTAATATCTAACAAACAATTGATGTAAAAAAAAACTTACCCTCAATCCTACAAACGTCAAATGCACATCTCTCGTCTTCTGTAAGTCAATGTAATGCATGACAAGGTCCATTGCACCATTTTCAAACATTGTTCCCAGCAGCTGAAGCAAAAACACAAACAAATTGAAATATCTTAAAACAACCAGAACCAAAAGGTTTTGTGGTTCTGATGCTTCTTTTTCATCAGCTGATTGATCTGCAAAATTTGTACTTACTGTCATGTCATTGCATATCATGAAATATTTGTTCCAGAATATTTATTAACTACAACGGTAAATACCGTCATGGTTCGCATGCCCATGCAAATTGACACCCATATCATATGACCCGGCCAATTATAAAAATGGCAACTCACACTAAGTCCCACATGGCATCCCACCCCATGTCCCACATGGCATCCCACCCCATGTCCCACATGGCATCCCACCCCATGTCCCACATGACATCCCATCCCATGTCCCACATGACATCCCATGTCCCGTGTGGCATTCCTTCATATGTCCCACAGGGCATCCCATCCTATGACCCACATGGCATTTCATCCTATGTCCCACATCAATCACATCCCAGGTCCCAAATGACATACCACCTCATGTCCCACATGACATCCCATGCCTTGTCCCACATGGCATCCCATGCTATGACCCACATGGATCCCATCCTACATGTATGTCCCACATTAATCCAACCATATGTACCACATGATATCCCTCCCTATGTCCCACATGGCATCCCTCCCTGTGTCCCGCGTCAGTGGCTTCCACAGTCCCTGATTGAGCATACTATGTATGAATGTGTCAGTTCATATAAAAACTTATATGCAAATGAGTTGTTGAATAAGAAAAAAAGGTGGAGTAAAATAATTATGCCTGATAGAGCGCTCGGTGTATACAACATGGTAAATATTATATCATATGTCCCTCATGGCCCCATCCATGTCCCACATGGCATCCTTCCCTCTGTCCACATGCAATCACATCCTGTCACACTCCCTGTCTAAGCATACTAAATAGAAAAGTCTGGTCAGGTCATATACTGTAGCAACTTTATACAAATGTCCACAATAATAAAGGTGGAGTTCAATAATCATGCCTGATACAACTGTTGGTGCCCAAATATTTTAAAGAATTTTAAGGATTTTAAATCTCAAGTGCTACAAGAGAGACTTGAGGATCTCTGAAGAATATTGGAAAATTACATCATTTTACAGTTATCTTCTAAGAAAATATCAAATGTTTTGTAGACTTTTTAAGGAAACTAGTCTTCAATCCTGTCTTCAGTATCTCTGAAAAACTTCAAAATTTTATAAGAAAATTTTAACCTTCCATAAGGATATCTGAAGAAACTTTAACATTTTCTGAGGAATTCTCAAAAAACTTCAACATTTCTGAGGAAATCTCAGGACAAATCTGTGGATGGCCAGACAGCCGGAAAGACCGACGGACGTAATCGCCATTACATAGGTTCGCATAATGCTTCGTATGCAAACCAATAAACCACACCCACCATGCAGATCAATAAGAATGTTGGCAACATTAGTAATTTGCACAATAATTAACAAGATCATAGAAAGTATGATGTCAAAACAATTACTCATTGATCCTATTGCAAGAATTTGTCAGTAAGCCCCACCTGCTCATATTCACTACCACAACATTAGAACATATGTACAGACCATGACCCATCTGTGTACCTGACTGATACAGCATAAACCTGATACAGCATAAATCTGATGTATCGTTCATGGGGTACGGTATGGTGTTAACATCATTTAGCACTTTCACATTAAGCAGTGCAAACCATGCATATTAATGATATCTGTTGATAACATAAGCATGTACACAATAACCAACAAAATTATCATGCTCAATATGGCACAAAACGGACATACAGTTCCTCATTTATCACTTTTTCAAAATTTTCACTTTTAAGCCCCTTCCACTTATTAATATCCATGATATCATTACCAAAACAGGGCACATCTACAGACCATGGGCTAGGCCTGTCTGTGTACCAAATTTGACATGAATCCAGTTTACCTTTCTTCAAATACAATTTCTTTTCAGCAAAATCATATTAAGCCCTGCCCACAATGCATATTAATGAAATTCAACTTTTTACATAATAAACATGTACACATCAGCTAACATCATTATTATCCCACATATGAAACAAAACAGCCATGTGGTTGTTAAAATATGAACATTTCAAGCTTTTTTCAGCAAAATCATATTAAGCCCCGCCCACTATGCAAGCATGCATATGAATGAAATTAAACATTTTTACATCATGAACATGGACACATCAGTTAACACCATAATTACACCAAATATGAAACAAAACAAATATGCGGTTCTTAAAATATGAACATTTCAAGATTTTTACATTAAACCTCGCCTACTCATTAATATGCATGATATCACTACCAAAAACAACCATGTACCATCAGCTATCTGTGTACCACATATGACATTAATCCAGTGTACTGTTCTTGAGATATCACGTTTACAAGCTGGCCATCACAAACACAAACACACATACAAACACACCCATCATGACAGCATAGGTTCCTGATGCTATCGCATCGGAACCAAAACAAGTGTGGAAGGTGAGCTCTTTGCTTCTCTGATATACAAATCTTCAGAGAATCAAGTTTAAGTATCTCAACATAAAAAAGCAAGTATGCACAAAAATAGTCTTTTCCATTAAAATTGGATGCAACTTGACAGCGCCTTGAATTTTGAAGGTAAAATGAAATTTCTTATGCAATGGTGTGTAGTATAAACAGTCAGAACTACCTAATTTTTAATGTAGATCTATTGTGTAAGAGGAACAGCTGAATCTAAAAGAAAGCTTTTGGATCTTGTAACTAAGGAATACCTTGTTTCATCCAAATATTTCATTGGTTGTAGCGAGAATGAACACAAAATTTACACCTTTCCAGTAGAAACTTGATTAACACTTGTCTATCACTTAAATGGTACCCTTTCCTTCTAACATTTTTCTTCCTTCTGTATGCCTTATTTGTAGTTATCTGTCTAAGCATTTGTTCTTACCCATAAGAATTAAAAAGACAAAACTTTTAAGATAATTCAAGACATGCTGTTATACACTGTCAGGTGCAGTGACTTAGTGGTTAAAGAGTCATGCTGGTATGCAAAAGGTGCCGGGTTCGATTCTCGCCGCGAGCCCTGCATTGTGTCCTTGAGCAAGACACTTCCCTCTGCTTGCTCCAGTTCACTCAGCTGTAAAGTTAAGTACCAGCACTGCTGGGAAGTTAACTGGCGTCCTGTCCAGGGGGAGTTTTGTGTTCTTCTGCAAATGTCAAGGAAACTGGCGATAAATAATGATTGGAAGAATGTGAAAATGACAAAACAGAAGAAAACTTTACTTACCTCCTGATACTCTCCAAGTGGTGTTAAATATTCCAATATAAATCTCTGTTTTATAATAGCTGTCACAGGATACATACTGTGTGACCCAACAATATACTGAGACAGCTCCACCCAGCTACTGTTACTGAGATCTGCATCAAAGAGTGTCTTGCTCACTTTTCTAGATCTAGACTTCGAGTTCTGTTTTCCCTTAGATGTTCCTTTCCTTTGATTACTCTTTCTGTGCACATTCTGATGTCTTGTCTGTGATTTAACGTCCTCTGGCTTAGTATCATCTACGGTTTTTGAGGAAGAAGGTTCTAAATGTTGCGTATCAACATTCTTATTACAACTATTTAATGCAGAAGATTTAGATTTGATGTCTTGGATACCCACACTACTATCCACTGCCTCTGTAGGATGCACAGTTTCATTCAAGTCTTCATGTTGTTTTTCATTTCTAATTTTAATTTGTGCCCCTGCCTTTTCATCAATGATTTTGTTCTCATCACAAATTATATCATTGTTGTGATCACCAACCATATTAATATCATGATCACCTATCACTTTATTATCTGGATCTCCACTCAATACCTGAATTCCACTCATGTCATCTTTAGTGTCTGATCCAAGTACGTTTGATAAATTATCAGTCTTACTGATATCTGACAAATCAATGTTAACATTATTATGCTGTGAAGTGGAGTGTGAAAAGCACTTAAACAGTCTATTTTCTTCAAGTTTAGAGTCATCTTCAATTGGACTTGTGGATGTATTGGTGCTTATCGTTGAGTCATTTTTCAAATCATGAAGGCGTTGCAACATCATGGGTACCTTAAAATGATAAATGAATGTGAAATAGTGTAAGGTTTCTGATAAGTGAAATGTTGCAAAATATGAAGAAAAGTTTTCTTTAGCCCTACTTCATGATAAATAAAAAACAAAAGGAACTGTACTCAGCAGCTAGATGCCTAAAATGCTATAAAGTGATTTGCAGTTTTTACTTGTTTTGAATACAAAGACAAGGAAATATTTGTAAGGCATGATTTGATACGCTCAATCAAAATGATTGGTATATGTAAAAATTGCTTGAAGAAAATTTATCGGATTGGACTATGTCTAGAAATGCAATTGAACTATGTCTGGGAATCAGAATGAATATACTTTTAAATGAGGTTCGAAGACCCATCACACATCTATAACAAACACAACACACATCTTCTTTCTGGGAAGAGGATTATCTGGACCAGAATGATGTAATATCTTTAAAAATATATCAAACTTACATATTTTGCTGATGAAAAACAAACCAGGCTTAGAGTAAGCTTGGGTGATATTGAGCATTATGCAGTATCGAAATATTGCCTGAAAAATATCAATAATATCGAAATATCGATATGCAAATTATAGGACGTCATACATAAGTCGTATGTACTGTTCTGGGCAAGGTAATCTCGTCTCGGCTCAAAAAATGTCAAGTAAAACTTTTTGAACAAATTAACATAAATCACTGCAAAATATATACATATCATCTCCAAATAAACACCCACTATGTTTAGAAATGTTCTTTACATGGTTTCTATCTCAAAAGATCAATCACAGAAACATTGAAGAAGTTTAGGCCTCATATTCTTAAACAAAAATTATAAAATGTTGTGGAACTGGTATTAGGCCTACACTGTATGCCTTACAAAAATTGGCTCTAATTCTTTTGATTTTTTTTTACTCACTTACTTCTTATAAAAATTCTACTAAAAAGGCATTATTTTGGTAGCATTTTATGGACTTCTAGACATTCAGAAGTCCAAATATAATGCATAATATCCAATTTCTGGTCTGCTTCAATCATCGCACGAGTGTTGTCACTTAGAAGAAACAGTGGTAGATGGTATGTGTGTACATAGTAAAGTACTGCACAGTAGTGATACTGTGTGTATGTATGTAGTTACTGCACTGTACATTATCTGATCGATCTGGCAAGACCAGTTTGTCACTTTTACTTAGACTTTCAGAACAAACAAAATAGTGAGAAAAACCTCATAGTTTTGTCAGTAATTTGTCAATCAATGACTGTTTGATATAAAAATTCATATTCAGTATTCCTTTTGAGGAAACTTAACACGATGTTTGAGGATTCAACATCTTATGATTTTTGTTGTCTGAACATCGTAAGACATTAAGTATAAAGTTGAAGTATTGGGCAATGCCTCTGTACTCCGCGAGTCAAGTGGTTTTTTGTTTATGGAAGGATTTGGGGGTAATTGTTATCACAATATTAATGTTTTAATAAAGTTTTATCATAACTGACTGCCTAAAACTTTAATATAAATGAAATTTATTAACGTTTTGTGGCTCTTTGATAAAAAACACTCGGATGTTTGATAGTCATGTGTAGCTTTTTATTAGTTCATGTACTGTGTATTATTGAAAAAACATATATTGTTATATCGCTACGACCCTTAAACTCAATATCGGCCTTATCGATATAAGTCAATATCGAAATATATCGAAATATTGCCCAAGCTTAGCTTAAGAGTACAAAAAAAAAAAAAAACTTAGTATGAAGAAAACATTCAAAAAGTTTTTTGCAACAATCAAACTAACCTAGAGGTTCCTTTACTTACCAATCTAGTATTGGCTTCTCTATGGGCATCTGCTATATCTTGCACTTCCATTGCTGCAGCCAACAGGCCTGTGGCATATGAGCGAAGAGGCTCTGCACTGTGTTCAACTAATTCGATGAACTTGCTTAACAAACCATCCTGTTTTTGAATAGAAAAAATAAAGACAAATAACATGACAATACGACTTTGACACAAATATGTTTATTGAGCTTGATTCAACAATTTGCAAATAAATGCATCACACTGCTCTTACTTTCTCCAAAAACCTCAAGTTGATATCAAAAAGCATAATACCAAGATTGAAAGGCTTCGCTGTCATTTTAAGGTGGGTTTCAATTTGATGCAAGATCAACTGTCAATTGAATAAAGGAAACAACTCACAAAGACTAAATGCACAGTGTGTTATGAGTTACAAGACATGAATCATCCATACACTTGCATGACACTCCTCATAGAAGTTTTTTCTCTTTGAAATCTATTTAAGAAATGGCAAAGCACTGTGAAAAACTCATGATCATATCAAGGAGAAGTCACATAACATGCCATCTTTAAATGCATGTTACATGTTAACTGATTTTTACTTGTTGTAGTTCAGTTTTTCCCAAGCCAAAGAGGTAACCAACGAAGAAACAAGGAAGACATCCATCTAAGTACCTCCAGACTCATGAAGCACATGGACACTTATTCTGCTGTTATTTTCACATTAATACAACATATATGTATTACTTCACAAACACTCTGGAAAAGTTTGAACCCCACTTTGGTTGGTTGGTGGGGTTTAACAGCACCCCACAACGAGGCTTGAAGTTGTGCCATAGAGATCAGATTACGTCAGAGCTTAAAAGGATGGAGGAGAAAGTGAGCTGAGCAGGGGTCAAGAAGGGAGAGAAGGGGATCAGATGTTGTTTTAATTGATTTTATTGATGTTTACATATAAAATGTACTCCAAATCATTCATAAGAAAACTATTTACATGATTCTTTCTTTGACTTACTGTCTCTTGAAATATAATGGATGTTTCCAAACCAGGTATGACATCAAGTAAAAGTCGGCATGCAGCTTCTTGCAGATCAGGCTCTCTGGATGACATGATGTAATTGCTCACAATCTACATGAAACATATATACTGCCTTTTAATAAAAGATCATGAAAATTATTAAATTTACCACAAATTTCAACACAATCTTTAACAAAAAATTGCTGAAAGTACTGTGCCCAGAAATTCATGTTATTGATTATTCCCCATATAGGCGAAAACTTTAGAATCTATACCTGACATTTCTGTGGAATATTTTAAGCTTTTAGCAGCTGAAGGCAATCTATTTTCTAAAGGAAGAAAAAGAGTATCATTCTGCCAGAGTTTTCAATAGAAATTTAAATGTACTGGTATTTAACCAAGAAAAGTAAAATGACATCTCCTCTAATTTAACCTTCTTCACAGATCTTACTCATATAGTATTGGTTGTTTATCTTTCAATCACTACTAAGCGGAGCTGAAAAATATCTACGGTTCCCATAGTTATAACTGTGGGGAAATCGGGAATTTGTGGAAAGAAAAAAAACAATCATTATTTTATCTTATTTTAAAAAGATTTCTTGAGTAAATAATAATAATAATAAATAAGATTTATAATGCGCACGTATCCACCCAGAAGGTGCTCAAGGCGCCGTACAATGTGAAAAACATAAAGGAATAACAATTAAAAAAAAATAACAAAAACATACATAGGAGCCTACACACGCACATACACCCACATATGTATACACAGAAACAATATTAAATAAAAGCTTTGGACATGAGATGTGTCTTTAGATTTGTTTTAAAAATTGCAAGAGAATTGGATGATCTGACATGAAGGGGTAATTGATTCCACAACCGTGGTGCAGCTATACCAAAAGACCTATCACCCCATGAGTGGTTAGATTTTTGTTCACATAAAAGTAATTTGTCACTGGATCAAGAGCACGAGTAGGAATATATGATTTTAAAAGGTCAGAGATATAATTTGGAGCACACCCAATCAACGATTTGTAAACAATAAGCAGTATTTTATATATTATCCTATATGACACAGGAGCCAATGCAAGTCTTTTAGGATTGGAGTAATGTGACAAGATTTCTTTGAGAGCGTTACAAGGCGTGCAGCAGAGTTTTGAATCAGTTGAAGACGGTGAATTTGTTTTTGAGGATGACCATACAGTAGAGAATTTCCCATATCTAGGCGTGAAGTCACAAAGGAATGTATGATTTGAACAGTAGCAGTAGAGTCAAGATATTTCCTTATTTTACCAATGTTTCAAGATGAAAAGCAGCAGTGCGGGTAACCCGTGAAATATGAGAGTTCATACTCATGGTTGAATCAAAGATGACACCTAGGTTACGTGCTTGAGAGCAAGATTTGATATTAGAATCACCAATGACAATATCTGGCATTGTAAATTTTGCAAGTTTTTTGTCGAGATCCAATTAACATATACATTGTTTTGTCATCATTTAGTTTTAAAAGTTTTGTTTCATCCAAATACGAATATCTCTAATACAATTTTCTAAGCATTGGATGGTTGAAACACTATGTTGCTGCAAAGCTTTGAAGGAAAAATAAATTTGTGTATCGTCAGCGTAGCGTGATAAGCAAGATTATATTTCATTACAATGTCACGGATAGGATATGTATATATTGTAAACCATTGTGGTCCTAGAACAGAACCTTGTGGTACAGAAAAATCCAGAAAAACAGGTACAGATACATCATCCCCTATACACACGTACTGAGGCCTATGAAATAAGTAAGAATGGCACCATTTCAATGCAATATCATTAACTCCAATGTAGTCCCTTGGACGTGAAAGCAAAATACTATGATCGACAGTATCTAAAGCGTATCGAATAACAGTATATGTGGTAAAATATGTGCTCTAAAAACGACACCATGTAACTGCACAATGAAACGTACATCAATTTGTGAAGAGGGAAAAAGATGTATTCACTACATTAATATTATTTTTCTTACGATTTTTCGTTGGATGATTTTCGACACCTTTATTCAGAACCGTGGGAAATTTGTATAATTCTCCTTTACTAAGCATAACAAATTTATATCATATACATTATATAAATACTTTTAGTGGTTATTAGGAATGTCCACCTTATAAGACAGTGATATTAAAAGATCAATAAGGTGAATAAAGTAATCAGAAATGTACTTCAACGAAGAAGACATTTCCATTCAAAGCAACTGTATAACAGATTTGGTCTTGAAATAGACATGGACTGACACAGACCTGGAAATGTTATACGGTTCTGGAAACAGAGAGAAGGGAGGGGAGGGGGGAAGGGGAAATCATATAATTCTTTTCTACAAAGCTTTCTTCAGTAAGCAACAGTAGATATGGTAAATATGTGCTCTAAAAATGTCTCCAATGTTTTTTGTGGGAAGATTTTCAACACCTTCATTCAGAGCCATGGGAAATTTTATAGTTAATTCCAACTCTGGATTGAATTTCCCAAAAGTCTTAGTGTATTCCATTGTATTCATTATAATAATTTGTAACACTTGCCTTAAAATCACATGTCCATATGAACTCTCTACAACTGTAAATTTGAAACTAACTTTATGGGAAAAGTTTTATAACTTAAAATATTATAGGAACAATATTTTTGTCAAAATATATTCAAGAGCCTGTCGTTGTTTTCATACATAAACAAAAAAAACCCCAGATAGAATTGAAAGTTATCAAATAGAAAGGTATTTAGCTTACAGTTGTCATGAAGTCATCTTCCTTGAAGAGAGCAGCCAAAAGCTCACCCAAAACACAATCTGGATCAACTCTTGCAGGGTGTCTGTCATCAAAGGGATCAGGGTCAACTTTACGAAAATTCTCACTTTCGTTTTCCATCAGCTCTGCCATTCTGTAAGTGAAAAAGCATTCTTGCCCTAATTATCAAAAATAAATATCAATACTAAAAATACTTACATTTATCCAGAAGAAAAACAATAAATGACCATGCCAAGAAGTGATGTCTAAAGATGATCATAATACTTCTGGTTATTCTCTTCTTTGCTTTCCTTTCAACCAAGATAAATCTTCCTTCCTT
Source organism: Chiridota heheva (assembly GCA_020152595.1). NCBI lineage: Eukaryota > Metazoa > Echinodermata > Holothuroidea > Apodida > Chiridotidae > Chiridota > Chiridota heheva. The sequence goes on from JAIGNY010001912.1 coordinate 1,769,913, forward strand.
TCAACCCACCCATATGCCCCAAAATTTTCCTTCCTCCCAATCTCCATCCTTTTTCTACCTTCCCACACTCATCTTCACTTCCAAGAATCAACAATGTAACATTTATTTATTTATTCATTGCACTTAATATAGCGCCAACCATAACATAGTTTTCAGCTGTGCTTTACATACATATGAAATTGATCAAAGTAAACAAAAATATGTACAAATTCATAAAAATACAAGAAAATTGGAAAGAACTGAAACAAAAGAAGTTACATTAACATTAGACATGTTTCAATTTAAAACCTCACTAAAGTTGTCTCTAAATAATCCCTTTTAAAAGATTGCAAATACTAAACAAACCTAAAGAGCTTATGCAGATACTGAGAAGCTTTTGTTACCAAAATCCACTTAGTACAGAATCTGGGAAATTAATACCATTAATTGCTGAAGAAAAAAAAAGCAATGCCATACATCTTCCCGAAATAATGTTGTTGATTTGCGATTAATTTACTAAATGTCAGTAATAAAAAACAATCTTTTAAGTGTTCAATTAAATTTTTGTGGAACTAGTACAGCTCCCAACACAAAAAGACACCAAAAATCAAATAGACCAAGAATTTCACCAAAGTGCAAATATCATATCTTAAAATTACTTGTAAGGCTGATAAAACTAGTTGAAAATAAAAATCCTGAACACAGATGTCCTTCAAAGAGGTGTAGAAATGAAACATCAGCAAGAAGTTCCCAGTTTTGGCCTTACTTAGCACTGCTGAAGTGTCACTTCCCTGACCTGACAGCTGCTGTAACAAAATCATTTATTTTAAGACCGTACCCCACTGATAGTTTTTGGAGAGCCCTACCAATTAGTTGCCCGCTGCCCAGGGTTATAGCTTGTACACTAGGCCAACCACATAGTATGATTGCGATTAATCGCTTCAAAGTTTTACTAAACGTTTTGAAGAGTTATTAGCGATTAATTGCAAAACGTTAACAGCACTAGCGTGAAAGCATTATCAAAAGGAGGTTTCTATGAAAGCATCCCACCTTGTTAAGACCGGCACAGCTGAAGTTCCCGATCCTCTCTCTTGCTCCCATTGTGCCATGAGGGAGTTAAAGGCCTCTATGGATGTCAGAAATGACTCCATCATGTACCTGTAATGACAATTATAACAATGCAGTAATACAACAGCTCCCTTAGAGTCTACATTGGATACAAGTACAATTTAAGGTTCATCAGCAAACTAATATACCGATCCTTGCACACACCCAAGGATTGACAAATCAATTAAACTTTGATCGACTTGCCCGCCAGGCAGGTGTATCTGAATTTGTGGTTATCCTGAAAGTTAATAATAAGGTTGCCCGTGGAAATAAAAAAAAAAACCAAGTTGTTGATCTGGGCTGGTCAAGTAAATGTTATGGTTGCTTGAATAAGATTTTTGGTTGTCCCGGGCAACCAATTTCAATAGGAATGTTTCATTGATACTGATATATAGAAATATGTGGAGCAAGTTGAAATCATATTTCATACTGTTTACAATAACCAAACCCCTAGCTTGATTTAAAAAGGGGCAGGGTGCTAGACTTGTTGAGGGACACATTAATGCGTGAAGCGCTGCGTCTTTTCGGCATGGAGTCAGGGGCCCCCTTAAGGCTCAATCCCATGGTGAAGAAGCTCTGGGATTTTACCAGACCTCAAAATGAAACTATTCTGATTGATAAGGACCATTCATAAGCCAAACAGGACAATTGCTTACTATGCTATCATTCTGTGTTCTGTATCCATGTAAGGCATTTAAATATGAGGTTAATTAAGATTATTAGGTTAAACAAAAAGAACAAATCTATAAAATAAAAAAATAAAAAATTCTCATGAGGGCAGGACGGATCCCCAGGGGGACAGGGTAAACCCCCAGGGGGCAGGGCGGGCCCATGGAGGAGAAAGGGCCCTGTAAAACAGCAAAGCTTGGGGTATGATAACATACACTTATATTGATACAAATGAAAATTTGGTATGGCTCATATGTCTTTCATATAGTTTTATATGCACACCATACTGTATGTCTTTTTCAGAGCATGACAAATCAATTTCATAATAAAAAAGTTCATTTTAACCCATGTCAATACATTTTTCTTGTGAAATAAAGACTTGTCAGTTGTATGACTCATCCCTACTACCCGGCAATGTCAGTCAAATGTGAGTCATTGACATATGTGAAACAGTGACTCACATGTGCATCATTGTACCAAATTCAGTCACCATCTGTAGAGCTGTGACTGTTTGCACTAAATTTTTACTTAATATAACTATGACAATTTCAAACGGAATCTAAAAACTTTTTTGTTCACCCAGGCTTTTTTATAATTGTTGGTGTTTATCTTTAACCTATGAACTTTATTAACTTTATGAACAGTTTTATCTATTTTCTGTACAGCGCCGCTGAATGTGCATTGTATAGATATTGAGCGCTAAATAAATATATAAACATAAACATCAACATAAATAATGAATTGAATTGCAGGTAATCATTTTTTCAGTCTTGCCGTTGAAAATTAATATCATTCAAGCCACACACACATTAAGTTGAGAAAATTCAATTCAATGACTTTTACAAACCTTAAACCCGATTAGCATAATCATTTTGAAATGCGAGAATCACAAATGAGCATTAATCACTAATGATTTAGGATATTTTCCATTATTCTGGATTTTGATTTCTCCGAAATCTGAGCATACACTTGAAATAGGTATCACGATGTGCAGGATGTGCAGCAGTAAACAGTCTTGACAGTGAAAGTAACAATAACATAATGCTAGGCTTTGATGAAGACCCATATTTACAAGCTGTAAAATTGACCAAGAAATACATGGCCAAAATACTTAAATCATTTATATGTAAATATTACATTTATATGTAAATATTACCTGATAAGTCAAATAAATTTTGCAAGAAAGAAAATATTGCAAAATAAATTAACGTTTGAACAGAGCTGAAATCAGCATGCTTCAGCCCTTGGAAGTACGTCAAACAAGTTATACTATGTTAAGATTAAATGATATTAAAAGAACTTTTCTGTTCTTTCTAAACCAAATTATTATGCATATGATTTATACTGTAGAAATAAACTTTTCAGGATTTGGAAAGCAAAATTCCAGCATCTATTTAGGCATGGTGTCAATACGTTTGCCATACTGGAGTGATTTTAGTGTACTTTTGAAAATTACGGTACGTGTGCAATTAATACACACTCGCTTTTCTTGGCCTATACACCTTTACCAAAATCCCTAAACGTTCACAACTCTAACCATCTGTGACTGTGGTGAGTCAATTTACTTCAGAACTATTCACTTTGTACAGAGGTGAGTGATTTGGGGTAAGTCATTTCAAAAAATGTTAGTGAGAATGACTCACTATGCATTTCGATGTGTAAAAAACTGTACTGCTATTTCAGAACCGACACCATTAACTTCTATGCGAAAATTCATACACCACCTTAAAATTTCAAAACCTAATATTCACAAGATAGCAACTCAGTTAGACTGAGAAAACAATTATTTTATTCATTACAGTTTACAAAGCCAAATTCCTGAGGAAATGAGACTTTTCCCACACTTTCTTTCCTATTTGGTTGTTCGTGGCTTCAGAAATGGAACGGTAGTTAGGTACCAGTGTGTATTTGGAACATGCTCGTGCGAAATCTGTACGCTCTATCGTGTGAAGGTATACACTTAAATACGCAAGTGTTCTAGAGGCCATTACATTGTACGCTTGCATTTTGATGCGCTATTGGGTTTAAAATCTATTTGAATAACGCGCATCATTTATGGCTCATTTTCTGTCTTTTTAAGGAAAATTTCATGATTTTACGAAAGACTTTTGATATCTTATTCTTTGCGAAACACTTGTAGACAAATTCGATTACAGCTTTATCAATTTTTTAGATTAAATTAATGAAGCTTTGATGTGGATACATGTTGTAGGCCATTGACTTTCTTTATTGTGTGACACGATTTTGAATGTATGCTTTCATGCCCTAATGCAGAGAATTAGGTGACTACATGATTTGGGCATGAAGATTTGTGTTAAAGAAATGTCAGTCACTTAAGTGTACATGAATGTACATGTTTTGGTTGGGGCCCACCTTGGTGCCACTCTGGAAAGTATGTATGTTACACTGAAGATCTTCGGCATGGAGCTTAGCCAGTTTGACAAAATCATAGTGGTATGAACAAAATGGCATAAATAGCTATGTTTTCAAAAATTCTGGCGTAAATCTTTGGTGTGAAGAGAACAAACGGTCCACTGTGGCCTTGGTGCAATGACTCACCTTGTCCAGGGGTGTAGGGGTGAGTCACACAAGTGAAAAGTGCATAATGTTGCTCTTTCTGTGTTTGGTACATCAATGAGAAGAGCAAGTTCCCAAATCCTAATTTCATTTCATATAAATTATCAACCATGATTTACAGCCAAACATCCTTTTGTGTTTTTGACACATTTCATTATTTCCCCTGTTCTCCAGAACAACTTGCCTAACACCATTCTAAGTTACATTTTTCTAGTCATTTTCAGATGATATGCCTAGGTAAGCCATATAATTTTCGTCAACTTAGGGATTTTCAGACAACAATAACATAATCATGAAATGAAAACCCTTCTCAAACCTGACAAAAGTATTTACGAGGTATGATTTTGATTTCATTAGTGTCTTGAAACTTCAAAGTATCTTTCAAACTAAGTTACAAATGAAATGATGAAACATTTTGTACATAAAAAACATTTAGAAGAAATGACATTCCGATTACTTTCCAAATCCCTTCCTTTAAGAAATGCGTAAACAATAAGTGCGCGTATAACCCGAGAGTGCTGGCACTGCTATTTTGAAAATGTTTGTAAGTAAATGCGCAGTGTTTAATTTAATGCTATACACACGCGTTGACTTCACCGTCGTTGTTCGACAACTTTTTAACTGATTAGATACATCCATCCAAGGCGAAACTAATGCACTTGTCAATTGTGTGACTCACCCCTACACCCCGGACATAGTAAGTCATTGCACCAAGATGGGTGGTCAAAACAAGTACATTGACGCACCCCTCAGCCACTTAGGTGACTGACATTTCTTGTGCAAATGACTTGTCGCTACTGACTTATGCACTTGTCAGTTATGACTCACCCCTACTACCCCCGCCAATGTGAGTCAAATGTGAAATCACTCATCTCTGTACAAAGTCAATGGGTCTGAAGTAAATTGACTTACCCAGTCACTCTGGTGACTGGGTAAGTCACCAGATGACTCACTATTTCATAAGTCAATGACCCACCTTAGACTCACATTGCCGGTGGTAGTAGGGATGAGTCATACAACTGACAAGTGCATAAGTCAGTAGCAACTTTTCAGTTTTCTTTATTAAATTCACGCACAAAAGTAAACTTCTCAATATTATTGCATATACCTATTTATTTTGTATTACGTAAAAGTGATCCATGACAACAAAAGACATTGTCAAAAGTTGACCTGCAATTGTCGTAGAAAGGCCTTACGTTATTAACTTTAACTTTTAGTGTTAGGCCTAAGCGCGTAGGCCTAGTCGATAGTAGTATAACTTACAAGCCAATGCAGCAGCTTCAATGTTATAAAGTATATAGGCCCTAGCGTTTTCTGACTGTGTATAGCAGCCATGTGGTGGCTATAGCGTACACTACAGTCAGATGTTACCTGACTAGATGATAGCACACTAGGCCTAGCCCAGGCAACAAACCTAGCGTAGACCAAAACAACCTAAGCCTAGCGTAGACTAGAGCAACCTAAGCCTAGCGTAGGCCTAGCGTTATAATAATTATGAGGAAAACACACAGTAGGATAAGAAAATTAACACTTCACTTAAGACTGAACAACGATATGAGTGCCTTTAACTTAAAATAAGTTTGCTTGATTCTAACAAAGGACGAGAAATGAAGACACTGTGTTAATAAACAAAATCAAAAACAAAGAAACTAACCAATTGCAAGAAACCCAGAAAATCAAGAACAATTTACTCGACAGCGAGCCGCGCTTCACCGAGTGCTTCTCACAATTTGACCAAACTTCAGGCCTACGATGGCGCTATTCTACATAAACAAGAGAACAGGTTAAGAAGGATTAGCCACCCCCATACAAATCCCAAACCACACCACCACCACGAACAAAAAGACATTAAATCCTTCTAAAAAAAACTTCAAAACGATCACCGGTCAAAAGAAACGCTCCAATATCCCAACGATCTAAGTTCACAACACCAAGTACCGAACAACCTGCGACTGCGAAAAATGTAACTAACATCCTTAACGACACTCTTCACGAGACACAAACTGATAGCCCGCACGATAAGCAGACCTTTAACAACACCGTAAACGACTTTATCGCTGATCAGACCTATCTTCACCACCACCATCCATTACCGGAGGAACTTTTACATGACCCTATTACCAAGAAGAAATCACCCAAATAATCAAGAAACTGAAAAATAACTCCCCAGGTGTGGACCGTATCTCGAATATCTCTCTTAAAAAAGCAGCCTCCAAAGCAATTCGTCTCCTTGTTATTCTGTTCAACTCATCCCTTCAACTATGATTTCTGCCTATCCACTGGAAAACAGCTTCTATCACCATGATCTCGAAACCAAATAAAGATCACTTCAATTCTAAAAATTAGACAATAGACAACGTACCGACTAACCAGCCAACGACAGCTCCATTCCTCGGACTAACAATTGACAAAAGACTTTCATGGACCCCTCACATAAACAATATCATTATCAAAGCGAAACAAAGACTTTATCTCATCAGAATCATCAAAGGAAAGGATTGGGGAATCTCGACTTCCACAGCACTACGTACCTACCAAACTTTTATTCGCCCAATTTTAGAATACGGATCCATAGCATTTATCAACACCGGACGGACAAACTTACTTAAACTACAAAGAATCCAGAACTACTGAGCACTTAGAATCTCAACCGGACTTCCACGATACGTTTCAACAAAACTATTTCATCAGCAAATAAATTTTGATACGTGACCTGATAGAATGACAACACTACACAACAAATACATGGATAAAGCCACTAATATCAACCATCTAAAACAACTATTTACTGACAACGGCCTACTGATACAAAAGTACCAAATCAAATTGCCAAATTGCAAGAAACCAGCTAATCTAACCATTCAACTGGAAAGAGCCATCCACGTACACAGTCTCTTACAACCCTCCACACATTGTATCCTAAGTCATTACCGTACACAAAGCCACCAACACTCACACTTCATTCTAAAGCCATCTATTATTCCATTTTACAAGTCAATTCAGTCTAGTTTTCTACTCAACGTTTTCTTTAGCAACAATCAAGGCCAAGCTTGCGATAAAAGGCTGTTAGCCACATCACCATTCTCCAGAGCTAAATCTTTTTTGCGATATTAAATTACACACTACCACCACCACAACCATAGAAGCACAAAAAAAAAAAATAAAAGGCGCCGAGTTAGTAAAGAACTTATCAATGTTGACTTTGAAATTGTGAACAGAAATGGAGCTACAAGGCACTCAGGCAAACCATTCCACTCATTAAAAACTCTTTGCGAAAAGCTAAAACGGCTAATATCTATCCACGAGAACGCTTTGGTTAACTCAAACTGTTGCCACATGCAAAAAATAACAGGAAGTCAAAGCATCACTACCAGATAGGAATTTAAAAACCTGAATCATATCGCCATGCTCGTCTCAACCCAAGCGTGGTCAAACCAAAAATTCGCAACCTAGATTCATTAGAGATTCCTTACTTCAGGAACAAGTCTAATGGCTCTTCGCGGAACCTGCTTTAAAGTGAACCTATCAAATCTCATTAAAGGGACTCCAAGCCAAAATAGCATACTCAAGGTGAGGCCTGATTAACTGCTTATACAAATTAAGAACAACCTCTCTACCAAGAAAACAAAAAATTCTTCTAATTAAACCAATCATCCTATTTTCCCTTGCAGCTACTAAAGCACACTGACACTGTTAGTAACGACAACACCTATATCTCTTTCTTGATCAACACCACCAAAACATGCAGTAATTAAAACCCAAATTGCTCTGACCAAAATGAATAACTTTGCATTTATCCAAATTGAATGACATCTGGGACCAAAAAACTAACTTATCCAGATCACGTTGCAACAGTGGAGGAATCCCTACAGTATCATCAACAATCATCATGCATGCAGAGCTTAGTGTCATCAGCAAAATTGCAAATTGTGGAGCCAATTGAAACATCAAATAAATCATTACTGAAGTTTACGAAAAGATGCGGATCCATTACAGAACCTTGAGGAACACCACTTCCAACTTTCTTCAATGCAGCCATAAGGATACTTCTAGAGATTCACAGATATCCCATGGCCCATGGGCGCATAGAGTTATAGTTGCGCTACTGTATATTTACCGAGATTTGCAGACTTTCCTTCATTGTTTATTCAAGCTCTTTTCCTGGGTTTTAATTTTCGCCTGTGAAAAGATATATAAAGGAGTTCTTGGTCGCAAAGTGAGGGAATCTGCCTCGATCTGCAGCTACCAAAAAATATGTCATACTGTGGGTATGGTTTTCGGTTGATGGGCTGCACACCCCGACCACTTTTAATATGAAGCAGGCCCGGAAGGAATCTATTTTGCTAATTTATCGGAATTTTGGGATAAAAGATATCTTATTTTTCTTACTCTTTTCGTTGAAAAATGAATTAATATTTATTACTATACTCACGGTTGATTCGAACAATCATATCAAAGGTTATCAATACCATCACGTGCACGAAAAGTGTATTCGAATATTATATGGACCCAAAATATACATTTCGGCCGAATTATTCGAGAAAGGGTGGGAGGGAGGGGGGAAGGGGGGGGGAGATTTACTTACTTTCCGTAATTTTCAGTGAACAACCACTGAAAGCAATATCGCAACAATAGGGTGGGAAGGGTGGGTAAACCCCGAAGGGCCCGATCATTTGGGGATCCTGAGCAATGACATTGTGAGATTTTTTGAATAGGGCCCGAGCTTTAAATGCGCCACTGGATGGCAGCACACTAATGAAATTTAGTGGCGTCTTTAGTCGGAAAGATTTTGAGCTATATTCATGGCACTCCCAGATTGATGTTGTATACGTTCTCCGTAGATTACTCACATTAAAACTCAAAAGCAACTGGCCAAGAATAAATTGATATCAATAGTATGAGAAAAACATTTATAATCCATGATTCTTTAATCAATATTGGATCAATAAACATCCTTTGTTTAGATATCCTAGATGTGATCGATGACCTGTCTGCCTGTGAATCCGTTCTGATTGTGTTAGAGGAAGAAGTGGAATGACGTCACTGACCGTGTATAGACAATATCGTACAATGTTTTGTCATGTTCATCTGTGGAACATGCGCGGTAGAGCAAGTGACCAATCACATCGCGTGAATGAATATCCATCCAAAAAGTTGTTGAGTGCTAGATGTTCATTTCTAGTTCATGCTTTGGACAGAACGAAACTTGCGTCAGTGTAGTGGAATGCAAACACATTACTTCATTATCAATACGTATGTAACTTTTTTCTTCATAGAATTATGTTATAGTTTGGCTTCATGCTGATTTTGTCTTACCTGAGACACAGGTATGAAACATAAGGATCGTCCTATTGTCGTCGGCGATCGGTGTTGGCGGAATAATTTTTAGCATAAAACTATTACACGTTCAAGTTTGAACATTACTATTGATTGATTTAGGGGATGCATACTATAAGTCGGTTCATAGTGTAAAATACAGAGATGCTTTCCATATTAAGTACACTCAAACAATCACAAGGAAATACACACCTTGCTTACCCTTGATACGCTAGAGTTGCCCGATCTTAGACGAGGGTAACTACTGAATTTTCGCCAAACTCGCCTAGGGCAATATAACTCTGTGACGAAATCGGGTTTAAGTAATGTTATAAGCATGGCGCAAGGTTCGTCAACGTTCCGCCGTCATGGCGGTTCTCTCCAGACAGTCATAGACTGGTCGATGTTCACATGAAACATAATACACACCCACCCGGTTCATGCTATTTTCTTGCTCTATTTTGCTTTCAAGTACGGCGGGGGGAGAACAGGGGGCGTGGTTCGGAATCAAGTCCCACGTAGACCCCCTTTTTTTCGCGTTAAAGCGCAGTTCTGTCCTGTCATTCCCCCGTAAAAGCCTTTTGCCCGTTAAAAACGTAGCTTGTCCTGTTATTCCCATGTTTAAGCCCCCGTAGACCCTATTTTGCTTGTAAAAACGCAGTTCTGTCCTCTCAAATGAAAACATTTGAGCAAAAACCTGCCTCAAATGACAGTGTTTCAGAAAAATTGTTTCTAAAATGTTGAGTTTAAAAAAAAACGTCTTCTCAAATCATTCACGTTTTCGAAATATCTTCGCTCAAATTTTACTCTCTATGCAAAGTCAATAGGATATGAAAATAAAATTTCGTTGTCAAATCGTACACGTTTAAAAAAAACGTCTTCTCAAATCACTTCGTTTTAAAAAATATCGCAGCTCAAATCTTACCTATTTTCAAAAACATGTTCTCAAAATGACAAGTTTCAAAAAACTGTTTCTCAATTGTCAAAATGCAATGTCTTCTCGAATAATGTGACTCAGTAAATTTTAAGAATATTATCACGATTTTATCGATAATCTTGACGTGGCGATTTATCTATATTATTGATACCTTTTATACTTTAAAAAACTTAAACTCGTTGACAAATCTAAACTTGTAATCAACAGATTATTATGGTTTATTGTTTTCAAATGGGCGACATTGAGTGGTGTGGTGACCTCTGAGTAGATAATACTAGTTGAGTAATAAGAACTTCTCGGAAAATGAGGGCTGGAGGAATGATTTTTCAAAACTTATTCAAACGCATAATGGAAGGGGTTTGGACATTAAAAAATATTCGACAACTCTAAATTAGAATTAGGGTGCCAGCCAACGATGTCGAAACCATGGGGTAACGGGGCGAGTGCCCCTTTTCCTAGAGTAAGGGGCGAATGGGGGAAAGAGGTGCCCCTTTTTAAACTTGGGGCGGACCGGGCAGGAGTACCCCCCTCCCTATACACACACACACATATTTTCGAAAAATGGCAAAAATGACCCTTTTTGAAAATGATAAGAGCCCTCCTTTACTGTCATAAAGGGCCTTCATTTGATTTTCTGCCCCCCTTGTCCCGAGGAGTTCTTTGCGACACCCCTGGTGCCATTCACTTCAAAGGAGTATTTTGAAACTTATTTAAATCAGAACATTTCTCTCAGTCTTTAGAAATTCTGTAGCACTTTGTTTTCAGTATTATTTCTCTTATCGACATAATTGATGTACATGATGTTATCCTCTGACAATATTCATATCGAACACATACCAGCTAGAAAGAAAATATAGATCAATGATAAACAATATTTAACCTAAGATCAAAACCAAGGAAATTATTCAAACATCCCAAAGTTGTAGACCGATATGAGCCTTTTCAATTAGACGTAATAACTTGCAAATTAAGTTTTGGGGTTTATACTGGTCTGTAAGAAGCTACTCCTCGTAAAGACAACACGCATTGAAAGTAAAGGCTTCAGTCATTTTTCAAGATGATTCATATCATTTCACTTGAAAATTTCAGCTCCTTTGTTTTTCTTCTTCTTCATAAATGCGCTTCAAAACGAAGATGGCCCTATTTAATAATACTGAAGTGAAGAAGATTTTCCCAACATCAGCGTAATCACTAACATGACTAATGAGTTGTAGCCCACATCCAACTTATTCATTTCGCATTTTCGATGAAAGGTTTTGAAGAAAAGAACCAAACATGGCAAGAACAAAATGGGGTTGAATCGTAACCCATATAGATTCTCTCACGATGCACAGAAACGAGCATAAAATTAATCCTTAAAATCATGTAATGAAGCACACAAATTTGCATCAGCTGTATGCAAAAAACGATCTATGCCAAGTGTTCATTACAAAAACAAACTAATGGTAGTATGTCTCTTTCTCCACAAATACCAATTAATGTCTATTTGTTCTATACTTTCAAACCATACTATTAGCCAATAACCGTTGTATTTCACTGTGTTCATCACTTTGGAGTATAGATTTTCTTTTTTGGTAAGCCTTGTATTCCTCATCGTTAATATCGTCGTATCGTCGGAGATTGGTTCGCTCACCGTCTATCATGATGCCCTCTCGGAGGAGTTCGAAGCGAGTGTCAACATCTTGCACACGAATCAACCATCTGAAAAGGGCAGAACGCAGAGTAAAAAATGATTATTTGATATTTTCGAGTTCCATAAAATCGACGAGAGCAGTGGCGGACTGGCCAGTCGGTCCATCGGTCAATAGTGTCTAATATGCCTCAGAAAGCGTGAAAACCGCTGGAGTGGCCCACCGGAAGCTCAGATCCTCCCCCGTCCGTTCAGTCCGTTTTGGCGCCCCTTTGGGACACCTCGACATTTAAAATTGTAATCCCCAGTCGGCCCTGACACGGGCCCTGGGGAAGCGTATCTTTTGTTACGAGTATATGCGCAGTCTTAATATAGTATTTTATGATAATATGGAACTAGTGAAGTGTCCATGAACCTTCATTTTCTTAAAGTATCGATATTCTAAAATATATCAAATTGTATATCAGACGTGCGTGCAAAATAATGGCCGCCATTCAGCCATTTGTCAGTTTGATTGATATGCCTGCAACGTACATTACAGACGTAGGAAGATATTTGACATTGAAATCTAAGGAAGAAGTCGCATTTTGAGGGAAAATTCAAATATTTAAAAGAAAAGTTTTGAAAAATATTGGATATTGTATGGGACAAACTTGAGGGAAGAGTCGGAAATTCATTCAGTAGGCCTATGTTTAACCTCAAAAGTCGGTTCTCGGAAATATTCCGATCCTGTTTTCCAAGATCGCTGGTACAACCGAACTCTAAAATCGATTTCTCTCGTCAGGATTACCAAAAAGTCCAACATGCTGAATTTATATTGTGCAAATTAGAATCTGCATAAATTTACCGACTTTGGAAATTCCCCCCCCCCCCTCCCCTTCTTAGCTACGTTAGGTTTACTGCATGGTGGTTCGCACACTCTGGTAAAAGGCCCTATTTGAAAGTGTCATTGCAAATTATAAACAAAATTATATAACTGCATTGGCAAATAAAACATTTGATTTATTTGATGTCACAAAAATAATCTTCAAATCAATTTGTTAGACATGGGGGCCAAGATGGTATTTGGTCCCCAATACAACTGTTGGGTTCATGACCACCGGGCACGTTTCCAACGCCACTGAATGGCAAGAGGCACGGAAACTCGTAAACAGATAAACGATCCACTCCCAGCTTTGCCCTGTGTCATACGAATGTAAGACCAAATAGGCTGTTCTATGTCAGAAGGGGTGCACCATAATAACCCCATAAGGCATGAAAACAATTTTGTCGCATCTTTTTCATTTTGGCCCCCACATTTTTACGCCATTGCTGTATATATTAGTTCGCCATTTTTCTTGATCACTTATAGGCTGCCATTTTCCTTGATATTTTAGACCGTAAAAGCTGTCGAATGGTTAATTGTTAACCGACTGTTGTACTATTGTATGGGAGTTGTTTTGTGGCTATTTTCATGGATTTTAAACAATTCAGAAAGCGTTGCTAACATGCATGCATCCAAAGACGTTAAGCTAAGAAAACACATGCTGTCTTGTATAAACTGATGAGGTTGAATAGAACCCGGGCAGAGGAAGAGGTACAACATAATTCCAACATGGGTATAATTTCCTAATGGCTTACCTATTATCAACATCGGCTGATCCAAGGACCACATTCATGTCAATGAACTGTATATTCTTGATATTTTCAATTGACACATATTTCGATTGTTTGATTCCATCTAGTATTGCTTTATGGGATAAATCTGTTCCAGGATAGGCAAAGCACAACGTAAATGGTTCTGGTTCTGGCGGGGCATTAAAAAAGCGGATTTTCTTGAAAGCAATATCTCTGTGTAAGTCATTCGTTTCCTTGGTCTTTTTACGGTGATGGTGGTGGCGTTTAGGTAATTTCGTTGTTGGTGGTTGAAGATATGGAATTTGGTAAGAACACTTCCTTGACGTGGAGATTCTCTGTGTATTGAGAAAACATGCAATACTTTTATTCATTTACAGGGCCGTAAGTCCAGGGACAGTTTTTCCCATGCACTTTCTATTTCATACTTTCAGGAGGGAATTTAGACATAAAGTAGGCCTACATAGGCCTAGTAATTGGCTTGAAATGCGTATATTTATTGTGTTGAAACGTTTTTCTTGGACAAAAAGTATAATACACAAATGGAAATTACTGTAAAAAATGGACTCGCAGTGGAGATTTGGTATAATTCAACAAGCTCAGCCTTCCCATCCACACACTTTCAAAAATGTTCCTCCGTCCCTATTTATTTTTGTCATTGTGTCGCCTGACGTAGACCTCTTTCATTCCGAGATAAATCTTAATTTAAGGCTCACTCAGATCCTGATTGCATTGGAGACCGCCATGTACCCATACTCTAATAATGCATGTGCGTTCCATCTTCTTTTACTGTGCAGTTGTGTAGACGATTTTTCAAATGGATGTAGAACATTTTACACGGATTGGAAATGAAATCAATGTAAATATTTTCAAATGTGATACAAAACTCTATCAAAAAAGCTATGGGTTCAAGATTGTCCAACTCAATTTCGAGAATACGTAGATTAGGCCTATAATGGCTAGATTAAAGAAATTAAGTGAATTCTCTCCTTTGCAATAAAAATGTCTACACACCAAACTTGATCTATGCCCAATCATTTTATGAGTGGATCTTGAATATATGTTACCCTGTATTTGCAGTGTGAAAGATTTTTTCTTCCAATATTTATTTGCTGGTTTAAAGTACAACATATAGTGCTTAGGAGGCTATATAGAGGTAATCTTCGGCTTAAGGCACTTTACAGCAAAAATATATAACAGAGATATGCACAACAAGTAGAGCTTTTTCCATTTAAACACAAAAGACATAGTAAAAGAAAAAAGGAAGGCCCCGCCCCTTACTGCAATGATAGTAAGAAACCAATAATCCAGTTCACTCTTTAACAGTTTAAAAAGAAGAGCTATGGCAGATTTGACTGTTGGAAAATAAATATAATAAATATTGTTCATGCTTAATTTAGATCAATAGCACGACGCCATGACCCCATTCATTCTGAAAATCATCTAAGCGATCGTTTATTTTAACGGTCCTTACAAAAAAAGCTTACCTCTGTCTGAAAGATAGAAAGTATGCTGATCTATCTTAAAGGCTTTCAAACTGTCAAATGGAGAACAATAACTCGTGTAAGTTATTAGATAATCCTTTTGTTCAGTTGTTATAGATTCCCTAAGAGTAAGAAATTTCCATCGAGCCTTCTCCCGGACTTGCCTGTTCTCGGGAAACTGGATTATATTTTATCATTAGACTTAGTTACGATTATTTATCAATTTTTTGTTGTTCTTCGGTCAGAAAATAGACTCACTCTGTTTGTGAACTGATTTTCATTTTGCTGATCGGGAGCTTCTCCTCCTTTTGAAGACTGACCTTTCTCGAGGCGACATGTTTTACGATGCTGCTACTCTTGGAATTTAACATAAGTTTTGACTCTGTGGCTTCTTTAGTAAGATGAAGCAGTTTGTTACGAGAGCTGGAGTTCGGCATAGTCGGGCATCCGCTATTTTTTCTAGGATAAAAATTAAAAATTGAAACCCAAAATTGGAATGATATTAAATCCATATGGCAACTATCGTTGTTAGACAAAGTCACCGCCAAATAATTTCTTTCACGAAACTTACTAAGATTGGAAACTTCTTTTGGGGACCCCTGCTATTAATCTTCCCAGGTTTGTATTGGCTCTCAATGCCTCTGATTTTCTTCGTGCAATTTTGTCCAACGGGTCCTTCCAAAGCATGTTCTTAACAGCTTAAGAAAGCCTGTGAACGAAGTTTGTAAAACTTACTTCTCATTCAATCACCTTGTAACTTTCCAGCAAACTGATTTAAATGCGCTGCATCCGAGCAGGTGGATATTTAAATACCTTATCTTCAGAAAATATGTCAGTTTCCTTTAAAATACACGTAACTAACGTTGTATGTGCCCCGAGAATAAATGTAATACAATTCTGACCACGACTTTTAATAACAGTTCACTTGAATTTGGGGAAACTTTATTTGTTGGTAGCATTGCATGGGCATAGAGTTCCATGCATGAGTCTATGGCAGTTAAAGAAACATTTTTAGTTGGACTGCTATTTCTAACAGCATTGAATGGGCTACCCATGGTCCGTGACGGCGCTACGGGGAGGGGTAACGGAGTTATTTCTCCCTCCCGACGAGATCGCTTTTCACGCACTTTTCCCCAGAGTGTTTTTCAAGTGACATATATTGTCCAATTAATCTGTTTATCCCTTTGCTGAGTTTGCTCCCACATGAGCCAAACTGCCCCCAGCATCAAAATCATGGCGTCGCCACTGCCCATGGTACTGTGTTTTTGAACGTCTGAAATGCGTGTCAAATGACAATCGAGGTATAATAGGAGAAAGTATTACGAACTATCTTAAAAACTAGATTCATGTAGGACAATAGGAAAGCATTTGCCCATGCACCAACCAAAATACAGATCATCATCATTCGGAAAAATGTAGGACCATGAGCCAGAACATTAGGACAATTTGGGATCATGCGTCGAACAAAAGGTATGTGAACATCAGAAAAGTTTCCGACAAGACTGATTAAATTATCTGACAAACTCGTAATCAAGATTCGCTCCAAAACTGTGTGCATACGCCATGTACGTGGCGATACGCCACTGTATGCAGTAATGTCAAGTAAAAACGAGATATACGCCAGTGGCGGCACAAGGGTGGGGTCCGGGGCACGGGATGCCCGTCATGTCTAGACCACCGTCGGTATATCTAAGCCCCGTCGGGAGGTCTAGACCACCGTAGGGATATCTAAGCCCCGTCGGGAGGTCTAAACCCTCGTCGTGGACGTCGTGGTAAAATTCTTCGGGGAATCACGAGTTAAAAAAGAGAAATCTAACTTTAAATCATGTCTATAATATGGCTCAGAAAGTTGCAAATAGAGTTCGAGAGGAGGGAGTCTCCCTCTCAGACCCACCTTGTACAGGGGGGTAGGAAGGGTTACCTTTCGTGGGGAAAAATTCCTAGTGACAAGTAGAAAGAGTGCACTGGTAAATAAACACATTTCCATCAAAAGTTGCTGCTAATTAGGAAATATTTTACAAAAGTTTACCTATTTCTTTTCAAAAATACTTGAATAGGCCTAATCAGTTAGAATTTTATCTGCTGCAAATTTGATTTGAGCTCTGCTTGTCATTTGACAATTCAACGTTGATCTCCACGTCAACATAATTATTTGCAGTCAGTTTGAATTTTGGAAAGAAAGGCTAACATGATCATGAAAGAAATCCCTTTGTGAATTGCCACACACGAACTTCCAATTTATTATTCTTAACTGTTGCAATCAATAAAGACCTAATTCGAAATAAAATTATATTCAGATCTCGTTTATAGCATGAACTAATTCTTATGAAAGACGAGGCAAGTAGTTTAAATCATTTATTTGATCTTCCTTCACTAAATTAATTACCTTTTTCACCTAACTGAAATTAGCTATGCACTAATAATGTATATAAGAAGACATGTCTTAAATATATGCAAACCATTCATATAGAATGCAAAGCATCATTAACTCGTGGTACATTTTTTATGAGCCATGGGTTGTACCTCTCCGCGACAAGCCGATAAAGTATTCGTGTGTGTGAAGGGGAAGGGGAGAAGGGGGGAGATGGGGGTACACAGGGACGTTGGGGTGGAACACACCCAACCTTAGCATATACCTGATACTATTCTTGAATCGAAGTATTTCAGGGCAAAAACTGATGGGGGCACGTGTTGGGGGCAGGTAATGTCTCACTTTCCCTGAACATCTCTGCTATGAGCAAAGCACGGAAGACATGCATTGTTTTTCTGTATTGAGAAGAATGACACAGTTATTCCAGAGGTGCAGAAGATTGGGGTTCAGGGACGTATAAAGCGACCTACATTTAGCTCTTGTGTCAATTTCGGTATAAATATTAAAAACAATTTGTATAATAATATCTAATATACAAGATGAGCCATTTGTAAAACTACATGCTCGTCTTCTCAGAACTGTATGCAGGACAATTACGGCGTGATGGGTACACTACAACCAATATATTATGCTCAACGAGTTACAGTAATGTCCATTATTGACATTGGCAATACGATAGCAACGTGTTAAGAATACATATTTTTAACTTACCTTAAAACTGCATTCTACTCACGTGCTGATAAAGGCCTTGCAAAGTGATCATTGTCAACAACAAAAATCTGTCACAATGTTCGTAAAACTTACTTTTTATTCTTTCACCTTGCAACTTTCAAGCAAGTTGATTTAAACGCGTTGCATCAGAGGGTGGATATCTAAATATCTTATCTTCAGAAAATATGTCGTTTCTTTTGAAATACACGCAAACTATAACGTTTTCATGTGCTTCTGCATGTTCTGCATTACCAGATTACCAAGCAACGAGAATAAATTGAGCACAATTTTAACCACGGCTGTTTGAATAACAGTTCAATTTTCCAATATTAATCGCATCGATTTTCGTCATCCACAACCATACAACAGGTCTGCTGGGAAATTCGGGTTGGTCCTAATATAATCAAGTAATGATTTATATTTATTTGTTATTTCAATGAATTGAATAAAGATGTAATTTATGAAATGATAAGCCGTAGTTGGCTAGATGTATGAGATGTTACAAAATTAAAGTGTTAGAGTAACGTTTTTGATCAGAGGCGACGGAAGTATTTTGAAAGCATGTAGCACAGCAGTATAGCTTTATAAGGTCAACCCTCTCACCCCGCACCCCGCTTACCGGAAAATTTAGAAACTATTACCGATCCGAAATTTACGGGTTCCCCATTTTCCTGTTTGTTTTTTTATTTACAGCTTCAAATATTCAAAATATTTTGGTTCCAAACTCGGAAATATAAGCAATTTATATACCAAAATCTACAAAAATTAGGTATTTTATCGGAAGGATTTAGACTTATAGTAGATTAGATAAGCCAATATGAATCAAAATATATTTAATGTCTAAAATAATGTGAGAAGCAAATAAAATAGATCCCTAGATTATTATTCAGGAGGCCATCATTTTCTTGAAGTCGGTATGTTAATATAAATTAGACCAGATAGCTCTGGCCCAAATTCACTCTGTCTTCAGCAAGTTCAGTTGCAGAATCCAATTTAAGCGCTCTACAAGTGAAATTTATGGCATTTTGTTTGATGTTTGTGTTACTTTCTTTAATCAAATTTAGATCAATAATACTTCATTATTCAATATATTTTGGTATCTTAAATAACACTTTTTTTATCTCTGTAAAGGGCGCCTTTTAAATTTGACAAAGAAGATGGGAGGGCACGTCACTTTATGTAATGGTAATGGCCCGGGACCAAATAGTGAGCTTTGCCCTGTATGACCATTTCAAAGATGCCCCACTAATGAAATATGGGGTGGCTCGCACATTTAAGACAGGCCCTATTTCAAAGAGCTTTTAGAAATTTCAAGCTGGGAAAACAAAGGTAGGCAGCGGTTAAGGCCTTTTAAGTAAAGTCCAATATGTAGGTTGGGGATGTTGGGCCCTAACTTTGTCTTAAAGGAAAGTTGAGAGTAGTGTAAGCGCGCAAAGCGCGTGAAATTTTACAATTTTAGTCTTTCTTATCTTTAAAAAACTGCAATTATTCTCTTTGAAAGGGCACTTTTCCATCTGAAAATGGGCAAATTTCCCGCAGAAAAAGGGCATTTTCCTCTATGAAATAAGGCACTTTTTAAACTTTTGAGAAAAGTGGGAAGGAACGTGCCCCCGCCTATGTTTTTGAATAATTCGCGTAATTTGGTCAACTTCAGTATCTCTATATAAAAAATACATTCTAAAAAACATTTTGTGATGTGTTAATTATTGAATTGGGGTGTGCTGTGTGGGAAATGTAAGTATGTAGATTGGTAGGTAGACAAGCAAAGAAAATGAAAGTTGTGGAAAATTGGACATAATCAATCTGAAATGTATTTGACTTGCAATTACTGACATTGTTGAAAAAGTAGAAATATATAAATGCAGAAACATTTGTAAAAAATAGGCAATGTATGCAGCGGCGCCGGGTTGCAGGTGAAGATAAAACCAATTTATATAAAAGACATGGCAACTGAGGTATTGTGATAAATTCACAGAAAAGGCTTGACTAAAAAAAGTCTTCTTTTCGTGCAATACGAAATTTTGAAAAACAGAGTATTTGAATTTGGATAGAATTTTTACTCGAATCCGGCTGAATCAGTAAATTTGGGATGTTACAGTCATCAGATCGTACCGGGGATCGTACGTTTTAACAGTTTAACAGGGAATTACTGACGGTACATGGAATTGATGAAGAAAAAAAAAATGTTATAAACATTATTCCGGCCTAACTAATGCTGGCGAGATAAACATCTCCTTCGATATAGGCATGCACCCATGCCAAAAATATATAACAACAACAACAACAAAAAGGAGGGGGTGATTTAGGTCTTTGAGCTAGGCCAAATTCTCGAGGTTAGTGTGGGCCTTTACATATATAATGATAGTGTCAGCCGTTTTAGATATACATATCAGATCAAATTCATTTAATTGTTTAACTCAGATACAAATCAAGAGACAAGTCAAGAGTTCTTGTGATCAATACAGAAGCTCATTTATTTATTTTTGTATCAATTAATTATTAGCCATAATTGAATGAAACAATCTCCCAGAACCTATATGCAGTATATGTGAGTGACCCGAATTGCAACCATACCAATGTTACCCACTATAGGCCTACTGCATAGCAAAGTTCGAAAAAATGAAAATCGATTGCCAATTGTTAATTAAACACCATTTCCACTAATTAGATGCTTCATGATTTAAATGTGCAGTTTAGAATAACTGAATAACAATTAATTGAAGTTTATTTCGATCAGTATACCGACATTTGACCTTTTGTTCAGTTATACACATGTCAGCATGTAATTAGGCAGATTTAATATATGGAGTTCAGGTGGTGGAAATTGCGGTCTGTCGCGGAACGATTGAATTGACCAAAACTGTGTGGGTTTGTGTGTGTAATGTGTGTGTGAGGGTGTGTGTGTGGTGTGTGTGTGCGTGTGTGTGTGTGTGAGAGATATTTTTACCGACAATTCCACAAAGCGACATATCCCGAATCTGATCATATATTTTTCATAGGATTGGAGATTAAGTTGGAACATTGATGAGTCAATATTTTGATTTAAGTTTGAAAAAAATGCAAATTTGTTCGTTAAGCGGTTGAAATTCGGACCTAGTCCTACCAGCATACCTACCAAGCAGGCAACATCTCCAAAAACATGCGTTACTATACCTCTTCCTCCACCATCATCGCTGATTTTATCGACTCTTTGCAGTTCAAAGATTGGGCGGGTCTCTGTAAAATAGTTATGCACACAAAAAGTTATTCATACGGAGTATATGTAAGGCTACTTTGGGCGACTATGCATATGTAAGACTACTTTGTCGCCTAAATGCCTAAAGTAACCTTACATACACCACACACATAAAGTTATATAAATAACTCCTTTCACCCTTGCGTATAGGCCTACATCTGTACATGGCTATATGATATTTGATTTTGAATCAACAATGATTATGAGAACTTTCGTTTCACGTGCATTTCCGGGAAACTGCAAAAATAGTATGCGAGAGGCCTAAATGCTATATTTTTGTATCTAAAACCTTTGTTATAGAAATCAATATAATGATTTTTATATGTTGCATCTTTTTTTTTCCATTATGACGGTAGGTTCATAGTCCTCTTTGAACGGTAATTTGAGTTTGGTCTGATCAGTGAACTTTGACAGTTTGTCGAATAAAATTAATCAACTAAATTCAATTTCAACGACGTATTGATAATGCTGACAAATTATCATTTGTGTCAACACCATCCAGCTAGAGGAATCTTAGCGAGATAACATCTCCCTCTGTTGCCCTAAAACTACATGCTACGCACTACATGCAATACATGGTAAGTCAATGTAGCGGTTTCCACAATTGCGTTAGATGCATAGGATGGTGTCTGACCGAGTATTCGCAACCATGTGTGGCTATAGGCCTAGGTTATAAGCCCCTAAAGGATTAGTTCAGTGTTCAAACAAATTTATCTTAAAAGAGGACTTTAAAAGAAATAATATGGTCAAGAAAGCATGCAAAAAAGTATAGTTTCTATACCTTCATCAGTCTCACTCCACAAACTGACAGTTTGCTGATTTTATGTAACGGAAATCGCCCGTTGAAGGAAAAATAAAAACGTGCGCTGCAGAAAAAGTAAATGGGATTTAGCAAAAATCTTATTACGTTAAGAATATATCTAAGTTTAAAGTTCTGTCATATCTGTGTAGAACTGTTGAAATGACTGGTGCAATAATAAGTTTACTATGGAAGGTTGGAGCCATCATCCTCCCATTCTTAGCAAGTATTAACCTAAATTTATTGAACCTTATTACTATTATAATTATTTTCCCTCAAACTTTATTGAGATGTTTATGCTAATAAAAACTTCCTTTAGCCTACAAGATTCTGTTTTATTACTTTGCTGACAAATTCAATGAATTTGAAGCCACAAAATTGCAGGATAATATATGTTGAAATACATAAGGACATCAATTTGAGACTGTGATGTCACAACTATAGTTTGATATCAGTCGTTCCTACACAATTAATGATACCAAACTTTAAACTTAAGCATCTTTTAAACGGAATAAGACTTTTTAATGCTTTCTTCACGATTTTTTTTTTTTTAATCCTCTTGCTTGACTCTGATTTTTTCTTTAATAAAGTCATATAGATTACTTTTATCAAGTGCACACTCCGTGTGCTTGTATATGTGTGTATATGTTTGTACTTGCCTCGAGGTTTAATTCTTTCCGAAAAACTGCAAAAACAACGAAACTGATATATTCCCGTTAAGCCATTTCATTCATCAAAAAATTGTACGACTAAACTAACTAAGGTCTAACGTTAGTTACTGTTTGCCTGTTCTAAAGTTGTGTTCGAACTTGGCGCAAATAATACGCAATAGAGCATGTGACGTCACACGCACTCGGCTGGGTACCTGCAATGGGTACCGAAAGTAAGATTTCATTTACACTGTAAATGAATTTGACAAACCAGACATGACATGTAAAAATATGTCAATCATTTCTTTACGCAGTCCTATCTTCTTATTGGTTGGAAAAAATGCTTACGTGCGTATTACATTTTTGTCAAGACGCTCGCAGAAAATGTGTCAAAACTTTATTTTTGAACAAAAAAATGTGTATCCTTGTAGAAAAGCATTTAGGTTATTACGATATTTACAAGATGTAGAATAAAGTCAAGTTTTCGTGTATTAATTTTCAGGTTAAAATATGTAAGTCTTCATACCAAAAATTAAGTTGCCCAGAAATTCTGGGCAACGTTTTTTGAAAACAGACCTTGAAGCCCATTGACTTTGCTTACGCGTGTAAAATTGTTTATGTATGTAATCGTTCATACTCTAAATCAGAGCAAATGGGTTCGAGAATGGAGAATTCGTACTAACATGACACTTTTAGTAATCAATACAAAATACAAAATGCAAAAATTACCTTTCTTTCAAACGCAAAATAAGCAGATATGAATGGTTTTTTCAGTTTTGATATGAAGACCCCAACACATAGGGGCAAACCAAGAGCGTATTTTGCTGTTCGTGCTTTTTTTATTTACAAATCCTTAACCAATGATTGGATAATATTCCATACCGTGCGTGTTGCATAAAGCATAGAATGATGTGCGCATGACGTCAAATGCGCTTGAAATGGGCAGGCATAAAGGACCGTAAATGCGCAAACGAACGACGAGCGCGTCGAATATTTGCACCGACGTCATCCACGCACGGTGTAGGAAATCATCCAGAAATATTTGAATATTGAAAATAAACAAAGAGCGCACAACGAAATACGCTCAATGTGTTAATAATAATAATAATAATAGTAATTCTTATATAGCGCTTTATACTGTCCTAGACTGTCTCAAAGCGCTTTACAATTATTTTCCTGGTCACTGGGCCTTAACTCTCCTGAAAACTTTCTCACTCCCTGGGGAGTCACAAGCCCGTTTTATCAGCAGCCATATACAGGCGCCGGGCTCCAAACACATAGAACTGTCACTGCCCTCACAGGTACCCATTACAGCTGGGTGGACTGAAGCAATGAAGATAAAGTGTCTTGCTCAAGGACACAACACACTGGCCTGGCCAGGAATCGAACCCAGTACCTTCCACACCAGAGCCCGACACCTTAACCACTAGGCCACTGTGCTCCACTAGCAGTAACTTGAACATTGATCATTAGAAACTTAATTTACCTGGGCATTTTTTTCTGCTTGTAACCAGGAAATATTTTGGGTCTTGTCTGCCCCCTCCTTTTCCTTCTTTCCCAGAGGGGACCCTTCCTACACTCTGGTTCAGGTCACGCTAGGGTCTGTGACTTTTATGAATGAATCTCCTGCCGAAGTCTATGACTCAAAAAAGCTGAAATTCAACTAATGGCACTTCACTATTCTAAATACATGTATTCCCATGATTAAGAGCATTTCTAGCTAGAATAGCATTTTTTATGTCAAAACTGATCATTGTTAAAATGAAAACAAACAAAAACACTCATTTCTGGTTATTTTGAGTATAAAAAAGGTTATTTTTGAATTTTCTATTTTGTTTCGGTTACTGAAAGTTTATACAGTGGGCATACAACTTACTTCCGGTGTACTCACGCGGTACTCACCCGAGTGCGTTATGCACACTCTATAGACCTAATCCACTAAACGCAAAATGACGTCAAACGGCGGCAATTTTGTAAACAAACCAAATTTTGGTAGGCAAAGCGCAGCGCAACAACCAAATTGTACAGTAGAAAACGTAAACAAATAAACTAACGTTAGATACTTAGTGATTAATCCAAATTTTGCCTCTAAAATGCGTTTTCACTCAAAAGAAACTTATTTTATTCTGGAAGTCTAATTTGGCGTCAAAACCACAATTTTTAAATCAATTCTTTCGAGATGATAAATAATATACCTAACTTAAAAACGTTAGCGAAGTTTTGCCTAACGTTAGGGCTAACATTAGAGCAGATATTCGATAACGCCGAGCTTCTAAGTCTTACCTTATAAATTTTAATTAGGCTTACTGTAACGTCAGTGTGCTTCATTTTTGCTGAAAAAAGAAACAAAAAAATTAAAAGAACAACAAGTGTAGATTTCGTTCATAGATTTCGACTAAATTCCTCTTCAAAGGCCGAAGCTAATAACAGGCTTAGGCTTAGTGAGCCTACACCTCAATATGTTGTCGCAATATTATGCAACATTACCGAAATAACAAAAAATTCCATGAACATTGCCAAGTGAATATTACATTCCTTGCATAGCATTGGCGTGTAACAATCGAGCGTTGTAATTTTAACGCGGTATACGTACTATCGCGCCACGAGCTTATAACACAGTGCGAGTAGGCTCGCGCCAAATCTACTTACTGTGGTGTAGCGGTTATCATACCTGTCTACAGACCACGAGGCCCCGGGTTCAATCCTGGGGTGGGTAGACACGCCAGTGCACCACAACTGGTTATCAAAGGCCGTGGACATTGACTTGGTTGTCGATGTTATGTCTGTCCGTACGTCGTACCTGTGTTCTCGTCCGGGTCGTATTAAGCGTTTCGTGATAGCATTTGTACTATCATAACCGAATACGCAGGCGACGATCCCGTCATTGTAATTGTGTGTTCAACTCTCTCGCTCGCGCCAAGAGCGTATGTAAGCAACGTCAAATTTTGCGCACGCTAATTGTGCCGCCTCAAACATTTCATTTGTTAACGCACATGCACATGCGCCGGCGCGGAATTTCATGTATTGTTAAGAGCGTTTTACGATTTTTTTTTAAGGTTGTCTTTTTTTTTTCTTTCCTTCAAATGTTGACCAATTATTGTTACTGTTTTTCTCCGATTTTTAACCCTGCACCTGGAAACAAACTAAAGTAGGTGCAGAGAACGTGACGTCATTCGCCCTACACTACGTATAGGCCGAAGGCCGAGAGAAGAAACTTTACAATATATCGTGGTGCGTTTATGGACGCCATACTTGTTCCAGCATGGTCAACTATGCGACCGGTGGACAGTGCATGCGTAACGAGCCGAGTGACTGAGTGATAACGGGCGTAGAAAATGACAAGATACGATAGAGAGCCATTTTTTTAAATGTTTTTCATTCCACTGAAAATTACTGTTTCAACATTTCCGTTTAGAGTAAATGGCGTTGTGCAGACATGAAAACCAGCCAAGTTTCTTTTCAAGATTTTTTTTTCCGAGGACGGGAACCATTCATATCATTAAGAACAAAAATCATAAATTACAGAATTAACGTTGAATCATACATTTTGTCACTAACTTGCGTTGTTCCAGTTTTGCGAGATAATTTAAAATTAAATTGGCCTAACTTTCAGACGTTGGCATGATTTCACTATAGAATGCGTCTGTTTATACTCGGTATACATGGGGTTCTGGCGTATGTATGAAGAATTTGAATCGATTTTTACCAAATCTCGCACATACCGCATCGCTAGTCATTAACAAATTTCGAGGTAGGCTAAGGCTAACGTTAGACGTATGCTATTGGGGATATTTCCACCACGGGCGGCGGGCGTAGGCCCACTACTGTAGGCCCACTACTGTAGGCCCACTACTGTAGGCCCACTACTGTAGGCCCACTACTGTAGGCCCACTACTGTAGGCCCACTACTGTAGGCCCACTACTGTAGGCCCACTACTGTAGGCCCACCACTGTAGGCCCACCACTGTAGGCCCACCACTGTAGGCCCACCACTGTAGGCCCACCACTGTAGGCCCACCACTGTAGGCCCACCACTGTAGGCCCACCACTGTAGGCCCACCACTGTAGGCCCACCACTGTAGGCCCACACTGCAGGCCCACACTGTAGGCCCACCACCACTGTAGGCCCACTACTGTGGGCCCACTACTGTAGGCCCACCACTGTGGGCCCACTACTGCAGGCCCCCACCACTGTAGGCCCACCCACTGTAGGCCCACTGTAGGCCCACTACTGTAGGCCCACACTGTAGGCCCACCACTGTAGGCCCACCACTGTAGGCTGTAGGCCCACCACTGTAGGCCCACACAGGCCCACTACTGTAGGCCCACCACTGTAGGCCCACCACCACTGTAGGCCCACCACTGTAGGCCCACTACTGTAGGCCCCAGGCCCACACTGTAGGCCCACCACTGTAGGCCCACTACTGTAGGCCTAGGTTAAATGTCAATTTATACAAAAATGACAACTTTCTGGTCTAAGTGGAATAAATTAAATTAAAAAAATAATTGTTACCCTTAGGGGGTATTTTAAAATCCCTAAAGAAAATTCTTGAAAGGTACCTTAAATGAATCATAAAGGGAGACTAAGCAGTCATAAATATCGTTCATCTTAGCGTAGGCCTACATGGACTATCAATTTTGTCCTGAAGTTAACTAGATTTACCCTACAACTTTAACTGCCTAGTGCCACCCTGTCCTTGTCAAAAACTTAAATTATTTGTATGTTTTAACAAGGAATTCAAAAGTAACTTGAAAAATAAATAAATTTAAAAAAAAAAGGACATTAGCATTAAGATCCACTGCACTTACTACACTTTCATCAACTTCACTTTACAAAGTTTGCTGATTTTAGGAAAAGGAAACAACACAATTTAATTCACTTCATAAATCATTTACGAAGTAATTACTAAAAGAGTGCATAGTTTTTAATAAATTTGCTATTAAGAATTAATTACCTCAGCATGGAATGACAAGTTATTACAATTTAAGTTTTTTAATGTCATGGTTATATGCAAGTTACTGTCACGCACCCAGTATATACAACTCACAGCAATGTTTTCTTTTTCATAGTAGAAAAATATCATTAATGCATATTTCACTTGTTTATATTTTTGTTAAACTATCATTATGATATAGCCAATTACTTTTATTAAGCCTAGCTGTCTTAGCAAAGTTTAAATACATTGCTTTAAAGCTAAAACTGCTCATTAAAGCAAATCTTAAAATAAAAATATTTCTAAGTGTTTTACATTAAACATTAACAGCTATTTGATAGTTCTTTTCAAAAAGATGTTCAAAAACAAATTTTAAAAATATTTGACACATTGAAAGACGAGCAGCACTTAAATCAGAGAGCCTTTAATTAATATTGCACATTTCATCAGGCTGACAATTGGTTAATTCAGTGAATACAATCATTTCAGTAACTTAAGTTTAACTTGTTAATAGAAAACAGGTAGGCCTGCAGCTATTGAAACAAATATGTTGTAAGTGAAATTTACACTTGCTATAAAATAACAGTTCATTTATTCAGGGAGTTGCCAGTAGAAAATGACAACTCCCTGATTTATATCATTATGATATATTCAAGATTATAACGAAATAAGTGTAATTTTTTTTCCATATGGCTCCAAACTTTACTGGTCAAGATGTCAAATGAGTGTCAATGGTGACAGAAAGATTTTTGCTAACAAGCATTATGATATAGACTTTGATACTGATACTTTTTCTCCTATATTATTATGACATCAACCTTGGCCTAGATGTTTCTCAATTAATTTTCTTTTTAATGGTAGGCCTATAAAATCTGTTTGATATTGTAGTTCAACTTTAAAACAATTGATTCAATAAAATAACCCCAATGCAAATTAGCTGTTAAGCTTAGCCCAAACATAATGCTATACATGTTTTGATTTTGATTTCATTTACAATTTCACAAATATTTGTATACCTTTATATATATCGGCCCATTATTTTTCAAACTTTTTGCATTTAAACAACCTGTTAAATCTAAAGGTTATTTTTTACATTGTTCCATATTGGATAATAAGTTGTAATGTGTTGTGTACAGTATTCAAACTCAATCCAATGGGTCATACATAGGCATACAATATGTGATATAGAGACTACCAATAGGTGTGTGTTTGCAAAGGCATCTTTATTTGGAATAAATCAAATTTTATTAACTATATACTGTACAATAATAACACGTTTTCAAAGTTGTTGCCTGCATTGAGAATTACAACAAACATTTAAAAAAAGGTTGATGGCCACTGTTATCAAAAGAAACGTTGAGTATTACTTGGCATGAAATTAATTAGGGGCAACATGTAAAAGCTACAACATAGTGCATTTGTTGCGCATACTTTTTTTTAATGAATGTATTTTAGTTTAAATCAGTATGTATTTTGGCAATCATGTCTGTTTTTTGCAGAAAAAGGCCAAGCTTGAGAAATTGTTTGTGTCGAGTAACCCATCATGTTTTAACAATGTGCATCGGTAGGTAGGCAACAATTTTTTGTAAAGGATGGCCTAATCTCTATAAGAAATACATTATGAGATCTTCACATACATTCGGTATTTGACTGAATATAATTACTGAAGGGTAAAATTGTAATGACTATGTAATGAACATGTATGTAATGTATGTATTTACATGCTAAATTATAAACAGGGTTTTGCATGTAGACTTTAGTTTTGATGATATTCTATGAAGATCATTTCAGGTACTAAAACTAGTATAAAAACAGACTAATGTTTACAGACATAATTTTTTCTGCAGATGTTCACCATGTTTGAAGAAATTTTATTCTATCTTCATTTGGTAATTCTTTGTGAAGGCAAATTAACTTATTGAAGGTATATGTACTTTTAATTTGCTCACATGCATTTCTAACAGCTATTATTTAGCACAAACAAACATAGGCTTTTCATATGGAGCTCTACATTTACACTTTACATATTACTTGCCTGTACTACTTTTCTATATTACACTTGTATAACAGCCTAACAGGTAACTATATGTGTGTAAAGCAATACCTCATACTTGTGGTTAACTGTGATGGATAATATCTATTAGACAGCTAAAGATTTTAATTAAACATCTAAAGAAAACATCCAGCATCCAGTAGACATCAAGTAGATAAGATCAATTTTTTCAGGTTTAAAAAGGTGTCAGGTAGACATCTGAGGTAGATGCACATAAGAGTAGCAAATATTTGTCAGGTTTAACAATATAATGTAAGGTTTACATCTAAAGTAGATGTATACATGTATATATATATATACATATATATATATATATATATATATATATATATATATATATATATATATGTATATATATATGTATATATATATATATATATATATATATATATATATATATATATATATATATATATATATATATATATATTTATATATATATATATATATATATATATATATATATATATATATATATATATATATATATATATATATATATATATATATATATATATATATATATATATATATATATATATATATATATATATATATATATATATATATATAGTAGTGAAAAATAGTTGTCAGGTTTGCCCACCATATTTTAGTATGTGAGTATGTGAAAAGGAATCATACTGGGAATAATTCAATTTGTATCTCTTTACCTCATTAGCAGCTTAAAGGCATATGGTTGTGTATAGGCAAAAATAACTAAATTAAGATATAAACTATCATAGTAGCAAAACATTTTATCAAATTTGGTTAAACATTGGATAAAACTCAGGCCTCAATTTGTAAACTTTATGCAAATTTTGTGATAAAGACCTACTACAGGCCAGGACGACCTGACGTTTTTTTTTTGTGGTAAATCCTTTGCAACTTAAATATCTTTCATAATTCATTGAAGTGGTGCTTAAAATTTTGAACTCTTGAAAATTTGAGTAAAATATTTTAGTGCTAAGAACTAAGAGTACGGTACCAACTTAGGACATGCAGTGCGGTGATTATCAAGAGATGAAGCTTTTTTTGCGAAAGAAAGAGGGATAAATAATACTACGTCGAATATATTTGCTCCCTGCTCTGAGTGAACGGCGTTGATGGTTTTAAGATTTAGCGAAAAGTCGTAGGATACTAAGATAACAAAAAATTATAAAGCAAAATGAAATGCATAAAGAGAAGAAAATGCCTTAGTCTTAGCTGCATTAACTTCGGAAGCCCAATATCCGACTATGCTACTCAAACAGTCATAATATGCGCTAGGCCTAACGTTAGTACATCAGGCATAGGGCCTATGGCCTTGTTGCATAAGTTTAATTTCCTGGACAGACATATCCAGATTGAGGAGGTCGGACATCCGGGAATGTTGAGGTGCACGGCGACGTAACAATGCTTTTTTAACAATCTCGAACTTCAGTAAAAGGGGAAAACAAACAGTCAGTTATCATTGCAGTCAATGGGAGGAAAACCTATTTTTTGTCATTTTTCAACAAATACTGTACAGAATGTATTTTTTTCTTCTCACAAATATAGTTTCCAACATATATGAGTACCGTTAATTTTCGCTGACTGGATAAGGCGACACAAGTATTCTGAAAAATATCCTATTGACTGTAATAATAAAATTTCCCCTTCAACTTGGCAAAACCGTACTGAGTCCGTACACAGTTACGTCGAAGCGACCACCTCAATATGCCTACAGCTAAGGTTAAAAACCTTTATTTAATTATTAGTCAATAATTATAAAAAAATAACCGACGTCAATGAGGTTTCACTGTGACTGATTTGGAAAGGTTCGCCTAAGTGGATAGTTAGCTTCAATTCTGTTCACAATTTCAAGGTCAACATTGATAACTTCTTTCGTTTTTTCTTTTTGTGGTGGTGGTGTGGTGTTAGTTTGGGCTCTTTATGGGGTGACTAATCCTTCTTAACCTGTAATCTTGTTATGATTTATGTCAGAGCCGTTACACTAAGGTCTGTGCCAAATCTTTTATAAATAATTTCACAATCACCAAATTGTATCAATCATTGGTCAGTACTATTTTGCGCACTAATTTCTGATCAAATTGAAGTGTTTCGTTTGAATTTATTCATTAAATAATCAAAATAAAACATGATACGTGTATTTAGTGATCAATCCAAGTTATTTTCGAGTAGAATTGTTACATACGCATTGTTTCTTCCCGCAATACGCGTACTAGTCGCAAACAAATGCATGTTAAATTGAGTTAAAACATAAAGGGCATTAAATGAAATTTTATCCAAAAAAATAATGCAATTTAAAATCATAAAGTATGCAATTTTAGACTCGTATACCAATTTCTACGAAATCAATCATTCACTTAAATGTATACCGTGCTCTTCAAAGCTTGTACGAAAAAAGCACGCTGGTACAAGTATGGCGTTCATAAACGCATCACGTTTTCCCCACACTGTATGTATAGGAAGTTTCATCTCTCAGCTTCCGGCCTATACGTAGTATAGGGCGAATGACGTCACGCTCACTGGTAGGTGTGTTTAATTTTTCAGTGAGAAGAAAGTTGATTTTGATATCGAAAATAAAGTCTCCCAGAAAAATCTGGGAACTATTTTCGAGACGTGTTAAATCCCATTGACTTTAAATTAGTGTGTGGCGCCACTTTTTTATTGAACATGAGCACACCCAATTCGGTAGATTTGGATATATGCCCAATTTGGGTATGTGGACGCGTACTAGTCAGGTCCACTTATTTTTATTAAAATATTGTGGATACGGATTCACTTGGACCAATTGGTGATGAATGGGTGAGACAAATTCATTTAGACTTGCACTTGTGGATGATCTTCATGCCGCTGGTGCTATTTATCTAGTTATTATACACATTGGCGTAGGCAGGTTTTTTGTTTGGGAGGGGGGGGGGGGGGCTACTCATCGGTATGATTTTTAACCCGTGACAGTATCTAAGCGGAGCGCCACCATGGGTTGGCGCGTAGCGTTCAGAGAAATTTTTCCAATAAATGCTGCCTATAGATTGCCGGAAATGGCACTTCCTAGGCCAAAAACTTGCAAATTTGAGGCTGTATTTCTTTGAATGTTCACAATTTTGCCAGAATTTTGCTGTTAATATGGGATTGGGGGGGGGGGGGCGTGGATCCCCCTCTGGCTACGCCAGTGACTATACACATCTCTCAGTACGGGTGGACTTAGGAATGCCGTCCTCGGACGGCCATCCATTATCACCAACGGTACCCATACTATACAGCTATAACACGGCTGGCATGAGTCCGACGGTACTACGGGAAGTACTACCATTTATCATCAAACTTATACTTGTTATGTAAATTTTAGGACGGCGCGTATATCTAATTGATAATACAAGCCAGGAAATAATAAGCGACAGGCGTGCAAAAGACGACGTACGCAAAGCAGAAGCGTTTGAGAAAGTGGTTGAGTATCTGAAGGGAAAATGAAAACGAACAAAAATCTTTATCCCGAATTCGTTGCAAAAATTGCAACATACCATATAGAACAAAATATATGAAAATTAAACTTCAAGAATACGTTGGAAGTTCACTTCTGATATCTGAAGATGAAGGGAAAGCAAGTGTACTCCCATTCAGCAAAACAGCTTACTAATATTGAAATAATTTTATAATCGCCCATAGAATCAAAATGTTGATACAGAAAAAGAATGGGTGATCGAAACACCTGCAAAGCTAATACTGAATAATATCAAGAACATCAATTCGTCACCTCAGTATGCATCGCCGTCAGACATAGCAT
Organism: Chiridota heheva; assembly: GCA_020152595.1. Classification (NCBI taxonomy): domain Eukaryota; kingdom Metazoa; phylum Echinodermata; class Holothuroidea; order Apodida; family Chiridotidae; genus Chiridota; species Chiridota heheva. The sequence goes on from JAIGNY010001912.1 coordinate 1,803,745, forward strand.
CAATCAGAGAAAACCTCTGATATATTCACAAAGCCTTGTAATTTATTGCAGATAACGTTGATCACAACTTCGCACCATTGGTGGCCATGGTACATTTCACGGAATGGGGATAATTGCCGCGATGACGCCGGGATCCACTAGTCTCAGACAATTCCCAATTATCACAACGAAAGTCTCTGAAGTCCTATCTTTGGCAAAAATCAAGATTCACTTTCATAAACTACTGAAAGATGACTTCAAATCCACGATGGAATTTCAGAAACTTCAACTACAAACAGAAAAAGAATCAACATCAAGGATATATCTCTTATAGAAAATGATGATGCCATTGAGACCTAAATTAGTGTACACAATTATATAATCCGAAAAATCAAGATATGCTCGTTGTATTCATACATTTCCTCCACCAAATTTATGAATGAAGAAAAATTCCCTGTTCCGGAAAACTGTTATCACTTATTATTAAATTACTTGATTTTTTTCAAATCTGGTTCTAAAATTTCCCGGTTTTTCCAAATCATGAACTTAGCTTTTGTTGTTTCCCAACCATATTTTTAAAAAAATCCGATTTTTTAAGTCATTAATATCGAATTTTCCGATTGTTTTAAATTTTTCTTGATTTAACTTCCAGATTTTTCGGTATTATGGCCTTAAATTATCCGTTTTTTTCGATGTTTCCAAATAATTATAAAAAACTTAATTATTCCAAAAAAATGATACTACTTTTCCCATTTATCTTAATCGTTATATTGAACATGTTAAACTTCCTAATTTATTCCGAAGAATGATATTATATTTCCTAATTTATCCAAAACATGACATAATTATATCAATTTTTTTTTTTCTTTGTCGAGAAATCATCTTAAGCTTTCCAGTATTTCCAGAACATGTCCCTGTATAATTTCCCTGATTGTTCAACTTCGTCATCATGCATGTAGGGGTGAATCCAAGAATTTTTTGAAAGGAGGGTTTCGGCAAGGGCACATAGCCCACGGATAATGACCAGTAGTGTCACTAGGATTTTTGTTTGGGAGAAGGAGTACATCAACAGCGTAGGAATAGAAGCATGGGGCGAAAATCCACCCTGACCGGATGTTTTTTCTCAAAAATTCAAAAAAATGAGCTTTATAAAAATAAAAAAAAATCGGTTTATTTGCTCAAAATTTCGGACATTTCTTCAAAGATCTTAACAAATTGAATATTTTGGGCTGCATATTCGAAAAATTTTGGTAAAAAGTTCTGCTTTTCGGAAATTTCACTAATGCTGTTCCACTGCACTGGCTGACTGACTGGGCACAGCAACTTTTCGAACATTGGTCGTGAGAGTCTTCGAACAGACAGCAATGGCAACTCCCTGCTTAGAGATGCCTTGCGTAACAACATCGCACATGTGGACATCATGTGCCTTACTAGCAATCTCACATAAAATTGTGACATGTTGATGATAACAAATTTTCAGATATATTAGCACAAAATGGGTGACATAGGTCAGAGCCGTGGGCAGCGTGGGGCATTGGAGCCGTACCCCTCCCTATGTGTGAAGTCAAACTGACAATAATATTTGTGTGGTGAAATATTTAAGTAGGCTGGTAGGACAATTTTCAATTCATATTCGTGCTAGATTTTTAAATGCACTTTTGGCTCAAACTTTCGCCCCAAATTTGGTAAAAATGCACAAATTTGGGTAAAAGTCACCCAAAGTTTGTTTAAAATACTACAAATGAGGCTAAAAATTAGATTTATTTAAACATTTGCCTAAATTTTGCTAAAAGTCGGAGAAATGGCCCAATTTTTTGTTTAAAAATGGCCTTAATGTGGTTACAAATTCGTCACAGTCCATTCATTATATCAAATTGGTAGTTATTCACTTTTTTCGGTTTGTTCGATATCAGTTAATATTGGTAACATATTATTTATTTAGACGGAAGTCAGATTAAAAAGTCATAGTTTCGGATACTTTTTGCCACCAAAGCTAGATCCACCACTTCCTACAAGAAGCCCATGGTAAAGCTCCGGAAACTTGTGATTTTTAGCTTTGGATCAGCTCATTTTGAAAAGAGAATCACATACAGACAGTATCAAAGTCTAGACATTCAATATGGTTTTTTGTGGTAGGTTTCAGGTGGGCGCAAGAAACAGGGGATAGGTTGGGCACGGCACACTGGCGTAGCCAGAGGGGGGGGGGCCACGGGGGCCATGCCCCCCCCCAATCCCATATTTACAAAAATTAAATTACACCTATATGCCTATGTATCGAACAGATGCGCATACATGAAATGCGAATCTCCCTGCATTCCCTGTAATGTAAATTCGTTGTATCCCTGTAAAACAAAACAAAAAATAATTCAAATTTTTAAATGAAATTTTGACGCAATTTTTAATTTGTCAAGAGCCGTGAACTTGCCAAGCCTGTTCTTACGCGATGACGATGGAAGATGGCGCCATTCTGCTACTGCTTTGCGATAACAAAGTACTACAAGTGCCCCATTATTTTGCTCAAAACTTTCCACAAATAGAAATCAATTTGTCTAAACTCTGAAGGCGGTAATTAAGTTCGGTTGAACTTGAATTTTGAAAATGTCACTTTTCCCATATGGTTTTTCAAAAAGGAAAAGGGAAAACACAGATGAAGGTAATGTATGCCCAGTCCAGTAAATATATTAATGATATGTATACATAAGTGACCATTTGTTGTTCTTCTATCGTCTTTAATATAGGCTTAGTTCCACGAGTTTTATAAAACTATTTGTCATCGTCTGTGTGGGTGAAGCAAAAACACATTTTTTATATATGTTTACAGTCCAGAAAAATAGGATGGCGGGAACAGAAAATGACGGAAATTTTAGGGTTACTTCGTTTTCGATTTCGTAGTGGGGATTTACTTTTGAAGGACCATATAAAAACTTCCCATGCTAATGCAACCTACCTATCATCCTTGATTCAAAATGAACCTATTTGCGTTGCTGGTGACATGATTAGGGAAAGTGTTGTTGCTAACATCAAAAAAGCACAGTTTTGGTCTATCATAGCTGATGAAACATTGGATCGCCAAAAAAGGGAACAACTGGCAATTGTTATAAGATATGTTTCACCTAGCGATTCTGGAGTTTGGAGATTGCATGAGGACACGGTAATGGTATTGGACTTAATTTCTGACATCAAATCTAATAATCCTGGTGAAATTGAGCATAATGAAACCAAGTTGAGTGGCAAAGCTATTGGAGAAACGTTGCTAAGAAAGATTTGTGAGCTCGGTTTGAATCTGTCTCTTTGTGTGGGACAAGGCTATGATGGGGCAGGAGCCATGGCCAGTGAACGGGTTGGTGCTTCAGCAACAATAAAAAAGGCAGCTCCATTGGCCTTTTATTTTCATTGCGCCATGCACTGCCTAAATTTGAGTGCTTCCGCAATGTTGTGCGAGAAATTTTATCGACTTTTTGAGCAAGTGCAAAAAAAACGGATCTGTTGAAGAGCCTCATAGAAAGTGACTGGTATTTCCATGACCAAGAAGCACCTGATTACGTTGTGCGAAACACGTTCTGTGGAACAACACACAGCAGTTGTAACGTTTATGCAACTTTTGAAATATACACTAGATGCCTTATCGGAAATCAAATGCTGGGCATCACCTTGCGACAGAAACAAAGCAGAAAGCCTTGAAAAATTGGTGTGCAACTCAGAATTTGCAGTTGCTTCAGTCATTTTGGAGGAACTGTCAGGATTGATGCTTATAGTTTCCTGAGTCTTACAAACAGTGGGGGGAAATTTATCCCAAGCGTTAGCCTTAGTAAACCGTCTCTAGTCTGTTCTCAAAGAATTGCGAAGTGAAGGGGAGTTTCATGACCTGTATCAAAAGGCAGAATCAGTCGCACAAGATGTGATAGAGGTGAAACTGCGAAAACCACGCATTGCAGCTAGAGGCTCATATCGACCAAATGCTCAAACATCGGACAACACCACCGAAGGCTATTACAGAGTCAAGTTTTTTTATCCAGCCATAGACTCCATTATTGGAGACCTCAAGCACAGATTTGGACCACATCAACAACACCTTTTTTTATCCAGCCATAGACTCCATTATTGGAGACCTCAAGCACAGATTTGGACCACATCAACAACAGATTATGAAACTTAACTACCTTGTACCAAATTGTATGGAATTCGCCAAACAAGCTGACGGTGAGAGGCAGTGGAATGAAATGATTTAACTCCTGCTATTGAGGTGTATGCAAGTTTGATCAGAGATCCTTTCATGATTGTTAAGGGCGAATACATGTTATGGAGGAAGAAATGGGAAAATGTTCCTGTCAAGTCCCGACCATCTTCATCCGTCTGTGCCCTGGATCATTGCTCTGAAATGTTTCCTAACATATCACTGTTGCTCCAGTTGCTGGCAACTTTGCCAGTGACTTCTGCACAGGCCGAGAGAGTCTTTTCAAAAATGAAAAGAACCCTTACAGCTATTCGGTCAACAATGACGGAAGCCTGACTGGGGGCACTTATTCTATTACAAATTCATAGGGCCCATTGCCCAGACGTGGAATCAGTCACCGACAGATTTGCCATAACATCAGCACGGCGGTTGAATCTAAAATTATGATTTGGTAAGTTTAATTGTCAAATCTTACTTCCAACCTTTCGACTCCAAGTAACAAGTAAGTACAATGCCACCTCACTCAACCCCTCATTTTTCAATATTCTGGAGTCAAAAATATTGGCCAGGTGTGCAAGTGTGATCAATGATCCTCTGTTTGCTTTACAAATATCTTCTTTTGACATGTACTACCCCCCTTCCCCCATAAAAACTCGGGAGGCATCAACCCAAACTGCCCCTATATCGCTACGCAATAGAGTTTGAATAAATTGTACTTCGGCAAGTATGTGGCGGGGGCAGGTGGCACAGTTCCCCCAATTGTTTTGGCAACCAAGAATTTGGGCAAAATGTACAGCAAAATTCTGGCAAAATTGTGAACAATAAAAAAAAACCAGCCTCAAATTTGCAAGTTTTTGGCCTGGGAAGTGCCATTTTCGGCAATCTATAGGCAGCATTTATTGGAAAAATTTCGTGGAACGCTACGCGCCAACCCATGGTGGCGCTCCGCTTAGATACTGTCACGGGTCAAAATTCATACCAATGAGTAGCCCCCCCCCAAACAAAAAACCTGCCTACGCCAATGGCACGGCATAATGACAAACATACAAGGGCACATTTTAGGTCAAATTGGGGCACCTTGCCACCGATTGCAGAGTGAACAACCCCGGCATCCCACCGTCTGGATCCGCCCCTGGCCATTTTTTCTTTTCGAATCATGATCCAAAATTTCATTCAAAAATATTGACCGCAAATTTTGAAAAGCAAAAAATATATAAATTTCTAAATAAAAGAAAACCACAAACACAGACAAAGAGGCTGCAGCCTGCAGCCCTGTGCCTCATTTTGATGCCACGTTCCGGCAGTCCGGACACTTCAAAATACATATTTTGTTGAACTGTTGAACTGCAAATAATAATACGTATGTGAAAGCCATGTTACCTCAAATTCGGACACTTAAAACAAATCAACGCCCCTGGATAGTGGTATCTTCCTACGCAGCTGGTGTGCCCAAAATATGTTTTCCAACAAAAACTATGTTTATACTTTTGTTACGTTTTGTATTGTATTCCATGACGTCATTTGTTCGATTTATTCAAGTTTGGCCAAAGATGTATAAAAAAAAAAAAAAAAACTAACTGAGCCTTTACGATTACCTATTGCTGTTTTGACTATTTTTTTACTAATTAGATTCGTCACACTTTCATCTGTCCATTGTACAGTTTCATCATAACTTTTTATTAAAAATAAGTACATACATGCAGGCACAAACGCAAAAATAACTGTGCCGATTCAGTCATGACCAACTGCATGCACAGGTTGAGACTATAGTTCAGGGATCAAGCAAATCCATCTCATATAAAAGAGGGCTACAACATTGAAATAAGTGACAAAATGGCGAAGAAACTACTCCAATATCTTCCGGAGATATCAAAATTAAAAGTTTGGTATCATTTGTGTAGAAACGACTGAAATTAGATCAGTTGTGAATTCATAGTCTCAGATTCTTTAGAGTCTTTATTACGGGGCCTATATTGTCCTGCGATTTTGTAGCTTAATTACCTTTCCCCCCAGTGAAACATGATCCACTACGCCAGTGGTTGTCAGTGCTCGAGACCCGTGCACGTGATTTACTCACCCTTCAAGAATCCTACATGTCAGCATGTTGCGCCACAGACTTATTGAGCCCTAACTTATATGGCGAATTTAGATTTTAAGAAACTCTTGCAGGCAGCCAAGGGCGGAGCAGGATAATATGTCAGGCGGCCAAGTCAAACCAAACCAGGAATGATGTGATACCGTGGGTTATGAGCAGTTATGACATGATTAATGGAAACATATTGGGACAAGGGTTACATGGTCTTATAAGTGGGGAGCAGAGAGAAAGGTCCTTTCAGAAAGTTTTTTTTTGATTGAAAAAATTGGGAAATTATTACCAAAAGATTGAAGGAAATGTTGGTAACATTTGGCAATATTTCCTGATAATTGATTAGAATTTACCGAAAATTGAAGAAAAATTGCCCTCTTAATGAAAGGTATTGTCCGACAACTGTAGAAAATGGCAAATTTCCCAAAAAATGAAAAACAATTACCGAAAATGAAGCAAAATTGCCCTAAAATGAAGGAAATTTCCCAAAAATTAAAGAAAATTAAGCAAACATTGAAGCAAAAATTGTCCCTAAACAAAAGGGGAAAAAATAAATAGTAAAAAAAAAAAAAAACTTTCTTTAAAATGCCTAAAGATTGAGGAATCTGAGGATGTGTCATCACGATTAGTCTGATTTCAGTCGTTTCTACAGAAATGATACCAAACTTTAAACTTAAATGTAAGATTTTTGAATGCTTTCTTTACCATTTTCATGTTTCTTTTGAAGTCAGCTCTTTCATGTGAGATGATCATGCTTAACCACTGAACTAATCCTTTAACAGATACTCACAGATCCTCTTCTAACTTTAAGGATTTTCCAGGATCCTCAATTCTGTCAGCTCAAAGCTTGTATTTATGCTGAATTTATCTTGCCTAGTTGGGATGATCTGGATGTATACTTTGTAATCATAGTATAAGGGCTGGTTTTTCCAGTGCCTGTCTAGTCTTGCCTCAAATGTGGGTATTGACTTAGATGATACAACTGAATTTGGTAAACTATTCCTATTCCGTATAGTCGGGTATATACGGGTGGTTAATTTGCACCCCCCCCCCCTCCCCCAGGACTCTTCCAAACCAACTTTTTTAGCTTCTTTTTATGGTTCTTAAACACATTTAAGATGTTAACAAAAGAAAAATCTCGGCACTCTGGCGATATTCAAGATGGCGTCCAAAATGGCGTCCAATATGGCGTCCAAAATGGTAAAATTCTATAAAAAGTCATATATTGGCCATAAATAATAATTTTAATTGAAAGGAAACCTCAAAATATTGTTCTAGAAGCTTTTGGAGCACTTGCAACCATATTCATATTTTTGCCATGTTCCTAATCCAATATGGCGGCCAAGATGGCGTCCAAAATGGCGTCAAAATGGTAAAATTAAAAAAATCAAAAATTTATTGGCCATAAACAATAATTATCATTGAAAAGAAACCTCAAAATATTATTCTAGAAGGTGTTGTGAACACTTGCAACCATATTTATATTTTTGCATAACTTTGCCATGTTCAAAATCCAATATGGCGGCCAGTATGGCATCCAAAATGGCCGCCAAGTATATCAAAAAGGAAATCATGAAAAAATTTGCTTACATATGGACATTTTATATAGCGAATGTCCACCGCTTATCTGTTCATAAGAGTTACTAGTTTCTTCTACAATGTTCATATTTCATACATTTGAAATAACCTGTGTTTATAATGAATCAGTCACTGTCAGAATCAGAGTCTAGGCTGGAATAATCTGATTCATCTGGAACACCATCTTCCTCAGGATATTCTTCATCAGATGAATCCTCCTCAGTGTCATCAGCCAATATATCTTGAAGACATGACGGCAAGATAGGTCCCTCTGACCACACTGGCTCAATGTATCCATCACAAAGCCCATCCATGTGCTGTAGGAGGCGGGATTTCAAGTATGGGTATGTGTGCCCGTTTCCATTGAGCTACCTTGTAATTTGCACGTTTGATGTGTGGGATCAGCGACTGTCTACAAGGTGGCATCCTGGACAAATCTACTTTGGATGACTTGATGGTCTCTCCTTCGCCAACCATCTTCTTCAACATTGCACATCGAACTTGATTGGCATGCTTAAGTCTAGGAAAGTCATATAGAGCACACACAAACTCATCCAGCTCATCAACTAAACTCTCCTCAACTTCCCAGCTATTGCCCAACTTCACGAAAGAGTCTTGGTAGCGTGGCCTCTTTTCAAGTGTCTTCAGAGGAATTTTCTTCCCCTTTCCTTTAAAAAGCGCAGTTGCAATCTTCACCAGTAAAGCAGTAAATGCCGAGAAGTGCCTCACAGTATGTGGGTCCCAAGTCTTTTGCTATGTCACCGATGTCAAGGAGTCTCCGGTTAACTCCACAGCCAGTGTCAAACAGAACAGTCAGTGGACGCAATTTCTCTGCATAGTACAACAATATGAAGAAGATATCGCTATCTGGGCTGTGTACAATTGCCTGTTTGTAACCATGTTCCTTGGCATAAAACAAATACAGGATCACTCGGCTGTCTGTTTCCTCTTGGTTAGATCTAAGCCCTGGGATTTCATGTTGTTGCACAGATGCACCGTCGGTAGATGTTAGCAGAACGGAACACCTTCAACCACAAGTATAACTTTCCTTCCTACTAAACGTCGTGCTGCTTCTGGACTACTCCAAGAGCGAAGCATGAGCTGACACAACTGCTTTTGTTTTCGTCATTCTGCAGAAAGACCTTGAAATTGGCTGGCTTTCTGGTGTTGATGCCTTCTAAGAGGATTTTGTCACTGCAGCCACGGCGAAGCCCTCCTGACTTTTGATGGACTCTTCCAGATACATGTCAGTTGAGAAGATTACATCTGGCTTATGGCTTATTTGGTCAAGCAGCTTGAAAGAAATTTGCTTGAAGGTTGAGGCAGATCCTTCAATGTATGAAAATGGGCATTCCCATCTTCAATGAAGAGTGTTTCTCCAGCATTTCTGGACGGTAAGGAAGCTTGAGGCACGTCGCTTGTGAGGAAGTGGACTGCTGCTGCTTTGTTGGTTTTGCCATGAAGCCATCAGGAGTACCTAGAGCATGAGGTACTGGTGTAATGCAGTAATTCATCAGTTCATCAATGCTTACAGGTTGAGAGCATCTGTGACTTCACAAGAATTTGAAAGGCTATATCCCCCTGCTCTTAATATTTTAAAGCATTTCCTTGAGCAGATGTTAGCTTAACTTTCTTGTTCAACTTTTGCATGGTCTTCAGCTTTAACTTCTTCATCAGGTCAAAGAATTCCTTTCGTCCTTCGTCGTCATCTTTTTTCTTTAGCCTCTCCTCAACAAACTTCTCCTTCTCCAACCTGCCAGCTTCCTCAGCAGTTAGAACATCATGTTCTATCTCATAAGGTATGGGATCACATACAAGCGGTCTTTGTCTGCTATGTCGAATGGGTTGAGGAAGCCTTCTATGGCATCCATTACTCGTTGTACTGCAGCTTCACTCCTCTTGATTTCTGTCTGGAGTTGCTCACGGTGCTTGCCACACTTGGCGTTATCATTGTCAAGACACATGTCACACATCTCCAATGTGGCCTGGTAGTACTTACTACGTTCTGATGTCGTCCGAATCCATCGCTGGTAAGCACCGTAGTTCTCTAAGATTCCAGTAAGACCAGCTCCACCAGCACCAGCATGGGACTTGGCAATCTTCATGAAGGTTTCCTCTATCGTCTTGTCTACGGCACATAAGTTACCGGGTATTCTAGACATGGCAACGGATATGGCTCCTTTCTCTAGTAATCGAGTAGCTCCTGGATGACTGACCTCAATGTTGGCGAGAAATGCATCAAACCAGGTGAGGTATCTAGAGTAATTGATTCCTCCAAAGCTAAAGAACAAGTCTGCCATGTCCGCCATGCACTTGTGGTACAATTTCAGATTGTTTGTCTTTACTGCATAGAGCAGCATGAAGATACGGTGTGCATGATCCAAAAAAGATATCCAGAACTTGGCGGTCTTTCCTAGTTCTCCATTTCGGACTCGCTCTTGGAACACCGTGTAGTCATTCAGATACTGCTGAATTGTAGGATCTTGAAGAACAGCATTAAAGTTCTCAGTATTACAGAGTGTTATCAAGGCATCCAGAGCATCTGCATTTGTGGGGCTGTGAGCAGTTTCATCCCTCTGGGCGATATAAGCTGAAAGAAGTAGTCGTTCTAAGGCTTCACTTACTACTTTCAGACACCACATGGACTTGCTATACGCTTTGCCATTTAGAACTCCTTTCAGGCAGCCAGAGGTTGTGAGATTTGCTTCTATAATGAGCTCAGAGTAGCCCGAACCAGCCATCTTATGTCCAAGCATATTCAAGTAGTTCATGATGGTATGGAAGGTTCCAATGAGGACGATGTGGTTCTTGTAAGCTGCAGGGTTGTCCCATATGATAGGCATGGCTTTCATGATTACACCAAGGTCAAATGTAGTTATTGTGTAACGCTGTCCAACTTCCTCAGTAGCCTTCTCGCATTGACGCAACAGTTCTTTCACAACATTGTACTCTGTGATAGGCTTGGTAATGGACGGATAAAAGTCAATGTGGTAAGTTCACTTGGGGGGCATCCAATGGCAGAAATGAACCCACACAGTGCTGGTATCTGCTGCTTGTCAGTACTACTTGCTTTTCGACAGAAAGCCCAGATGAAGTACACTGTTAAAGCTCTCTGTAACAAAGCCAAATTTTCTTCTGGCTGCTGGACGTTCTGTAGGTCTATGTTAGGACCTTTTCTCTTTGCAATATGAAAAGGTGGCAATGGAGCAGGTGTGTCTAGCTTGAGAGAGTGCTCTTTAGTTCTGGGAATTGAGACTTGTGTGTGTACTGGGTCTTCAGGCTTCTTGGCTTCCTGTAGCATAATCCCAGCTGCAGTATTGATAGCAGGTCTGCTGTGTATGCCAGTAAGGAGTTGGTTGAAGTTGTCCCACTCAGAATGGAAAAGAACATTATGCGGCGATTTCACAATCTGTGCTGTCAGTAGTGAAGAACGCTGTTCCAGAGCAACTGCAAGCGCAGTCTCCAACTCCACAGAAAAGAGGTAACTCTCGCAATGGCCTAATCTGCTCTGGAGGGTAAGCAACTGTCTACTTCGGTAGAGGTGGCGCAATGTCATGCAGAGAAGGATGTGCTTGGGAAGAAGCCATTCTCCATTTTAGACAGCCCTGCAAAGATCTTGTCCAATGGAGAACAATAGCCGCTCTGCCTGTCTTGAGGAGCTTTTGGATTGACCAGATATGACCAGGCTGAGGAAGCGTTTCAAATTTGGTGGTATTACTCCATCCTTTACTTCCAATTCACTTGGTGGAGGAGGCCACGTGAGCTCCTTGGTCTCTTTGAATGCACGAAGTATGATGCCTCGTAGCAGCAGTGCAACATCTTTCATGGCATCCTTTGAGGCAAGTTGATAGGTTTGACTAATTGCTTCTTCGACAGAGATGCTGGAGTTGTAGACAAGATAAAAGGGCCAGCCCTTACCCTCTGGGTCAACTTTGACGAATGCAAGTTTGGGGCCAGGTTAGAATGGTTTTCAAGCTTGCGTTTAAGTTTTTCTGCCCGGTAGTTTGGATTTGCAAAGTGTGTCTCATCTAGCTTGGCAACGTATAACATACATAGCGATGATAGCTGTACTACTTTACGTCCAATAATTACTGTTTGTTCCAGGTATTTTGCAACATGCTTGAAGCAGAATTCATGGGCAGCTTCTAAATCTGCTTGTCCAGCAGTTGCTTCAGGGTTACAACTTCTCCAGTGTGCTGGATTTGTTGTATAATGTTTTCGGCACTTGGGGTGGTATTTGGCCTCACTTGCAAACAAATCAAAACCTCTGATTCGCTGTAAAAGCCACTCATGCTTGTTGTCTTCTGCTATTTTTAAGATTGTTTGCCAACCATCTCGCTCAAATGAAGAAGTGTCCTCCTTAGTGTTGATGCCTGCCTTTGTCACATGAATTCTTCTAGTCTTATTGCAGAAAATACAATCAGGATTAAAAATTATCCTCTCTGTAGATTGCTTGCGCTTTGTCCGACCTTGGCTGGTAGAGGATTCTTCATGTTCCTGTGGCTTAGAAGCTGTCAACCGTTGTAGAAAATAGTAACAATACAAATATGGTTGGTAAGAGTTCCCAATGGCCCTAAAATAATATTCTGTACTTTCTTTTTAATTATGGACAATATATGACTTTTAAATTAGAATTTTGTCATTTTGGCGGCCATTTTGGACACCATATTGGCCGCCATATTGGATTTGGAATATGGCAAAGTTATGCAAAAATATAAATATGGTTGCAAGTGTTCCCAACAGCTCCTATGATAATATTTTGAGGTTTCTTTTTAAAGATAATTATTGCTTATGGCCAATATATGACTTTTTAGAGAATTGTCCCATTTTTGGCGCCATTTTGGACGCCATCTTGAATATCTCCAGAGTGCCGGATTTTTTTGTTAACATGGAAGAGTCCTGGGTGGGGGTGCAAATTAACCCCGTATGTACCCGTCTAGTATGTCAATTGAGCGGTGAACAAAAGAGTATTTCCTGATGTTAAGCTGTGGAGGATTAGTGAGATCAGGGAGCTGTTACTTCGACAGCTCCCTGATGCTACACATTACTTGCAATATATACTGTGTAAAGCCGATGCATATGGCTACAGTACACAGTTATATGTTATCTGACTAGGGTAGGACTTATTTTGATCTTATCCCCTGGCCTTGAGTTGTATGAAGTTTGAACGCACTAAAGTTATTTAGTTACATTCAGTGCAGGTCAGTGAGTATGTGATAATTATTCATGTTTCGATTTTGCTATGAGGGAGTTTAAATGATGGTTTTCAATATTTTTGTTTAAATGTAGCCTTTCACGCCTAAAATTTGCGTTGTGTAAAGTTTTGTTCAGATTGTTTCAACTCAACAAGTTTTCAGCATAGCCTATCAGTTTCGCGATTAGAGCAGACTGAAACTTAAGAAAGAGAAAAGGCAGCCTATGATGAGTCTGACCCAGTTACGTTGTAATGTCTTGAAAATGTTAATGTTAAAGTTGGGCTTTAACATCGTTAGGGTCTCATTCGAGTATTCGGCACGACGTTATTAATAGCGTGTGTAAACTGTACAAAGTTAGTTTGTTGGTGAAAACGAACTAGGCCTAGGGCCTACTGTACATCATGTACTATAGTCTATACGTAGGCCTGACGTTAAGTTTGATTTTACCTTGCAAATAGTACAGCCTAGGCTACAGTAGTACTAGTAGTATGGTACAGTTTAGTAAAATAACATCCGACTGTAGCATATGCTATAGCCACTACATGGCTGCTATACACTATATACTTTATTACTTATAACATTGAAACTGCTGCATTGGCTTATCATTCCCGAGGTCAGAGTCGACGTAACTGTGTACGAGCTCAGTACGATTTTGTTAAGTTGGAGGGGAAACTTTATCATTACAGTCAATGGGATATTTTTATGAATACTTGTGTCACCTAAGCCAGTCAGCAAAAATTAATGGTACTCGTATATGTTGTAAACTATTATCTAATACTAAGATATTTGAAGAAAAATAAATTCTGTCCAGTATTTGTTGAAAAATGACAAAACATTGGTTTATCTCCCATTGACTGCTGTGATAACTGACTGTTTGTTTTCCCCTTTGACTGAAGTTTAAGATCATCAAAAAAGCATTGTAACCTCGCCGTGCACCACAAAATTCCCGGATGTCCGACCTTGAGAATAGAAGCGTAGATGAATTTCGACTACTTGCTAGAATAACTAACGTTAGGCCTTTCCGCAATGGTCTAACTCTAAGGTCAACTTTTGACAATGCCTTTTATCTTCATAAACACTTTTACTTAATACTAAATAAATATGTATAGTCAATAATACTATATTGAGCCGTTCACTTACGTTTTGTGCAGGGGTTTAATGAAGAAAACTGAAAAGTTGTCTTTTGTGCAAGAACCTCCCCAAGTGGCTTATTTTTCAAACAGTGCCTTGGGTGGATGTATCTTATTAGATGAGAAGTTGTTGAACAATAGAGCGACAGTGAAGTCAATGTGCATATAGCATTATATCGAACACTGCCACATTTACTGATGAACATTTTCAAAATAGCAGTTGCCAGCGCACTCGGGTAATACGCGCACTAATTGTGTATGCGTTTCCAAAGGTGAGGGATTTGCGAAGTGATTGGGATGTCATTTCTTCCATAATTTGGATGTTTTTTACGTACAAAATGTTAATTTCATTTGTAACTTAGTTTGAAAGATACGTTGATGTTTCAAGATGCTAAAGAAATCAAAATCATAGCTCATAAGTACCTGTGTCAGTTTTGAGAAGGATTTTCATTTCATGATTATGTTATTTGTTGGTGTCTTAGTGGTTTTCAACATTACAAGTGTATTATGGGTTATCTCACTCAGTTTGCAAGTATTGCCTTTGTCTTTGTACATGATCCTCCTTTACGGAAACTCGGCAAGACTCCTATACGGAGCATAGATGCCAAGCTATAGCCTGCATAGCAGATGCCAGTCTCGTGCGACCGGGACAGAAGTAGATGAACACCAGGTTTTCACCCTACTCTTTTCGAGAGGTCTTCAGAGAACCAGGTAAGGTGTGACTGTCCTACCATCGGGACCGCGGCTCAACGCCCCCTCCGAAGGACGGCGAGCGCCATTCAACCATTACCACTTCTCTCAACAGCTGAATGTGGAGCAGGAGCTGCAAACGACTTGCAAGTAGTGCCTACTGAATGAGGTGTTTATCTCACTAGGTACAGTTAGGCTACTATACCTTCATCAGCATCATCACTCCACAAAGTTTGCTGATTTTAGGTATAGGAAGTCGTCCGCTTAAAAAAAAAAAAAAAAAAAAATTCGTTCTGAAGCAATAGTCAATGGGATTTTCACATGCTCAAAAGTATCACCAGAAAAATTGAGGACACTAAAAATTTCAGTATCATAATAAACACTAGTCAGATAAACATCTGACCGAAGTATACGCTATAGCCATTACCATTTGTCCCGTACAATACATATTGCCTATATTTTGTGTCAAACTGGACATTTGGGATATATGACATACAACCTGTGAAGATTATTTGATAAAATTCTGTATTGACAAGTCGTTATCTTACTACATTGGAGAGCATTTAGGTCAGATGGTAATGCAAAGTGTTCTCACCCCCAAATTAAGGTCAGTGAGAGATTTAAACTTATAATGACATGTGTATATGTGTAAGATATTTTGTGTAGCTTACTACTGCTCATCATTGGTATGCCCTTTGGTGATGATATGAGAGTTGTAGGTGTATGTTAATGTTTGAATAAGAAGTAAATATACTGCATACTGAAAATGTCACAAAACATTTTTACACCCAAGATGGATAAAACTGAAGTCATGACAAGTAGTTTAAGAGCTAAATCTGCCCTCCATAACTGTTGGTGGTGGTGTTTAATTGAGTGATTTACCTTCCTTAACAAGCAGTTTTGAAATGTTACCCACTAGAAGGGGTACAGGTGTATTGTAGTGTGTTGGGCTGCATAGGGAAAAACATAGAATATGGACTGATGATTCTTTGATAAAAAAGGGGAAACACCCTGTTCATAAACTTACAAAAATGGTAACTGAAAATCCTTTGGAATCCATTCACTGCAAAGTAGTAAAAAGTTATTCTGTGTTAAATTAAAAAAAAATGTGAAATTTACTTTATTTAGTATAGCCTTTTGTATGGCCTACAGGTGCTTGTTTGCGATGATAGTGAAAAGAATTGAAAAAACAAAACAATTTTAAGCATAAACTTTTTGCCTGCATGTAATTTAAGCCCACCAATTTAAATATGCCTACATGAATAGATGCAATGGAAGGTTGGGGCACCATCCTCACTTTTTTTTAACAATTGTTGATGTAGTTAAAAGAAAATTGACATTTTTACTACTATATTTGAATTATTATTCCTCAAATTTTCATCAGGTGGTAAATTATAACTACCAGGGTACTAGATTATATTTTACTACTTTCCTGGCATATCAATAGTTTTTAAGGCACAAAATTGCAGGAAATATATGATGGAATTACATGAAGACTTTGAGGAATCTGAGGATGTGATGTCACAAGTAATCTAATACCAGTCGTTTCTACACAAATGATTAAATATTTCTGTAACAGAATAAGATTTTTGAAAGTTTTTTTCACCATATTATTTCTTTCAAAATCCTCTTTCATATAAAATAAACTTGCTTGACCCCTGAAGTAATCTTTTAATTTTTTACAGTTGATGCATCCCAAAGGAAGTGTTATTGCCATTATCCACAACTAGGTTCAGGGTCTGTTCAAAATTTGTTCTCTCAACACATGTAAAGCTCCATTTTGGTGGCAAATACAAATGTTCTTTAGTGAAGTTCATTTTCTGGCACTGAGGTTGCAGAGAGTTTGATACAGAATATAGTGCCATATACATGTTTTGATAATGGTTTCTCTCTTTTCATATCTTACAGCTCCTGCGCTCGCTTATCAATCTGGAATATTTGATGTACAACACCATTGAGGAATTTCATGCATAAGTACAAAAACTTTTTTCTTATGAGTCCATCCAATTGTCTTGTCACACATACTGTAATTTGCATGCTTCTGTAAATTTAAAACTATTTACCTCACATTCATATCAAACAAACTGTAATCCAGAAAATTGTTAGAAACCTTCTGAAATATATAAAATGGAGCTTGCTTACGAAAGTATCATCAAAACTTTGACAAAATGTTTGTGTATTTTTTTTTTGATTGCCCAGTCTGCGTTACTTGATTCATATTTTTTTAAACTTGATTTCAACGGAGATCCAAACCTGAAGTTTGTGTGGATTTCATTGGATATCTGTATTGCTGTGTTTTGGACGGTACAAATCTTCCCATTGAGATCTTACGTCTACAGAAGGGGATCACTTGGGGAAGGAGACTCAAGAAATGAGTTCGGAAACTTGGTTAAAGAATTGGAGCATGGCTACATTGCTTGGCTGTTGTATGCTGTTATTTTATCTGTCAAAGTGAACAGAATGTGCTATTGGTTTGATAAAACTTTAGAACCTGGCTTTGGAATTTACAGCGTGAATGGATTTGCTGTTTTGGTGGGGATTTCTGGAGTGCTTTTTGCACTGAATATGATCAGTTACCACAGAGGAAAATTTGACAAACAGTTTAGGGTTGTGGTCGAGAAGGTAACATACCAGTACTTTGTGGATATGTTGGATTGCCTGCAACTTTTGCAGTTATTGTTTTTGCAGTCCAGTAAAGTCTTACTACCCTACACCATTGACACTATGATTCGCATCTATTCATTTGTGCCCATTATTGTGCCCCTTATCCCGTTTTTGATTTTGCGCATGCTGAAAGTATCATCCATGGATTTAAAAGTTTGGAAAGCGTTTAGTTTGGGGCATTCTCTGACAAGCATTCTTTTGATTGATCTTCCCCTATTTGTATTCAGATCTTATTTGTGGATTCAACACAGTGTAACTTTCAGCACCTTCTTCCTGAAAAACGTTCTGAGCATGGTAAAGAGTATAGAGAATGTGATTCAGGAATTTGTGAATTGGAAGCGGGGAGCTGGTTTTGTTTTCATGTCATTGGAAAGTGATTCTTCTACACACCATGGTGTTCTGGGTGACAACGTGGACTATGTGATCAACTGAAAAGGAGAAATGAAAAAGTTGACAAATTTTGTTTCCATACAAGAACAGCAGAATTCCTTTATTGAAGATAAAAATGATTAAAATTTAAATTCTACCATAAAGCAAAGTTCAAGATAGTTTTCTCCATTGTATTTGAAGCTTTAACATGAATCATCAAATAAAATAATAAAGCAGATATGTATTCAGAATTAGAATTTATACTGTATATTCATGTCTTATCTTTAGAATAGTGATATACCAGGAAATATATGTACTTATATGTAATTTAGCCTTACTTATTTTAGCAAATTACACATACTGACAAGTAGGCTACACAAAATGTTCATCATATTTTTGATAAGTAGGACACTTGATAAATTATTTTATTCTAGAAATAACTTAGAAATTTGATTTTCCTTTTAAAAGGATGATATTTGACTTTCTATTACTATGTTTTTCCCTGTTTGTTTGTTTGTCTGTTTGTTTGTTTGTCATTAAGATATCTCAAGAACTGAAAACTGGATTTGGATCAAATTTGGTGTGGGGTTTTGTTACTGAATAAAATTTGGGACATATTGGAACAGCGGAAGGGCGCAAATGGAGGGGTTGGGACATTTTAAAGGAGCACTAGACCAAAAAGTGAGGGCGCTTGTTTTGGGAATTTCTTAGATATAACATCCACAAAAGATTGATAAACTTCATGCCTCCATAGCCCACAGATGACGTGAGGCAAAGGTTACTTGAATATTCTATTCAACCAGAAATTTGCTGTACCGTTGCGTGCTAGATAAGCATTTGATTTTTTGGGACCCCTAAAAATATGCCCTCACCTTTTGGTCTAGTGCTCCTTTAAGGTGAGTTTGTCATTGGAATATCTCGAGAACTGATGAGTAGTTTTATTATTGCTAACAGCACAAGTGATTTAAATTTGGGAAGTATTGGTATAAGGGAAGGGCAGAAATCGAGGAATGAGAATGTTTAGGGCAAGGTCTCTCAAGACATAGTTAAAACTTTCCAATGGAATGTGGTGAACAATGAATTTATACCATGAAAGGAAATCCAACAATAAATTTTCTGGGCTCAAAAAATACTTAAATCAAGTGGTTTCTGGAATCCAAAAAAATGAAATAATTGGTTTCTGCCATGAATGGAAAATGCTGGAATGTGAATCTTGAATGAAAGGATTTCAAACAATGAATGCTTCACTTGAATAAAACTGAAAACAATGGTATGGCATTGAAAGAAATCAGTCAGAAGATAATCTTTAAGAGTTCAGAATGCAAATGTTCATTACAGATCAAAACTTGGGGATAAATCTTCATGGGCCTTGGATTTCTGAGGTAGATTATATTGAGTATGGGGATCAAATGAACTCTACAATCATTCTAGGCATGTTGGAATTGCAATAGCGGCGGAACTATGCGCTCTACAGAGTGCTAATATTCTAGTTTACTGAAGTAGTTGTTAGTTAAACATAGTATTTTCTCTTTGTTCTTCTCATCTACTTAGGTTGTCTAAACATTTGTCACACCTGAACTGTACCATTTTTGAATATTGTATATTGAAGGAATAATCCCATGGAATTTTATTTAAATATATTTGATAGAGGACGATAAAAGAAACATCTATTGGTGAAAAAAACCAAGTAAATATCTTATTCCTACAAGAAGTTATTGAATTTTAAAGATTTTTCTTGTCTGCGTAAAAGAGATTATTGGTCTGAGTCATCATTATGATGTCACCACAGCACTTTTGTACTATTCTGTATGTATTACTTTAAAAATTAAGTTTGTATTTTTTAAATGATTGGGAACATTTTTTCCTTCAAAAATTATTAAGAATAGTGAGGAATAGAATTTACAATAATGTTTTCCAATCTGTTCTTGTAACTTACTTTTGAATTATGAAAACTTGGCAATTAATTTTCAAAGAAATACCTAAAGATTAGTATAGGAAGTACTGTGATGTGCTGTGTGTTTTTCTTATTATTTCATTGCTGGTGGGGAGGGGGAAAGGATGTAGGTTCTGGGAATGGTTTTTAATGTGAAAGTTTTAGTCCAAGTACTTGGAGAAATTGCTGGAAAGCAATAGGAAGATGAGCTTTTCAACATTTTTATGGCTGGCCAGATTCAGTCAGTTTCCAGCCTGGCGTTAATGAGGTGGTGTGAAGTCATTCTCTTTGATCAGAACTCCAGCCACTTTCAGAATTTCGCAGTTTTTGCAAAACCGATCACTCGATGACACAGTTTTCTGTCACATGGGGTGTCACCTGACAAGATTGTAGCAGTAAAGATAGTGAGCTAGGTGGAAGATTGTTGATTTCTCTTTCGAATGACTTTAAAATTTCCATATTTTCGGATTTCTAATTTGCGCAAGTGTCATTTTAATTTGTGTACTTAAATACTGGCCTAATTTTTGGGGCAAATTCATGCCAAACCCCTGACTGGATTCCTCAGATTTAAGCAAAATTTATTGATAAATCATTAGAAGACACAGTATGCTTTCTGCCAGTACCAAATTTGTATGGGCCCGGTGGTATTAGTGACAGTTTTTTGAAGTTGAAAATGGCCACCATTACAGAGATTAGCATTAAATTTTTACATGGTTTTTATAGCAATCAAGAGCAAGTTAGTGTGGTAGCTAGATAACATTTATTTCACATCCTTACCTAGGGCCCAGTAGCAGTCAATGTGTCATTTGATTTGTCTTAATCTGAGCAGCATTGAAGAAAAATGATTGTTTATTATAAACATTATGCAAAATGTGTTGTAATTGTGAACGACCAGTGAATCGGTTTAATCATTGTTTAGGTTGAAATGTGGTCAAGGTCTGTTGTAAAAATGAGATTAAGAATAGTGTGTCCATAGTTATAGATCAACCATGGATCCAGGTTCTATAATAACAGGATAGAATTAACAATCAGGGTATTTTCAATGCCAACCTAGTGTTTTGTCATGTTGGTATGCTGTCTTGTTATAATTGTCTTGAAATACCACATTAGACAATGAGAAAATACTTTAAAACCAAGATATCTAGACTGCAGATTATCTCTGACTTTAGGTCTTAGCTTGAAGACTTAAATAAGCAATCTGAGTGGTTGTGAAACTTTTTCTGTTTATGTGTATGTGTTTTGATTTTTTCAATTGAGTGTTTCATTAATAATTTCATGTTAACAAAATTCAAGTGGCATTACATATATTCATGTACCATTGTACCTTGCATGGGGATTGTTTCAAATACAAATTAAGTTGTGAACATTGTCTGGAACAGTTGACATCTGTGCATCTGTGTACTCCTGTTTATATTTCAAGGGTATGATAAATTGTTAGTATCAGAAGTAAATCCAATGTTGAAGAAAAAGTTTCTTCCTCTGAATAGCATTATCAATTTTTAATGTTGCAAGTTAATGCCATTGTGCAAATATGGATATACTGGCTACTACTGGTAGGTACTATATGGCCTACTGTGGTATTGAAGACTTGTGTACCATTTGGCACTCATGTCTGGGCACAGAGGTAATATCTGGTTAGGGACATTGGCCCAGGTGGTAAATCTTTGTAGTTTGAGACTGTGTAGGCCACAAGATGTAAAATCTTAATACCGGCTGTTAGCCTTATCTGAACAATAGTCATTGTAGCTGCAAGACGGTGCCGTAGAACCTTTGTACAGTAGGTCCTACAGTATGTATTGATCATAGAGGGAAAAAGAATGCAATGACAGAAGTGTAAAACCTGGGAAGGTTGCGCACCCTTGGGCACTCTGTTACAGAAACCAACTGCAATAAAACAAATTGTATCAAAGAAAATGGAAAATACTGCTTGACTCTCTTAGCTCTACACAATTTTTTATTCTGTGACGTAGAGACTTCACTTTTATTGGTGAAGTTTCCAATGATTTGCAACCATTTCAGCAGTTTCATGATGGAAATTTGTTCATTCAACTTTAGGCATATTGAGGGGATGTTGGGGGCTTAAGTCTTGTTTAACTGTGTATACATGGAAGCATGTACATCCTTGGTTTAAATAGCAAGGAAATTAATACAGAGGGTGCACCATGAAAACTATTAAGTGATCAAGTTTTGTAATTTCTTCATTTGAAAATAAGGAAAAGTTAATATAATGTGGGTTTGAACATAAGGTATCAGAGCAGGGTCATACATGCTTGGGCTTTGTGTGCTGACTGAAGCTTCTGATCCATGATGGTTTGTATTAGGAAGCATTTTTCATATGCATACATAGAAAATATTATGCTTTATTATTTTGATGTCAAAAACCTTGAAGAATGATGATAATGTGTCCTTTTACCCTTTTGGCTCTTTCTTTCACGATGTTGTTTTAGGTATATATGAATGCCTGTATTGGTAGATAATACAGATTCTTCAGGTTAGCACTGTAGTATATTTGTTTTAGAAAGCACCTGGCCAGCATATTTACCTAGTATTTGCCCACAATAGTGGTGAATGTTTGTGGTTGATTGTAGTCTAACAAACATATGCTCTGTATTTATATCAAAGATTAATGAGCTCCTGCCAAGGATCTTTCTTGTGTACAAAATTTGTCACTCAAAATAATAAACCTCTCCAATTTGGGTTTGGATACAAAATCAGTAACAAGTATTTTACTTTGTAGCTGGGTAAACAAGGTCACACACATGGTAAAAGTTCAGTTGTGTTTTTGTAAACTAACATCTGGTATGACTTACACCAAGAAAATCATAAACATGCAGAACAATATTTTGAATTAGTTGTAAACAAATCACTCACTCAGGCAACTACTGTTGAACATTTATGATGGTACTCTAGATCTGCTAAATATGCAGGTTCACCTGATGTTTGTTTAGTGCCCTCACAGGTATTGGTTACACAGAATTCAATAATTCATTTATCAAAGTATTCATTGGTTAGTAAGTAGTACAAATTGAAATGTGTTAACACTTTTTGGTTCTGATGTGATACATGTAGCATCAGGAATCTACGTGGTCATGATGGCGTGTGTGTGTGTAAGTGTATGTTCAGCCAGCTCGTAAAGACGATATCTTAAGAATGATACACTGGATTCATGTCATATGTGGTACACAGATAGCCGATGGTCCGTAGATGTGCCCTATTATTTTTGATGGTGATATCATGCATATTAATGAGTAGGAGGGGCTTAAAGTGAAAATCTGGAAATGTTCTTATATTTTTAACAACCACATCTTTGTTTTGTTTCATGTTTGGTACAATTATGTCAGCTGGTATGAACATGTTCATGATGTAAAAAAATATTAAATTTCATTAATATGCATAGTGGGCGGGGCTTAATATGATTTTGCTGAAAAGAGCTTGTAAACACTGTATTTCAAAAACAGTAAACTAGATTAATGTATTATGTGGTTCACAGATAAGATAGCCCATGGTCTGTAAATGTGCCCTATTGTTTTTGTTGGTGATATCGCCCATATTATTGAGTAGGTGGGGCTTAATATAAAAATCTTAAATGTTCTTATTTTGACAATCACATGTCTGTTTTGTGTAATATTTGTTATAATAATGATGTTAGCTAGTGTGTATGTTTTCATGGTATAAAAACGTTGAATTTCTTTAATATGTGTAGTGGGCTGGGCTTATAATATAACTTTGTAAATAAAAAGCATAAGTAAACACAATATCTCAAAAACTATGAACTGGGTTTACATCATGTGTGATACACAGATAGCTCATGGTCTGCAAATGTGACCTAATGTTTGTGGTGGTGATTCATGCATATTGATAAGAGGGTGAGGCTTAAAGTAAAAATTTTGAAAAAGTGATAAATGAGCAACTGCATGTCCATTTTGTGTCATATTAAGCATGATAATTTTGTTGGTTATTGTGTACAATATGTTATCAACAGATGTCATAAATATACATGGTGGGCGTGGCTTGATGTGAAAGTGCTAAATGATGTAAACACCATAAACGGTATATCAGATTTATGCTATATGTGGTACACAGATGGGTCATGGTCGATCTGTACGTATGTTCTAATGTTGTGTAATGATGTCATGAATGCTAATCAGTAGGCAGGGCTTACTGACATTGTTGAAATAGGATAAATGAGCAATCGTTTTTGCATCATACTTGCCTTGATGATGTTGTTAATTATTGTACAAATGCTAATATTGTCAACAATTTTTATTGATCTGCATGGTGGGTGTGGCTTATGAATAAATATGGAACAAATGTTTCATGATATGAAATGACATGACAGTTAATACAAATTTTGCAAATCAGCTTATGGAAATGCATTGGAAGCACAAAACCTTTTGGTTCTGGTTGATCATAAAAAGAGAAATATCTTCGTACAGATATTTGATTTTTGCTACTTACAAAAATCACTGTTTTGGATAATGAAATTTTATTTCAATTATTGCAGAATGTCTTTAAGTTTAAAGTACTTATCTGTGTGGTGTCTGATCTTATTAATATCACATTGTTTGCTCTCTTAACAGACTTTCCAACAGATCACCAAAACATCAGTGTGAGAAAAGGAGTCCTAATCTGATGGTATCTTGGCTAAAGACTGATTCTGCACATGTAAGTTTTTTTTTTATTAATTAAGGTTGCGTTATGTCAAAATGCAATTAGACTTTAGACATTCCATTCACAGACTTTATTTAAATTTGCCTTTTAGGACTGCCCAATATGATATTCATATTGAAAAAAAAATCTTATCTTGCCTTGCAAGTGACTGATATCTCTCTCATATCATATATTTCAACAAATCTACAAATTTCTGACTGTCAGGATTTTAATGTTTGAATATTATGACTGACAAGGGCAGATCCAAGGGTGATTTTTTTGAGCGGTGCCCCCCCCCAAAAAAAAAAAAAAAAAAAAAAACTTTAGTAAAGGTATGCCTAACCAGGTTTACAAAACATCCTTATAGGTAGGCCATGGATTTGTATGTATATTATACATGTTTGAGTTCAGGACAATGGTATTTTCAGCAATTTTTGTAATGTTATTTGAATATTCCTTCAATTGATTATCATTCATTAGCATTACTTAGTGATTTGGTCTCCTATCCAATTACATACGTGTGATTAAGTTTTCCATCCAATTACATACGTGTCACCCACCGATGCTATACACTGTTGTTTTATATGGTTTGGTGTAATACAAATAGACCTAACGTAAGAGAAATTGTGGTTGGCAGAGTGGATGGCGTGGGAAAAAGTGGGATAAAAAAAAAAATATGTTATCAAAACGAAACATTTTGGACCTACAAAATGCCCCAAACTGCATAGCCCCACCAAAGGGCCTTAAACGGCCATTGACCCCATGCCATTAAGTGCACGCGTTGCATGCGCAGTGCCGCCCTATGGTGACACTGTGTGATTTCAATAACAATCTGATGTTACCAATTTCCCCCCTCCCCTCCCTTCCTCCAAGGAAAGGAAAAAAATCACCCTTGGATCCGCCCTTAATGACTGATGACTCAAAAAAAATTGTTTGCATAGGACTAAAGTGTTATGAATGGTGGAAGTTCCTCACCATAGTAAATATGGCAAAGATTGATTATAATTCATATAGCAGCAGAAGACAATGGGAATTATGGCATTTACAACCTTTATCTAAGTTAGTAAAAAGACTCATCATTATCCTCCTCTCTGGCATCTTCCTCTTCTAACCATTCCTTCTTCCTTCTCTCAATCCTCTTTATTCCTCACCTGAATACCTTTCCTTTACTCTTTCTTATTCTAGCCCCATGATTTTCTAATACCCTCTTAGCACATTTGGCTCTTGACTCTCACAGTGTCGTTAAACCTTAACAATCAAACATATAGTAGAAAGGCTTAGTGTACATCCTCCCAACCCTCTCCATTTTGACTGACCTTCACCTTATTTCCTGCAGAAAGAAAAGTAAATTCAGAGAAGGATACAAGTAGGATTTTGCTATTTAATTTCAATGTGATGGTAGTCAAAGTTTTACAGTTAATTAAATGTGGGAGAATTGTGATAGAGTAGAGGATGGATAAAATATGTCTACAAATCCATAAAAGTTTTTTCTCCTAAGTTCGATATCATTTTGCATGTCGTTTACAGCTAAAAGGTCTGTGGAAAAGCTAAATCGATCCAAGCCATTATTTAGGCTCATTGGGCCGTTGCTTATCCCCAGTTTCCATGGCGCAAGTGGATAAGAGTACATGACTCCCTCTAAACAGGATGCCAGTCCATCGCATATTAACTCCCCAGCAGTGCTGGTACTCATTTTACAGCTGAGTGGACTGAAGCAAGTAGAGTAAAGTGTCTTGCTGAAGGACACAATGCAGCGCTCACGACGGGAATCGAACTCGGTACCTCTCGAATACGAGCATGACTCCTTAACCACTGAGCCACAGTACCTCTCAAAGGTCTGTAGATAGTTGCAAAAGTTTTTTGTTCAACCATGTACTGAAAAGAGTATTAAAATCTCAATTTAGTAGTCTTTTAATGTTAAAAATAGCATTTGTACTTTTTAAGTTAAGAGATTAAGTGGGTGTATGGTAAAGTTCACATCCTCTTCATTAAAATTATCTTCCCTTTTTTGCACAAAAATCTTCAAAAAGCTGTAAAATGGCCAATTTTTAACCCATTTTGATGACTTGTTTTGCTTTCTTTATGGGTTTTTAGTGGACTTCAAATCAATTTAGCTTATGTTGCCTCTACCTGTACATATAACTCTAATATTGAATGGTGTTATAGACCAGTATCAGCAATTTCCTCATCACTGTTGCTTTGTATAAAATTGTTGTGGCAGAGGCTCATAATTTTAACTGATGGATTCACAAATTTCTGAAATAATCAGCCCTAAACATTCAAACACCTTTGAAACAGGGTTGGAAAAATATTAAAAGGCACTCGCCAATCATTTATACAACTTGGCAACTAAATTCAATGAAACCAGTATTCCCACTCGGCAAGTATTTTTGCGTCAACACTTTCAACTAAAATTTAAAATTGTTTGTGTAACTAGTATGACTTTGTATTGCCCTTTTCCTGGGCCTGTTTTTATGACTGCATACGTAAAAACATAGCAAGATATCTCACATGCATGATAAAACAAAGAAGGTACTAGAAGTTGGTTTAATAATAAACAGGATCAACATGCATGTACTTTGGATTGTTTGTGAAAATTTATTAGGAATACCTAAACAAGATTTGTATTCACTGTGGCGAGCACCACAGTACTGTATATCATATTATTTCTACTCGCCACAATTTTTTTTTGCTTGCCTATGGCGAGCAGGCGAGTGGTTATTCCAACCCTGCTTTAAAACCAGCAAATTTTTCAATTATTTTAACCAGATTTTATTTTGATTGGTGATTTCTATGAGTTATGAATTAATCTAAGTTTAAGCCCCTAGGTGTGTAGTAGTAACTTGGGAGTCTGCAGGAGTGAAGGACCCATGATTTTAATAGCATTCAACCCCATTGTTCAAATTGGGGCTTGCTGAGTCTGGGCTGAAATTCACCAATTGTTTGTTTCCTGATGTCCCATTATCACCCCATTACCCTTCTAAATTATCCTGCAGGATTTACTTTTAAGTGTGAAGTAGTCACAGTGGTAGACCTTTGTATTCTTGGAAGTAGAATAACTCACCTTTTATTTCTGTGTTTTTGCTCCAGTGGTATCCAGAGGAATATCCTTACAACTGTTCTGCTTTGCTTTGCTTGGATGATCTGCCTCAAAGCTTTTCTTCACAGTGTGACTGCTACAGTTTATAACTTGCCTAGATTTCTTCAAAGTTTGGACCTAATTGCATACAAGCAATTTCTTCACATGCTGATAAACCATACTGAAGACAGATTTAGGTAGGTTATAGCTGTTCAAAATTTAATGTTACAAATTTGAACAGGTTATAGTTAACTTAGCTGTTATGAACTGGATTGCTTCATTTGATTGTTTTGATTATTATAGTACTTGTCTATAGTACAGTATAGTTTAAATTGTCAAAATATTGCTGACACTATTTATTACACACACAAGTTTTATATACTTTGAACTTTTGGGGATTATGTCTGTACTTTGTTAACTATTAACAACATTGTTGTAAAGGTTTTTAGTCTACTGTATAAAGAATACTGAATTGATAAAGAATACTGAATTGATAAAGAATACTGAATTGATAAAGAATACTGAAATGATAAAGAAGACTGAATTGATAAAGAATACTGAAATGATAAAGAATACTGAAATGATAAAGAATACTGAATTGATAAAGAGTACTGAAATGATAAAGAATACTGACTTGATAAAGAATACTGACTTGATAAAGAATACTGACTTGATAAAGAATACTGACTTGATCAAGAATACTGACTTGATCGAGAATACTGACTTGATCAAGAATACTGACTTGATCAAGAATACTGACTTGATTAAAAATACTGACTTGATCAAGAATACTGACTTGATCAAGAATACTGGATTGATCAAGAATACTGGATTGATCAAGAATACTGAATTGATCAAGAATACTGGATTGATCAAGAATACTGAATTGATCAAGGATACTGAATTCATCGAGAATACTGAATTGATCGAGAATGCTGGATTGATCAAGAATGCTGAATTGATCAAGAATGCTGAATTGATCAAGAATGCTGAATTGATCAAGAATGCTGAATTGATCAAGAATGCTGATTTGATCAAGAATGCTGATTTGATCAAGAATACTGAATTGATCAGGTTGCCGAGAATGGCGTTTACTTAGTAGTTTAACATAGAAATTAAGTTTATAGCTGTGTATTCACTCTTCCAACTTGGTAATAAACAGAAAGTATGAAGAAGACTACATGTCTGAATCAGAGTATACTTGAAGTATCTTCTGCTCTTAAAGGTGGGGAAATGAGTATATTTATAATGAAATCACTTTCTGTCTATAATGATATCATCTATCTATGATGTAGTGAAAGTAACTTGCAAGAAATGAGGATAATACCCAACAGCTAATTAGTATTAGTAATTCACCATTATCCCTATTATAATTATAAGCATCCCATGGCAACTTAACCTGATAAATGAACCTGCTAAGCTTCTTCCAAGTACCAAAGTACTGTAACATCAATCACCTTATTCAGAGAATATTTCCAACCTTCTTAATGGTAGCAATTATCCCTACTCAATATTGATGAGCCACCTTGAGAAACCAAGCTGAAAGCTGGGTAATAAACAAGGTCACTAAAAATTACTCGAGGATAACATTTGAGGTAACTTGTGCTAATACCGGAAATAGATTGCTCTATATTACATTAATATTTGATAGATTAAATAGCTGTTGTGTACCTGATGTATTTCTTGTTGTAGTATGTTATGACTTCAACATAAGACACAATCTGTAGATCATTATGGAGGACAAGGTACATGTAGGAAGAAGATTGTGTTCATACTTTTATGACTAACATACAGTGTGGATGACAAAGAGTTTAGGCTTCCCAAAAAACTAGATTCCAAGTTGCAACTCTAACAGAGTGCCACAGTAAAGTTTTGCAATTGGAAAAGTTTATTCAACCATAACATATGTAGACTGATGAACCCAGTGAGTACCATGCTGGTAGTGTTAACTGTGTGTCTGCATATGTGATGATTATATGATATATATTTCCCTAAAGACAAAAATTAAATTTCGAATTCATAAGATCATGGAGAAGTTTGCCTTCAGAAATAGATATGATTGGTTTGCATGCACCAAATAACACTGTGTGTGAAAGTCAATTTATGGATTGCATAGATTGATCAAATGTCATGAAGCAGTCATAAATTTTGATTGCAAATGACAGTAAAACCATAAAAGTACTTTAAACTTATAATACTCCAATATTATTCATGTAACGTTCTAAATAGTTGTTACAGTTACCACATTCAAATAGTTTTTATGTCACAAAAATTGTTAAAAAAATTGAGATTTCCCAACATATTCATGGTACTGTACGTATGATTGATATATTTTATGTAGCATTTAAGCATCCAACGCACTCTTCTCAAATACAGAATTGCTGGCATGAAGTCATGAGTTAAAGCAATATGGTATCAGATTGTTCACATTCCTTTCAGAATTGGTGGCCCACTTTCCTTATTTGAACGTCACAGTGACTAGTTGAATACATTTGCTTTTATAGTGATGGTTTAATATGTTGTTTGTTTTTAAAGAAATAAAAGAATACTTCATCAATTAGCTGATGTAGATGTTACTCGCGACAGGTGTGACAATAGTTAGAGAAACCTGCCATTTTTTGTTAAAAATTGCATCTTTAAGCTGTTATGTTCGCTGTGTAGGCACACACAAAAAACAAACTTTTGAAGGTGCATGAGCAAAAAATAATGTGAAAACTAGAACAAAAGGCAATTTTCTGAATTTAAGGAATTACATGGGGAATTCTGGATAATGTCTCACAATAATTGGTATGTTTTCAATGCTTAAATAAAGAAGAATACTATGTACATCCTTTGATGTAATAAAGAATCTCTCCGTAATAACAGCAATTGTTCTAATTCTCTTCCCGCTTGAATTTTTTATACGTGAAGGTTATTGTGAAATAGCAAACATTAATGTAATTGAGATACAAATTATTATTTTTGGGGGCTTCAAACTTCTTGAATATTGTACATGTAGCCTTATTTGTATTTCTATGGATCTTGTTTTTCTCCTTTACTTGCAGCAGGAGTATTCAAGACGGACCTGCAGAGAACAATTGATCATATCAAAGATAGTCTCTAGCAGTACATCGTTAACACTTTGATTAGTGTAAGTTGGTATAAGAACTTGAATGTGTCTTGCTACCTGGCTTTACAGAGTAACACACTTATTTCCACATATTTTTGTTTGCTAAATTTATTGCCATTTCATACAGGATATAAGTAAATTGTTCCTTATCTCTAAAAATGGGTTGTTTAGTGAAAATTTGCATGGATATCATTGATTTCTTTGCCAAGGTCCTGTGTATTGGGGTTGTTGCAGGACAATTGGCCATACTGATCTTGTTGTTTTTAGATTTTGACAACAAAGGGAATGAGGTGCCCATATTTGTTTGGATTATATTGGCAGCCATTGTTGTCATTTGGTGGGCGATCTCTCTCTTTTGTCTCTCTAAGTGTGTTACTAGACAAAGAGAAGCCAATCAAAATTTGAGCATCAAAGACAAGATTTTTCGAGAAATCTGGTCGTCGTACGTGGTGTGGTTAGTTTATTGGATTGTTCTGTGTATAATGATGAACCGTATGTTCAGAGATTTTGCTGAAGGGTTTCCAGTGATGGGTATCTTTCATTCTGCCACTTTTGTGAAGGTATTGCTTTCCATGGCAGCTGTTATATACCTCTTGTTGTGCTATTGTCACCACAATGACATGACAGACACTGTCTTTAAGCTTGTAATGGAAAAGGTGTGTTTTGCTGCTGTGGTTGATATTTTAGATTGTTTGATGTTGTTTGACATACTGTTCATCAACAGTGATGGTATAATTCTGCCATATAGATTTGATAGAGTAATACGTACTTTTGCTTCCATTTGCCTGCTCCTACCTGCTTTCCCTCTCCTTGTAATGAGGTTGATTGACTCTACTGATCACAAATATTTTAAACATACCCAGTTAATCCAGTCAGCCCTTCATCTGTTCCTCGTGAACATACCACTTTTTAGTATCCGATGTAAGCTCTGGTTTGCTCATGATCTCAACATTTCCACATTCTTCACAAAGAATGTCATCATGCTGTTTAAGGGAGTCATTGATATTCTGAAGCAGTTCTGTGAGTGGTGGAAAGAATCTCATGCAGAGGGAGATGCTAGTCATGATGTAAGCTTAAAAGTGATTGGAGGACACACTTCAGCTGTAAGTGATGATAATGAAATAGAGAGTTAAAGCTGAATCCCATCTCCATTTTAAACTAGGGTTGTTTTGGTACAGAACAAATGTACAAATAACAGTGGCCATAATAATGATTTCCATGTGTATTTTGTGTTGATACTCTTAAAAAACAAAAACTTGATTTCTTCAAAAAATTTCACAAAAGCATGTCTCTTACTTACATTTATAATAAAATCCTAATTTAGGATTGTAATTGTTATCATTTTCTATACTAACTTCATCTGGGTTACTTTTAAGTCTGAAAGTTAAAGTTAAATGAAAAATATATAATTTTTGTTGAATCACAACTGCTGAAATGGATGATGGAGGGATACATTAAATATCAGCAGGGATTTATATTAACTACATATTCAGCATCGTTGACATATATGGTTTGATGCAACTATTCACCTAAATATGTGGCATATTTCATTCATGTAACTTGTTGAGAATCTGACATCTTCGCATCCAACTTGAAATAGTCACATGTTTTTTTGTAAAATCTCAGTAGTCACCGTAGGTGTGCAGGCAGTATTTCTTTCAGTCAGATGATCTCCATAGTATGTCAACATTTGTAGGGGTTATGGATTAACTTCCACTGAATTAGGGAGGGGAGACTGTCTTCTGCCTTTGATGGCTAGAAGATTTTCTACATAGTTTGAGTGTGAAATTGACATTTCAGCACTAAATGCAGGAAAGCTAACAAAAATGATGCAAAAATTAGGGTTGTCTGCCACTTATACTTTAAATTGGTTAACTATTCGAAAAGAATAAGCAAGCCCTACATTATTTCCTTTGCCAGATATATCCTTTTACCAAGAAATGAAAACCCCTGTGGGTTACTTGAAAGATTGTGAATCTGCATAAAATTATTATATGGTAGCAAAGTTCCTTTAATACATCACAGTAGGGCCAGCTGTGTTGCAAAAAGATTGTAAGATTTGGTATTTTTGGTTATTTTTAAACAAATATGAAAGATGAAGTTCGTCAGTGAGATTCTATTGTTGAGGGTTGCATATAACTGGTATCTTTAGGTACATATCGGCATGCTTGTGTATTTCTTGTGTTTTGGTATTCAGAGTATACTTATAATTTTGTATTCAGAATAAGCTTTAAATTAGTATATATGCAAAATGTTTTTAAATCAAATAGTATTATGTGGCTGGCGAGATTCATTTTTATTATCACGTGTAGTGCAAAAGTTTAAAGGAATATTTCCATGGATTTTTGAAATATTCCCATGGTTTTTTAATATTCCCATGGTTTTTGTAAAAATGTATTTGAAAGAGCATACTTTTAGAGCCAATGTGGTACAAAATCAGGTTGATGTCATATTCCGTTCAGGAGCAATGGATTTTTACAGATTTCCCAATTGCATTTGATAAAGTTGTTGTACAGTATGATAAATTCATGTTTGATGATGTCATAGAGGCAATTCCATTGCAAATGTTTATGTATTTCTTTGAACATTAATTGGATGTTTCTGTATGATTAAAAACAATTTTCCAAAAGTTATTGAAGTAGGGTATATTTGGCAATGTATATAAATATCTAACTTTCACCAAGTTTATTTTTCTAGCAGGTTTTAATAATAAAAAGGATAATAGATTTCAATCAGATGATACATCAACTTTGTGGGAGAATGTGTTGCGTGAGGTATTGTGATGTTGTACTTTGTGAGGGAGAATGTGTTACTGTGAAACAAGATTTTTAAAAATTGCTAAAAACAGCACAAACTGTAAGGGATTGATCTGGAGCATGTTCATTCAATGCTATCAATGTTGTACTGACGCTGCACCCTGATAATGCAAGGAATTCCTTCATATGACCCTTCACAACCCGAGTCTCAGCAAATATATCAAACTTCTGATTTATTTCATTGGCATGTGTAAGTTGGAAATTGTTGTTTATTCTAATTGTTGTTTATTTCTATTGTTCTTTATTGTTTATTTTTTATGCAGGGAGTGTAAGCCCTAAAATCCTACAAAACATGTTCTTATTCCAATCAAATATATGGGTCTTAGCTAGCAGACAAAAAAGAAGACTTAAAACAATCACAACAATTTAAATTAAGTTCTTCTTTACAAAAGGTATCAAAACAATACTTCTGGATGATCAAAGAAATTTGTTTTCAATTATTTCCACCCCACAAAGAAGTTTTTCTTAATGACAATATGCCTTCCTATTCCAACAGAACTATTAAATAATACTAAATAACTGTACAACCTTGTAGTGACTACTTTAAAACTCATCTTTGCTTTTACTTCAAATTTCACCAGACTCAGAAAGTCAATTTTTTTATACAAATTTATAAAGTGAGGTTGAATCCAATTTTGTATTCCATTTCTTTTGACCATTTATTTTTCCATTTTCACATCCAATATTATTGGCAAAAAAAAAAAAAAAAAAGCTATACCTTTGAAAATTGCTGGAAATTACATTTTTAATTGTAAAGAATTAAAAATATACAATGCATTTAATACTTTAAAGGAATATTCTTATGATTTTCCATAACCTTTCACAAGAAAGAAACAATTTAGTACAAAAATTATGTTGATATGTTATTCCTATCAGGAGATATTCAAATTTTAAGGTTCACAAAAATGCCAATAAACAAATAGGAAAAGGCTCAGTATGACATCACAGCAATACATTCTCCTTTTATAAGAAAAAAGAAGAAAAAATTAGAAACACAAACGACATCACAGCAACACATTCTACAAAGTTGATGTATTTTATCAATCTATTATCCTTTTTATTATTAAAACCTGCTAGGAAAATAAATTTGAAAGTTAGTATTTATATACATTGCCATTGTCAATAATTTTGCAAAATTGTTTCTAATCATACAGAAACAACCAATTAACATCAAAGAAATACATAAACATTTGCAATGGAATTGCCTCTATGACATCATCAAACACGAATTCTTCATAATGTACAACAACTTTATAAAATGCAATTAGGAAATCTTAAAAAATCCATATCTCCTGAATGGAATATGATATCAACCTGATTTTTGTACCAAATTGGCTCTAAAATATGCTCTTTCAAATAAAATTCAACAAAAAACCATGGGAATATTCCTTTAATATGAGATTGACATGGCCTTTAAACTAATGAGGAGTTTTTAGCAGTCAGATGATATCTATTCTTTTTCACTTATATTGCTTGTTTGATGTGTAGAAATTTGAGGGTTCTTTTTATGCCAGTTATCTTATTTTGCAATGGTTTGAGGACTTACAAATATCACTGCTTAGGGAATAGCATGTCACATTATTCACAGAAACTTACTCAGCATTCTTGTTTACATATAATATCATTTTGAAGTGAAACCATTTTGATTTTGCAGTATATCATGTACATTTGGATTTTGTTTAAAACGATTCCTTATACACACTTTATAAAGATTATGTTAAACCATTTTCCAGAATAAAATCAAGAAATCATGTATTTCCAATGGATCAAACCATTCTTTGAGTTCAATGCCTCAAAATATCTTTATATAATCTTTCATGAAAATTCTAAAACCTATGCTTAGTTTATCTATTTGATTAATGTGGTGTAAGATTGTAATTCTCTGAGACAATCTTACAAGCTGTATGTATTAAGTCAACAAAGTTGTAATGGTTCAAATAACACAAGACAGGTAAGTGTCGGGATTGTTGAGCAAAAATACAGCAGAAAATGTAGAATAAATCAGCAAAACTACAACAGGACTTGACAGTATAACAATATGACTGACTTAACATGGCAGAGCTTACATTCCTCCCAATACCTTCCATATAAACAACTTTTCTGATTAAGTGGAAGTAGTCCCCTTATAATATCTAAGCTTTCCAAGTGGAGGATAGTATGACAATATGTAATTTAGGCTCATGGTGACATTTAAAGGTGAGAATAGATATTCTGATACAATTCTCAGATTGGCGTCACTCTGTCTTAGATGTACACTAGTGACCTGTATATAATCAAATCAAACGGACTTCCTGAACTATTATTCTACAATTCTGAGGCAGTGACCTTGGCATCAATTTATTTTACTTACATGAACTTTCAATAAATTCAAACTAATAAAATTAGTCTCCATAATGGGTAAAACACTGAACACTTCAAAGTATATGATTTATACACTGAACACCTCAAAATGTATGATGTATAATGTAAAATTCAGAACATTAAAATATCTAACCAAAGATGCAACCGCTTCACTATAAATGGACAGGTTACATCAAAGCTGGACTACTTTAATGCACTCTTATTTGGTTTGTCAGTTGCTAAGTCTCATAAACTGAACTTCAGCGAATACAAAACATTGTTGCTCGCACACCCACCAAATCCTCCAAATATGATCACATTACTCCCATTTAAAAGAACTACACTGGCTGCCTGTTACAGTGCACACATACAAAATACCTCTACTAACTTCCAAGGCACTTTATGGATTTGCACCCAGCTACATATAGAAAATTATCTCTCTAACCAAATTACTCGAAACTTAACAAATGCGGACACTGACTGTTTCAAGAATAAACACATCTTATGGTGACAAATGCTTTTCCTGGGCTGCTCCTCACCTGTGGAACAATCTCCCTGCATCTATCTCATCCATCAATACTCTCACTGGTTTCAAACGTTCTAAAGACATTTATTTATTCAACATTTTTAAGTCTTATTTTTTTGTTCAATCACTATCTTCTTGATTTCTGTACATTTATTTTTTAATTTGATTTATTTTTGTTTCTTTTCCTGTTTAATTTTCATTGTAAAGTGCTTGTGAGCAGACCTGGTCTGAATTGAGTGCTTAAAATATGTGGTATGATAATAATAATAATGATAGTAATAATAACAATAATAATAATTACTCTATAATAATGTATAGAAATAATTGATAATAATAGGGTTTGAATGGTGAAATTAATTTTAAAACTATTTTGGTCATTTTATAATATAAAGACCGAATATGATATCGAATTTAGTGCCCCATGTCTAAAACTATTGATTTTTGAGGGTTCAGAATTCAAGTGTTAATTCTTGTTTTCAGATTGATGCTAATTGCACATGAAATCAAAAAGGAGAAAAATTGAAATTGAAGGTTCAGTTTATTAAACATAATCACCTCTTTCTCTGGATTATGTAATTCAGATGATATCTGACCGTTAAAATAACTTGTCGATATATTTATGTCAAATTCTTGGAAAAATAATGTGGAGATCAAAAATATTTTTCTGAGATATGTATTTAAAATGCTGAAGAAATTAATCAGTTATCTATAGCTGACGATATACTAACTAACTACTATAACTAACTATTCGGCTGTTTATTCTGTTGATTTCTTACAGAACATTGCAATTTTAATGTTCTTTTAAAAATTATTCTCATTTGGTCTGGTGCAGTAATTTATCATAAATTTCTCCTTTAACGGTAGAACATGTGTGAAATCATTTTTTCACAAAATTTACGAAGCACTTAACATTACACTTTTGAAAGAAATGCTAAGTTTTAGTGAAATATTCTGATAATTAATTGTTTATCATAATTTTTTCTATAGAAATATATAAAGAAATAATTTACACGTACCATTAAATCCTGATTTGTGATAACGTCCCTTCTCTCATGTGCACAAGGTGAACGATTTGAAGTCTTCCGTAAATTGTGTGCCCCGCCAAGTTAAAAATCAGTACACCACAGAACAGACAAATTTGGAATTAGTTTTTCTTACCATGCCATGGGTATATTGAAGATGCAAATAATTAAAACACGCATTTTCAAAAAGAATAAGAAACCTAAATATTGTACAAATCCTAAGCATGTAACAACAGAGTATTGTTATTAAAACCAGTGTTTCATTGCATGTAGACCTCAACGAATTTTTATAATAACTACCTCGTTTCCTATTCAATAACTTACTTAATTTTTTAATAACTTTGTTACTAATTAATCTTATATTTTCTTCTTACTTAATTTTTTAATAACTTTGTTACTAATTAATCTTATATTTTCTTGTTCTCGATAGGTTACAGATACATCAGTATAAACATAAAAAGTACATGGTCGATTGTGATCCAAAGTGGTAGCATGGTACCTTGTAAGGTGAAGTTGTGCCACACAGGCTTTCGAGCACAAATGTGAAGTGGTAATAAACCTTTTTTCACATTTCTGCTGCAGTGTTTGAATGAGGTGAATGGGATTTGCATATTATGGGGGCCTTATGGGACTATTGCATTGCTGTGGTGGGAAAAGTGAAAGTCAAAACATCAGTTTTGAGACTGATATACAGAATGACCCACAATCATATGAAGGATAGGTCATTGCTAAGTGACAAGTGGTGATGAGATCAGCAACTACGTGGAATGCATTCTTGTTTTATATTAATATTAACGTTAACATGGCGACTGACCTTCAAACACATAAACATATTTGCTTTACTTTAGAGGGTGACATGTTCTAATTAATGAAAAACACTAAAGATGCATAAACTTGTAATAATAATAATAATAATAATAATAATAATAATAATAATAATGATAAAATCAAGAACTTTACAGTGGCATCAAAATTAGTTGGTGGCAGAGATTTTGGGGCTTCATCCTATCATTTCAAGTGTGTTTGTAACATAGCAGAACAGAGTGGGTGCTCACTTTTCATGTGCCAAAGAAACAAATCATTGCATGTTTCGAGGAAGCTTGCTTTATATGTGGATTGGTAGTTAGTATGTTGCTGTGAAATAAAAGGGCTTAGGATATTTTAAAGGAACTGTTCTTTTATTTAAGGGAAGGTCAATCATGTTTTTTGTGCCTTTTATTCTGCTGTGGAACATTTTTTTCTGGAGAAGACTAAAATGATTTTGTTGGTGTACTGCTAGTTATACATCTATTATCTAGAATCTGGGTCAAAATTACTTGAAACTCCTTATAATTCCTCCTTTTTTTAACACAGTCATTGGAGCATTTTCTTTTTCGCATGTGCGGATAAAAATGTCATCATCTTTTGGTGCAAAAATATGCTAAGGTTTACTTTATTTTGTTTTTCAGGACCTCATTAACAGACACCCCCTCCCCCTTGCCCCCTCCCCCTCCTCCATGCCCCCTCTTAAACAACAGAAGCTGGGTCAGCGATTGTGAAAATGGAACCAATGGATGTATTTTATCATATTTGTTTATCGAATACTAAAATTATATTACTACATAATATCTGGAGTTTGCTTATTTTTCTCGGTTGCACTATTTTATATCCAGTCCCTGGGCACAAACAGTGGCATATCCAGAGGGGGTCCGGGGGAAGCTCAAGTCCACCCCCTCTTCCCTTTAACATTTCCTAGCTACATCACTGTCACCTTACCCTTTTTTGTTGTTATTGCTGATCTTGGGAGTTGCCTTTTTCTCCCTGCTGATCTAAGGATTGCCTTTTTGTCTCCCTAAAACTAGTGGCGTATTAAGTGGGAGGGGGAGGGCAGGGTGAAATGAAATAATGAAGATACACATTGCCCTGGAACACTAATTTGTTATTTGCGAATACCGCCATGCTTGACTAAAAATATTTATTAACCTTTGGAAGATATCAAAGCTTAAACAAAAAACATGGTTTGTGAATTATTTTTACCTTTACAATACCTGAAGTTTTTGTGCATAGCAATCAGTAGGAATAATAGACTATTGGTGTAGTCCAAATTCTAGGAACGTAAACATCTTGGGTTCGAATCCCACCAACTTCTAAGGTCTTTTTTGAATGTACATATCAACAATGCACTTTTCTCTTAGGAATCAAAATTGCCCACAAACATAAACACGCACTATTTCCCGCCTTTTCCTATGACTTATCGAAACAGATTTTCTAAAATCTTACACTATCAAATATGTTTTCAAGAAATTCATTAAAATAACAGAAAACATCTTATAAATGCAATAAAACATCTACAGGTCTTGAAACATTTAAACAGCACATTGCACCGTAAAATGTCTGGCTGATTTCTGCCGAATTTGTCACAAATTGTATCAGACAATCTTTCAAATTTTCAAAGAGCATTTTCTTTTTCGAATGTGCAGATTAAAATGTTATGGTGTTTATTGTCATAATTGTAAATAAGATCATCTTTTGGTGCAAAAATATCCTAAAGTTTACTTTATTTTGTTTTTCAGGACCTCATTACCAGACCTCCCCCCCCCTCCCTACTCTCCCATTTAATGTTGAGATTAAGTAATGTACAGTAAATGAAGGAGGTGATTGTATTTTTAACCAACATTAAACGGAAAGGTGGGGGGGCTATACTTGTCTCTAAATACACCAAATGTAATGTCATTTATTATTTCGAAGCTGTTTCATCGTC
The DNA here is from genome assembly GCA_020152595.1 of Chiridota heheva. Classification (NCBI taxonomy): domain Eukaryota; kingdom Metazoa; phylum Echinodermata; class Holothuroidea; order Apodida; family Chiridotidae; genus Chiridota; species Chiridota heheva. Next base: position 1,843,825 of record JAIGNY010001912.1, read on the forward strand.
AAGTGTAATTTTGACCAAGATTGTAGATTGTAGCTGTATGGTTTAATGCATATTTTGTTGTCTCTATTCTTGAAATGGATAATTTAATTTCCACTTCTTGATCATTACATATACTGTACTTGATACTTTATTAGATCCACTTCCATATCATTTTAGTTGTCTTTATTTAATAGATTTAAACCTCGTTCTTTTTATTTATATTTCTCAGCTAAATTTATTTCTTTAGAATAAATTTATAGCATTTTTGATGTTCACAAATAACTACACTGTTTATGGACCCTCATTTCCACCCGCTCTCTACTTTGTTTTTGTTTCACTCCTGCAACTCCTCTCTCGATCACAGCTTTCTGACTTTTCTTCTTGAATTTCTCTCATTCTCCCCCTGTTTCCTTTCCTTTCTACCTCTAGAATGATCTGACCTCTCAGGCACAATTTGACCCTCGTTGTAGTGGTGCCATTAAGACCTCATCAAACAAACAAACTCATTTCCCAACATAAACTCTTATGTCATTACTAAAAAGGTATCCCCTAAAAATCTTCCATTTCCAAAGAACATCCTCCATTTTGTTGATTTCATAAATAACAGTGGTGTAAATGGAATGCATAGGCCTACAACAGTCAATCCCCAAACTCGAGTTAATGAGGTATTTGACATTCTCTTTGAGACAAGCCCCGCCCACCCAATCATTTTTGACGAATTGTAATTTCATTTTGGAATAGGTACCTCAATTTCAGCGGGGCTGTAAAATGAAATCAGTTCCCAGCAGGCTTGTTTTTGAAGAAGCCCTGGGTTTATTATTGTGTTAATTTTGGAAAAATAACAACTTTTGATATATTTTTTGTCTGTATTGGGTAATTTTGCCCCCAAAGAGAGCAAATTGATTTTTAGGAATTAAAAAATAGGGTAAAACTTGCCATGCTCCTGACTGGTTTCGCCGATTTTAAAGTTGAAGTGATGTTTATTCAGAAGTTTGTAAGATGCCCAACATTTTGCTATCAAACACAGTTTGTTGTAAAAACGCTTATGGGGTTTAAAAGCAGATCCAAAAGTGTGCATTTCCCACCATATTTTTTTTAATTGTTTTTCATTGTTTCTAAGGAGTTTAGTGTGGGCCTATAGTGTTACTTTACTGGAGTGGACGTATATTATATTCTAAATAGTAATTTCTAGCTAGCTGAAAAGGTTTAATTTTGGAAAAGTTTAACAGTAACATTACAGCCTAACGTTGACCTAAGATGGATTTCATTTTCAATTCGGAGTTCAAACTGCGTCATTTAGCAGTAGACCTCAAGGTTTTTTTTTTTTTCATGCAATGCACACTTCTGAATTTTTTATTTATTATCTTTGAGTCTAGGCCTAATTCCGTCATCTATTTTCAGTGATGTCACTCTCAGATTCTTCAATTAAAATTCATCCAGATCATGGATCATAAATTTCACTTAAAAGTGAGTTCATCATAGTCATATAGCCTATCCTTTTCATAGAGTTTAGGATAGGCGTGTATGTTAGGCTAGCTAAGCTTGCAACACTTGCAATCATGACTCCACGTGGGTATTTGTAGTCCATTATTTGCATATCAGTCTGGGTGGTGTTGTTGTCAGGTGATATGTATACACCAATAACAGTAGCATATTTGCCGTAATTACACTGGCCTAGGAATAGGTCTGCATTTGCCGTGCTCCTGACTAGTTTGGCAGGTTTTACGATTAAATATTATTCAAAAGATATATAAAAGAAAATTCTACATCACATAGTCAAAAATCACTCTGTTGCAAGAATGATTTTCCACATCGCATGGGAGAAATTCATAGTGTAAATTTTTAGTTTTGTAACATTCTTTTTGTCTTTAAATTTCATCCATTTTTCAATCAATGATAAGTTTAAAACACCAATGAACATAATTATTCAACCTTTAGCTACAATGTTTGCAAAAATGACCATCATTTATGCTTTCTTTGACCATGAAATCATTGACGGCAAATGACACATTTAAACTCATTATAAATTAATAAATCCGACTGGGCGTGAATACAACAGAAGAAAAGGAACCACTTTTTAGAGTTTGGGGATTAATTGACAAGATGGTATTCATATCTAGATGTAGTGTAACCCATTTCATATGGTGTGATTTTAGACATTTTGATATTCTGCACTCTAACAAAAGAGCTGAAATTAGAGATCCCTACTTTCCCTTTTGTTTCGTTTGTGAAGAACATTCAATTTGTCAACTATTAAGAAGGCTGCTGCTGGATAGGGTCAGAACTGGAACTATTTCTAGACTTTACTTTGATTGACAACCCCTTGGTTGGTTGGACTGTATTCTCAACCTTTCTCTGTTGTTGTAATTGCCCATTTTTATCTCTAATTTATATTTCAACCAACATATATTAAACATAAAGCTTTACTGGTGATATGCAAGGTTGTAATTAATGGTCTAAGAATCTATTTTCTAGTTGGCAGTGTCTTTGTGGATAAAACCATACAATCTTGACTAATTACACCCACAATACAATATTCCATTAGGAGACTACAATTGCATGCTGGTTTACATGAAAAAAGCTAGTAGTCAAACTTTGCAAATGTACTTCACAAAGATGCAAAATGTGCACTTAACCAAACAACAAAATGTTGTTAATGGTGGTCGCATAAATTCAATGTTGTGAAACAGCTTAGCTTTTAAGGAAAACAAATTATAAGTAGTAATGTATGGGTTTAGAGAAATTACAACAAATTTAGTTAACAAATTTTACCATTGTAAAAGTCTCAAAATGTTTGTGCCAAAGCAAGAAACTAATTTTCAAACTTTTTGTCTGTTTTAATTTTTACATCGTGAATTTGTAAGTTGTGAAATTAGCTGGTATATTTCCTGGCGATATCAACTAAACCTTTTTTTCTTTCCTTATTTCCTTCTAGTGTTTTGTGAATTTTAGTGAGAATAAAAAGGATACAGAAAGCTATGATGAACCATTGATGGAAGATATCCACTAACTGGAGAAACTCTGCCACCCTCAAGATATCTTATATTTCTTTTCAATGAATTCTTTTCAGGTCGATATTGTAACATTTTCTTTGAAAACAATTGTATTTTAGGACTTCAAGGATTTGATTATTCTTGCTAACAATTGTTTACAAAACATAGATCTCGAAATATGGAAGTCAGGGTGATAAAAATAAGACATATGAGGAAATATTTGACATCCTCGCAAAGTTATTGTGTTTGAGTGTAATGATTGCACAGTCAGTCATTCTTGATATGTTCTTCTACAAGAAGGACAATACTGCCTCCGAAGGTTCACGCATCGCTTGGATTGTTGCAGATACATTTGTGTTTGCGCTATGGGCTTTTGCTCTCCTTTTGCCGTTATGTCTGAAAGAGAAGATGGAAAGAAATGTACCTGGAGTGCTTTGTGCCATAATATGCGAAATACGCTATGCTTGGGTATCATGGGCAGTGTATATGATCGTCATATCTTTTAAGGTCAATCACATGTTTTTTCATTTTGCCGAAAGTCTAACAGACGATCACACTTTGTTTTCTACAACTGGATTAAAACTGACTCTGTCATTGGCAGGTGTCTTGTTTCTTCTGCTTGTGTATTGTCATCACAAGGAACAGCACAACACCAAATACAAACTGATTATGGAAAAGATATCCCTTACCACATGCCTAGATGTTCTTGACAGCCTAACATTACTCAATATTCTTTTCATACAAGAATCCGGAGTCCTCCTCCCATTTTCATTGGATAGAGCCATACGAACCTTTGCTTGTTTGTGCTTTATTCTCCCGTTGTTTCCTCTGTTGTCATTACGCATTATTGGAAACCCAGAAACATCAAAGAGGTACAAATTGTTAGAAATCATCCATTCTGCGCTCTACATGGTGATCATAAATTTGCCCCTATTTTCAATCCGACTTTACCTCTGGGTTAAACATGAGTTTGACATATCTACGTTCTTCACAAAGAATGTCATTATGCTCTTCAAAGGTTGCATGGACATCATTTACGGGTTTGTTAATTGGGAGAAACGTTTGCATACAGATGACGGTTCCCAAGAGGAAGGTGGAAAAGAGATGCATCATATTGAGGCAGATGATACTGCGGATTCACCAGCAGCAGTTTGAAATGATATTCTAAGAAAATAACTATCGGATGACTGCGGATTACTTTTTTGTCTAGGCAGTCATTAAAATGAATGTTTGTTTCCAATAAAGCACAGTATGAGAGTGTCCAGTTAATACATCATTACATATTCCTAAAATGCCACCCAAAATTATAGATTGCAACACATTTCATTTTTTAGGCGTAGCAGTTTAGTAATAGGTCATTGCAGCTACAAATACCTGAAAGAAAGCTTGAAAGTTACAAATATTTGAAATGAAATACAAATCTAGGTGGACTTCCTTCCTTCATCATGCTTCCCTCTACAACCATATTTAATTCTCTTCTTCCACCCCCTCTCTCTACTTTGTTTTTGTTTCACCCATGCACCTCTCTCGATCACAGCTTTCTGACTTTTTGTTCTTAAAATTCTATCATTCTCCTTCTGTTTCCTTTCCTTCCTACCTCTATCTGACCTCTCAGGCACAATTTGACTCTTGTTGTTGTGGTGACATTAAGCCCTCATCAAACAAACACACTGTGTGAACCGTAACCATTTAAAAATTGTATACTACCAGTTGGGAGATAATTTGAGAAGATAACCATTGTTGGGGCATAGGTTTTGGATGTCTTCATTTGAAGGGATTTGTTTTTTATTTGCCTTCAAACTTGTCTGCAAAGCATTTCTATACTGACTTGTTCAGTACTGAAATTGTTAAGATCAGCTTTTGTTTTGTAAAGATTTGCTTGATATGTATTCCACTCAGATTTGATGATTTCTGGTTTGCTTTTATTTTACCTGGTTTACATTTGTATTTTAATTTTAACAATGGTAGTATTAGACTTTAAAAATTGTTTTTAAAAAAAGAAGAAAGTTTAAAATTGTAGATGATAAAGGCTTCCAGGAAAGTAAGATTGCTAAAAAACATGCAAGTTAAATCTCCCTGCTGTTAAAAAAGTGCATTTAAAGTTTTGTTGAAAATGACAAGTTTTGAGATTCTCCCCTAAAGCAGTCTATTAACCATTTTTGGTTCCGATGCTAATAGCATAAGGAACCTATGCAGTCATGCTGGTGTGTGTGTGTGTGTGAGTGTGTGACAGCAAGCTTGTTAAGATGATATCTCAAAAACGATACACTGGATTCATGTCATATGTGGTACACAGATAGCGCATGATCTGTAAATGTTCCCTATTGTTTTTGTTGGTCATGTCTTGCACCTTAATGAGTAGGCGGGTTTAATGTAAAAATATTTAAATGCTCATATTTTAACAACCGAATGTCTGGTTTGTTTCATATTTGGTTTAATTATGAAATTATCTGGCACATACATGCTCGTCGTATAAAAACGTTGAATTTCATTAACATACATAGTGGGCAGGGCTTAATATGATTATGCTGAAAAGAGCTTGTTAACACGATATCTCAAGAACTATAAAGTACATTCATGTCATATTTGGTACACTGATAGCCCATTGTCTGTAGATTTGCCGTATTCTTTTTGGTGGTGATGTCTTGCATATTAATGAGTAGGCAGAGCTTAATGTAAAACATTTGATTTAGTCCAATTTTAACAACTACCTGTCTGTTTCGAATCATACTTTATATATTTATGTTGTGAGCTAGTGTATATTATTTATGGTATAAAATTGTTGAATATTATTAATATACGTAGTGGGTGGGGCTAAATATAGTGTTGCTGAAAAGATCTTGTAAACACTGTAACTCAAGGACAATACATTGGATACAGTACAGGTCATATGTGGTACACAGATAACCCAGTGTCTGTTTGTGTGCCTTATTGTTTTGGGTGCTGATGTCATGAATATTACTTAGTAGGTGGGGCTAAATGTAAACTTCTGTTAGCAAGCTTGTAAAAATGATATCTCAAGAACCGTGCAGTGGATTTATGTCATACTTGCTATATGTATGTGTTGTGGTCTGTAGATGGTCCCTATTGTTTTGGGTGCTGATGTCATGAATCTTAAGTAGTAGGTGGGGCTAAACATAAACTTCTGTTAGCAAGCTTGTAAACACGATATTTCAATTAGAACCGTGCACTGGATTTATGCCACACTTGGTATATGGATGTGTTGTGGTCTGTAGATAATCCCTATTGTTTTGGTGCTGGTGTCATGAATATTAATTAGTAGGCGGGACTAAATGTAAAATTCTGTTAACAAGCTTGTAAACATGATATTTCAATTAGAACCGTGAGGTGGATTTTTGTCATACTTGGATGTGTTGTGGTCTGTAGATGATCCCTACTTGTTTTAATGCCGATGTCATGAATATTAATTTGTCGGTGGGGCTAAATGTAAACTTGTGTTAACAAGCTTGTAAACACGATATCTTAAGATCATTAGGTGAATTTATGCCATTCTTTATATATGGGTGTGTTGTGGTCTGCAGATGATCCCTATTGTTTTTGGTGCTGATGTCATAAATATTAATAAGAAGATGGGACTAACTGTGAAATTCTGTGCATGCTCATTCTTTCACAAACTCATGTCAGATATGAATTAAACTTAGTATGATGCTGTTCATAAAAGCAAGGATGATACAGGATCCCATAGAATGTTGAGTTATTGACTTCATCAATATTTATGTCAGGCGGAGCCAAATACAATTTTTATTGGTTGTTGTGATTGTGGCTTAGAGCTTATAAGGCAAAAACCTTAACACCTAAACAAGCAACAAAATATACACAAATTACATGTTCTAGTATGATAAATAAACTAAACATGTAAGAACACAACATTTAAAGATATATTATAAACAAAATTGTTTCTAATCCAAAGATGGCATTAAAACCACTGGGATTTTCTCTCTGGTTCAACTATTGGTACATCTTTAATTTGTGGGAAGCTTCAGAGCACAGCAATGTGAGGAGCTGCTCACCTGCTGTGTATTTTACTCACATCCTTTCCCCCTTAGACCTACAGAAAAGTATGTTAACAAGATGATCACATGTGACTTCAAATGAACAAGTTAAAAGCCAAATCCTGAAAGTCCTCTCACTTCTGTTAAAAGAGTAATTCAAAATATTGCTTTTTTGTCATTTTAGTGAAACTAATGTTGGTTGTTGAAACTTTAAAATACCCTGTTTTTACCCTGGTATTGACAGTCTTTGACATTTTTATGTAGCTACACATTTAATATCTAGTGTCATTTTTATGTGCAACACGCTTAGTAAATCTATCAAAAAGTATTTACTGTTTATTGTGCTGTGTGCACTGATGTGACAAATATCTGTCTGCCTATACACCTCTTTTCCATATTATCCTTTGACTAGAAGGTAAGCACTTTTTTTCAAGAAGTTATTGAAAGTGGTTAAACAGAGAATGGTCAATTTGTAAAATGACAACATCCTGGTTTAGAAAAAGCTCCAAGATATTATTTGAGACTGGTGCATAAGAGGTATGTCTCAAGCCATTTAGAAATAATTGTTTTGTAGATGCTTTATGTGTTCTGCATGTAGGAGGAAAATTTTTCCTCCACTCTTAAGAAATTTGTGTTTTCTCACGAGTATTTATTTGTGTAACATTTTTAGTCACAATGTTTTATTTGATAAATTTGTTCCAATCGTAGCTTTCATTTAAGGAATCAAGTCTATGGTGCTGAGGTCTAATTCTCATTCAAATCCAGGTGTGATGCACAGGCGGGATGGGTTGAGTAATGCCTCGGGCCTCTGGACGTCATACCTGGTTTTGTTGAACAGTAGAGACCAAGGCACCTTTGACTCGACTCTGATTCATAAATACTAAACAAATTTTCCATGACATCAGCATATTCTTTCAGTTAACCAATCACAAGCAAGTATTTCTCAAAAGCATTTATGAATTACAGATAACGTAAGTGATCATGTAAAACAATTTTACGTCAGCCAAGGAATATCTGTATATATGTAAAACATGTATATAAATTATTTTAAAAACTAAAGTGATTATTTTCAACACATTTTTTGTCTGTAGAATGTGATATTTAGGCCTTCTCTGCAAACCTTTAACATAATTTTACATTCACATGCTAGATTTTGAGATAGGGTCATTTGAAAAAGACAAAACTTAGTAATTAGTCAGGAATCTCAGATCAAAAGAAGCTCAATGCCATCACTGAATATCAGATGACATATTATTGTAGCTTTTGTTATTGAATGTTTTGTACAATTTTATACTGCGATATTGTTCCAAAATATGCAAAAGCAGGTGGTTACAATACTACTGCTTTAAACAGCATTTGTGGCAATTATGCTCAAACTGTATGCTCTTAGTTTTCAGAGTTTTGATGAAAGAATTAAGGAAAATTCTCTTTGGAATCCTGTCATAACAATATTATTTTTGTATATTTAGAAATCTACAACATTTTGTAATAATTATTCAGCTTTGTATTGATTGACATTATTCAACTCTCATTTTTCAAGGGGCTTATAGATAGATATTTTATGGATATTTATCTTGTAATGTTAAAGTAATAACTATTAACAACCAATTTTGGTAGTAGATTTGGACATTTGGGAAGGGGGAAATAATATCATTTATCATGCAAAATTGTATGCTTATTTGTAATTGTTTGTGTGTACCTTAATTAAATTGATTAAGTTTGTTTTAAATGTTTTCTCAATCTTAGTGGGGACAGGGGCGGAGCCAGAGGAGGGAGGGGGGGGGGGCCATGGCCCTCCTGAAATTTTTCCAATAATTTTTTTACCATGAGATAATTCTTAGCCACGATTTACGTAAATTTTCTTCAATTTTCATTCAAAATTTAATATTTGGGAAATTTCTTTCAATCTTTGTGAAAATTCCTTCATTCTCGTGCAAATTTTGGAATATTTTCTTCATTTTGGGGTAATTCTTTGATTTTCGATAAATTTTCATCAATTGTCGGTAAATTTCTTCAATATTTGGGAAATGTCTTTCAATTTTGGGCGACTTCCTTCATTCTCGTGCAGTTTTCTTCACTTTTCAGACAATTTCCTTTATTTTGGGGCAATTTTTCTTCGATTTTTGGTAAATTTCATAATTATTGGGCAGTTTCCCTTGATTTTCGGTAAATAATCTTTGAGAAATTTCCTTCATTCCTGTGTAACTTTTGGAAATGTTACCTTATTTTGGGACAATTGTTCTCCGAATTTCAGCATATTTCCTTCATAAGAGTTCAATGTTTGGAATATCTCTACGATAAATTTTCATCAATTGTCGGTAAATTTCCTTCAATGTTTGGGCAATAGTCTTTTAATTTTAGGCGATTTCCTTCATTTTCGTGCACAGTTTTCTTCAATTTTCAGACAATTTTCTTTATTTTGGGGCAATTTTTTTTCAATTTTTGGTACATTTTCTTCAATCTTGGTAAATTTCCTTCAATGTTTGGAAAATTTCCTTCACTTTGGGGCAATTTTTCTTCAATTTTAGGTATGTTTTTTTTAAATTGTGGGGAATTTCCTTCATTCTCATGCCATCATCATTTTTTCAGAAAATTTTCTTCATTTTTGGCACAAATGTTTCATAGATTCTCAGAAAATTTTCATCACTTATCGGGAAATGTTGTCAAATTTTATTTAAATTTCCAATAATTTTACCAAAATTCCTTCAATTTGTTGTTAATAATTTCACAATTTTCCTGTGTAGAGAAAACCTTTCAGGGAGGGCCTTTCTCTGTGCTTCCTACTTAAAAGAAAACTCACCCTTTTCCCAATATGTTATATAAATCATGTCAAAACTGCTCATAAAACACGTTATCACATCATTCCTGGTTTGGTTTGGTTTGCTCCCCTCCCCCCCCCCCTCCCCTCCCCCCCTCCCCCTCCCCTCTGACATTTTATACTGGCTACGTCCCTGGTCAGGGAAAGGATTTGATAGACAGGCCTCATTTGACAACTCTAAAGGATTATGAGTAAATGGATATAAGAAATATTTACAGGGTGTACAATGCTTTCAATTAGATAATTAAATAATGTATTTGTCAGTGACTATATTTTGAAATAAACTGTTTATTTGTTTGAATGCTTTATATGTATGGCAAATAAATGTATTGTTTATTTCAAAAGAGATTGTTATTTGCACTGTACTTATTGTTACAAAATGTAATAATTAGTATATTTAACTTGAAATAATAAAAACTAAAGTATTAACTGTACTGCTTTTTAGTGTTATTCTTGATTTGAAGATGTAAGTCTTGCATAGATGTCATTATTCTGCCAATAAATGTGTTTCTGTTATATCAACATTTTAAGTGCCTGGTAAACTTGGCATTCAAAGGTTGGAAAATCCCACAGAAGCTGTCATTTTACATTTTTGAATGGTAAGTCATTTTTTTTAAGGTGCAAGTTTAATGCTCTATCAGACTTTTGTAGAAAGGACTGAAATGAGACTAGAAATGACATTACAGTTCACATTCCATAAGAGTCTTTGTGTAAAGAGTAATGCTTAAAACAGTCCCGTGATATAACTAATTTTACCAAATATTTTCATTAGTAAAACTCTTATTTAGAAGATGAGTGTGTGATGATACTCTTTTACAGTAGACTGTTTGTGCCAGTCATTTTCAAACAAACTTGTTAAAGCCAACTCAAGTGTGGATGTGTAGTAGCAAAGATAATTAAATTGCTTTAAATGAAAGTAACAAAAAAATATCAACATTAGTCAAAAATTTACCATTTTACAGCATCCTGGAATCTCAGGCATGAATATTCACATTTTTCTGCAAATCAGTGATGTAATACAGGACGACATACTTATTTTTTGTTCTGTAACTATTTATAATTCTGTGATATAGTTAAGCAAATTTTGACCAAACATTTTTGAGTCTTTACAGTACCATATACCCCAATCAAATTCTAGCAGGAAAAAACTTTCCTGTTGTTTTAAGTGACAGATTTAGAAAATAAAATACAGCGATGGTCAAATTGTAGCCTACCTGAGGAGATTTATGTCAGTGGAGAAAAAGGTTGAAGGAATTGAACAGAGTGTAGTAGGTACATATAGGGTGGAGGTAGATATAGGGTGGAGGGAGTTTGGGTAAGACAAGCTAGGTATAGTTGTATCAGCAGGTATATGTTTTTAGGAAGGAGATAAAAAAAAATCTGGAGAGTTCTTGCTGAAGAGTTCGGCAATGGAATTTAAGGTATTGGGGAAGCTCTAGGGTGGGCGAAGAGTGGACAGTCAATGAAGATGTGTTTCACAGTTGTGGGCCTGTGATAATCAATTGCAGAGGGTTGGGAGAAATCTGTACAGAGTTGGGAATAAGTGAGGCAGGTGGCATACTCTGGAGCGGGTGATGTATGCACGCATGGTCTTTATGGGAGAGGTTGTAAGGATGACAGGAATGAAAGACTAGATGTACGCCTGGCTGGATGTTGCAGAGTTTGCTATCCGTGTGGGTGTTCCAATTTGATTGTCAGCTGTGACGAACATGTGAAAACAATAAGCGCTTTGATATCGGCAAGTGTTATGGGATAGGGGGTAGCGGGAGGTTGAGAGCTGGTTTCGGCAGCCAAGTTTGATTTGTCATAATAGTTAAGATTTGTACATGTAAGATGGCTTTGGCTGAAGGTGGCACAGAGCTATTTTTTACGCTATTGCAACTTATCAAGTCAGAGATCCTTTTTGTACAAAAAACGGAAGAACTAGTTCCTCATGAATTTTTTTTTGAAGCACATCTCGTCAAATTTGGTCATACTTATACTTATAATCAAGACAGTTTGATTAGCATTTTCTCTAGACCTTCACGTTTTGGGCTTGCAGAGTAATACATAATTGCAGAGTAATACTCAATTAGTTCTAAGCTACCTGCTATGAGAAATATTTAGAACGTCGTCAAGACCTCTATTAGCCTACCAGGCCTTCGCCCACGAGCCCCAAAATTTTGCACGAATTTTCTCGTTTAGGGGGAAATTTTTTCACTGCCTGTTTAGAACTGGTATCCCAAATGCTTTTTCAGAGCAGGGGATACGCCCCCTTGTCCCAATGCTTTGCCCCTGAACCCGCCAGGAGCTCTTAATCAGGCCCACGATGTGCATTATACATGGTGAAAAATAAATCATTTACACTGTCCTCCGTCTGGTATTAATAGCTTGAAGGTTGCCAGGGTATTAACAAATGAAAATTATTTGTAATCCTGTCATCAAGGAATTTCCTGGTATTCTACTTTTGGATCAATGATATATCCAACAACATTTTCAGAGACATAAGAAGAAGACAGAACACAAACTATTTCACATGTATTATTAATCTTTTTAATAATATCAGTCCCTAGATTAAACATATCCACACAGGATGACAATATTAATTTAAAATGATAAAATGACCGTCATTACAACATTTTTCTTTGATACGCAGTTCCGAAAAGCAGTAGTAGTGAAGGTGACGGCGCCACCTCCCATCCGCCTTCAAAAAACCTGGATCAATCATAAAACAATTTGCACTATTGGGAGCAAAGGTCATTAGTTGATCCATTTATTATGAGTAATCAAGGAAAAAGTGTGAAGTAATAATTTGAAACAGAAAGTTGCACGTTGGTTGCTTTCATATGAAACTGGCTTTCGCCATTGATACAATCTATATCCCCTCCATGTGAAACCCATCCCTGCACACTGTATACTATTTACCCCCCCCCCCTCCCCTCACCCCTCCCCGTCCCACACATACACCCATGTCACGAATCATTATATTGTTTATTGATGGACAAAAATTGTTGTGGAACTTTGTGCTCTTTTTAGCCTGGGATACAAACCTTTAGCAAATAAATATCTTTAACGTTTCAATTCGAAAATCTTTCTCATCCTCAGATTGCTGAAAATTCTTCTAAAATTATTTCATATTTCATTGAAAATATCAGGAAATATTTATGAACAGGTATTTCTAAAGAAAAATATAAAACATGTATATTTGCTTACAATATTTTCATCTATAAAACTCTGTCAATACATAATTTACCAACTGCTAGTTGCAGTGGCATGGCTATGGGGTGGGAGTGGGGTATTTACCCTATCCCCTACTTATCACAATATTGGTCACTGTGTTCTATAGTTAATGATGTCTTCTATAGTTCAATCATTAAGAAAAAAATTTGAGCTACTTTTGAAACCTTGACGATCAAATCATCAAGAGGGACAATTGAGCCAATAGAAAAGGTAATTTCCTCTTATTTTGCTTGGGGGTGGGTCTTTTTTTACCCCAGAACCCCCTTCCATTTTCTGATGCTCATACCCCCACTTAATTTTTCATGGTTAGTTGCTTTGAACCCTCAATCACACCCTTCTCCACATTTACCTGTTTGAGCTGTATCCTGACAGGCACTCGGATGTAAGTGTTTTCCTATGAAACAAAGTATTTATAATAATTACTTAAAGGATTAGTTCAGTGGTGGATCAAGTTAATCTAATATGAAAGAGTATTTGAAAACAAATGGTGAAGAAAGTATCCAGGTATCTTATTCGGCTAAGGAGATATCTAAATTTCAGGTTCTGTATGATTTGTGTAAAAACGACTGAAATCGGACTAGTTGTGATGTCAGATTCCTCAAATTCTTTATGTATTCTATCGTATTTTTCCTGTGATTTTGTGACTTACAAAACCATGGGATATGTCATGAAAGGTAGTAAAACAGAATCTAGGAAAGATTTATATAATTTAACACCTGTAAAAACAATCCAGACAGTACAAATCTTAAATCAATCTTTTTAAAAATACATTAACAATTGTTAAGAAAGTGAGGATGAGGAAGCCAATCTTACATAGTAGACTTACTACACCAGTCGTTTCTATACAAATAAGAAGAACTTTGAACTGAATATCTCCTTAATGGAATAAGCTTTTAAAGTAATTTCTGCACTATTTTGTTTCTATTAAAGTCCTCTTTCATACAAGAGTAACTTTCTTGACCACTAAACTAATCCTGTAACCAATGTTTAATGATGGCAAATTGCTCATTATGTCAAAAGAGACATACTGTGTAAGTTTAAAAATAAATCTGAGAAAGAACTTAAGCAATACACTTAATAAGCATAAGGTTAAATTCTGCATTTAGGAATTCAATTTTTCTTAATATTAACACAACACAGACATTTTATGATATTATTAACATTTGCAGTGGCTGAGTTTGCTTTCAGAAGTCAAATATGAAATAGGTGATTATGTTGTGGTTAAGCCTGTATCTGTCTGACTTGAAACTTCTCTTTCACAAAATACAATCATAAGAAACCTTTCCACAATTTATTGTGCAAGTAACAAATATTTAACAATTATCAAGTCCTTGACAATAAATTAACATTACACTATAAAATCTTGCAGGCATGTGGCAAATAAAAGAAAGAATGTGATGATCTAATATTATCTTCTGGAGCCAAAATAAAACAATATGTGACAACTTATTATTGATTGCAACATAGACTGTGCTCGCATATTTAATTAACTTTGAAGGTATATGGACAGCTACATAAATTTTATCATTTATCTCTTATTAAGTTCTAGTTGTTGATTGTAGGTTTGGCTAAGTTCCTAAAAAAGATCCTGAAATTCTTTCTCAAAATCAACTAATCTCTCCCAAAGAAGAGGTACATGGTTAAAAAGCAATGCTGCTACAAAAAAAATGAGAGAGGTATGCTCAATGCTAGCTCTACACTGTCCACATATCTTGAAGTGGGTGGGTCAGGATTTTGAAGTGGAAATGATCAAACTGTGTTTCAATTTGGTCCTTTCGATTATTCCTCCACTTTGCAAAATGATGAAAATAAAATACCAACATCCTGTTTTGTCTTGTGTTTATATGTTTACATAATCTTTTAATATCACATATTGCCATAGATATTTTTGTTTTTCACAAAATGGGTTTAGATCGTTTTAACTGTTTAACTTAAATATATCCAAAATATCAATTTAACTGACAAAACATAATTTAAAGCTTAAATACCAGAGGTGTATGCATGTTCATAGTTATAATACTGAGCATTTTTCAGATCTACAATAACATTCTTATGTTATGGTATTTATGAACAGAATAAACAAAAACACAATATTGAATCGATTTAATGGCTTGTTGATAGTCTCAGCTAAGAAAAATAAAAAGTGCTCAGAAGTTCGACAAGTTTAAGTTGGAAATCATCTTTTGTTCTGTCTTGTGTTTATTTTTTTACATAATCTTTTAATATCACATATTGCTATTGATTTTTTGTTTTTCACAAAATTGGTTTAGATCCTTTTAACTGTATAACTTAAATATATCCAAAACATCAATGTAACTGACAAAACATAATTTAAAGCCTAAATGATAGGGGTGTATGCATTTTGATACTTATAATATTGAGCATTTTCCAAATCTACAATAAGATTCGTATGTTATGGTATCTATGAACAAAATAAACAAATCCACGATTGAATCCATTTAATGGCTTGTTGATAGTCTCAGTTAATAAGACTAAAAATGGCTCAGAAGTTCGGCAAGTTTAAGTTGGAAATCAGTATCGATGGTAAACCAGAATCAGCCATAACAGACCACAAATCAAGGGTTCACAAAAAAAATTGGAATCTTATAGAGTGCGTGAAAATATTTTAAGAAGTCTGAGTGTGAAAATATGATCCATCTTCTAACAAATAGATAAACAACATAATCAAAGTACTTATCAAACTAGAAACTGCATCCAACAATAGAGCATGTCTTCTGCTATATTTCTGTTGAGTAAATACACAGATAAATTTCAAAATGCTTTGTACCATGTACATTGTGTCATCTACAATGTACCAATGATGAAGTGTTCTGGTTCCTGTTGGCTCCTGATGCTATGATGACAAAGCACTTTCCACTTTTTTCTTCCTCAGTAGAAATCGTTTCTTCCAAATTTATTTTTTGAAAAAACAATTTTGGAGACTGAAAACAAAATTCAATACCTGCTTAGTGGAATAAGATATTGGGCTATTATAGAGCTTTTTCAGTGAGTGCAGTAGTCCAGTGAAAAGGACGTCTGTCTTATACTCAAAAGGTACAGGGATTGAATCTCAGACAAGGTGCTGTGCTGTGCTGTGTCCTTGAGCATGACACTTTCTCCCACTTGCTCCAGCTCACTCAGCTGTGAGATGAGT
>JAIGNY010001912.1:1867500-1897500 GCA_020152595.1 Chiridota heheva
CATTTTTCATATCACTTTTCCAAAAAAAGTCTACTTCACTTTCAAATTACTACGCCATTATAAGAGTCAGAATGCATTTATGACAGTAGATTAGGTAAAGAATAATTTGAAGACTTTCAATAATACGCAGTGTCAATTATTTTGCGCTAATGCACGACCATTTGAATTCATTTTCTTCTCGATATTTGAAGCTAAATCCTTTCAACTCCACTAAAATCTTCTTGTGTGGTTGGAAAAATTTTAATAAACGGATGAGAGCTTGATTGCCGTTAACAAAAACAATGAAAGAACATTTTGCAGTTATCATAAATTGGAATATACAGTAGCTTATATGTTTTCAATGATTTATAAAGAATTGACGAAGAAAAACTTTCTTCGAGAATTTTCTTCAGTATATAGTTTTTCTTAATGGTAGCTAGTATTTAATTCTACGTCACTTTCATTGCATTGATTGTCAAGCTGCATAGGTGACTGCAAAGAAAAATTTCAACACCAAAGTTACAACTATAAGCGCACTAGTGACAATGATGGAGAACATTAGCGGTTCTTTGCAATGGTCAACAGATAAATCTGAAGTTCCAAACGGAGTGTTTATATATTCTTCAATCAGATGGGTTCGGTTATTTGTATCGTGTTGCACTGGATTTCTTTGTATAAGTATGAATGTTGTTAATATAAAAGTTCTAACAAAGTCTTCAACATGTTTTGGTGAGGTAACAAATTTTCTATTTCGATGTCTCTCCGCTTCTGACTTATCCTTTGGAATGGTCATCATTATATCTGACACATGTCAAACAATGACGAATTGGCCAACAACGGAGAGATGGTACTGTATTATAATTGTTATTATATCAGGTTGGAACTATGCAATATCGTTGTGGATATTGTTACTTTTATCCATAGACAGGTTTATATCAATACGACATCCGCTGAGATACACCATTTTGTACACGTTAAAACGACTAAAATTTATATTGATCATAGCACTGTTCGAATCGATTTTTTCTGCTTATTTACTCGCCACCGATCTTCCAGGAGATTTTTTTGATAAAGATTCACTGTTGTGTCTAAATCCTGTTAGAATCTCCAATAGTGACTCACTGTGGCCGTGGATTAAAGCAATGTATATAACGGTACATGTAGTTGCAATTATTCTTTTCGTGTCGCTCAGCAATATTTACTTTTTGCATGTATCAATAAATCTCGGAAAAAATCACAGAATTCAGCCATCACTGCAAACAAACACAACACGTAGTTCTAGACAAGGAAACACCCAAACAGCTAACAATGGAAGAACAACCGAACTTAAAACTGTCAAAACGGTTCTTGTAATAACATTAACATTCTATTTAGCTTGGTTACCTATATTGCTATCTTCGTCCCTGATATTTTTCGAGGTGCCACATTCAGAAATATTCAAATATTTCTCCATGTTAATGGTATACTCTAAGAGCTGGTGGAACAGTGTCGTATACATGCGACTGAACTCAACTTTTAGAGATGCTGCAAAGAGAGTAATACGACCATTTTATCGTAGAAACTAGAGAAGAATATTTAAATATTATATTGTAAAATACAGGAAAGTATTAATAAAATACAAAGTAGTTGATGCGACGTCTTACATATATAATAATAATGTAACATACATTAGCTTCGTTACGCTATACGTTATTACTGGGATTTTCTTGAATTTGATTGACAAACAGCTTTCTAAAAAAAACAATTTCTTTTGAGATAAATCATTGAAACAGAGACGGCTTAAAAATAATATTCTGTACTTTGTTTTACAAATATGAAACAATTTCATAAGCTTCATTCAAACATTTTAGTGGCATGACATAGGGGATTTTAGTTATTTTGAAAAATATGAGAGCACAATTACCCGTGCACGATGTGATTTCATATTTGCAAATCCAAAGCAATTTTGAAGTATTTCTTTGAACATTGACAATTAGTTGTCGTTTTCTAAATTATTGTAAATATATTTTTTGTTTAGTTATCGAGATGGGTATAACATGCACTTTCAAAAAACATGCAGTATCATGGTTTATTGAGCAAAGAAATAAAGCTTTTTATTCATCACTATATGAATAGATCTCTTTATACTTTACTATCATAGATACCAAGACTTCCACATTGTCTTAAAAGAGTTGGTAGATAGATTCCAAAGTACTTGAAAGAAGACATGGACCCTATTCTTAGGTTAGTCTTAGTAGTAAACGTATATCATAAAATGATATTCCTCAAAATCAATACAAGACAACAAAAAATACCTATATTCTGCTAATGCCACGAGCTTTTTAGAGTATACAAACTTAACTCAGTATTGGCTCTCAATTAACTTAACTGCTTTCCATTAACTTTTCTCTCGATATATTTGAGCTTAAACACGAGTTTCGTCAAACCTATAATGTTTGCTTGGATACCATCGAAAACCTTAGTAATGGGTTGGGCCTCTGACTGTTTAATGTTCCAAGAGGGACACCATTCCCCATTACGTTTTCGTTTTGAAATTTCCCATTAGCCTAGACCCTGACTCCATGCATACCATGTTGGCTAACGGCGGCGGCCGGAATTTTGCTATTTAGTAAAACCTTATGATTTATTTGGACGGATCATTAATTGTTTTTAGAAGAATCAATAAACATAAGGAACGTTAAGTATCGCGCCATTGGCAGACATATGTATGTACAACTATTTGGTAACATTTAAACAGAAGTCATTGCTTAGGTATGCCAAACGAGGTTTTAATAGGCAAAACACAAAATAGCATGTTGGTTGTTGAAAAAAGTTTCTCCATGGTATCTGTAGGTGAGAACTTAGACGATGAGATTTATACTTTAAGTTGCTGACGGAAAATGACGAAGATGACGGAGGAATATGGCAATTTATTGGGATGGACAACCGACAATTACAACATTCCAAACGGAGTATTTTTACACTTATAAATAAGAATGATTCGACTATGTTTAACCTGTTTTACGGGACTTCTTTGCATACTTCTAAATACCGTAAATATGATATTACTTACAAAGTATCCAAGTTGTTTTTAAAATAGGCCGAATTTTCTGTTTCAATGTCTCCTATATCTGACATTTTTCTAACGGTTTTCATCTTTGTATCTGAGGTATGTCAAACAGTGACGTCTCTACTTGCGATGGAAATTTGGTTCTGTAAGTGGAGAGTGGTCATGAACTATTAATGAAATATTCAGTTTGGCATTACATATAATATGCAAGTTACCCTGCAATCTCAATTGTTGGGCAGTTCAGGCGATTGTTGATATGTAAGGAATTTTTTCAGTGGTTGATTTCATACGTGTTTTGTTGTACACACGTGAGATATATCCACTACGGATATCAGACATTTTACAAATCACTTTTCCAAAGAAATGTCGATTTAAGTTTCGACTTACCAGGCCATTATCAGAGTCAGAATGCACTTATGGCATGTAGATTAAAGAAGAATAACTTTTAGACTCATTTATTTATTTAGCTCTAATGCACAACCATTTGAATTAATTTGGCTCTTGATATAGGAAGTCAAATCTTTTCAACTGCAATAAATCTTGAATTGCGGCTGAAGAAAAATCAACAAATGATGGCCATTAACACAAACAATGAAGGCTACATTTTTCAGGAGTTATGATAATTTAGAATACACTGTGGCTTAGATGTGTTCAATGATATATCAAGAGATTTACGAACAAGATCTTAAATGTTCTTCAGTTTATTAGAAGTTGACGTAGGTTTTTTAACGATAGCTAGTATCTAATTTTGTCTCACTTTCATTGTGTTAGGCTAGGACATTAGCGCTTCTTTGGAATGATCAATAGATGAACCTGATGTTCCAAACAGAGTGTTTTCATATTGGATTCGTTGCTAATATTGTTAATATAGCAGTACTTGCAAATTCTCCAACTTGTTTTGGTGAGGTAACGAATTTTTTATTTCTATTTTCGGTGAAACATATTTACATTGAATCATCATTACAAAATAAGAATACCATATCATTATTTTCTTTATAAACAACAAAGTCAGCGAAATGATACGCTTAAACATAACGCTAGTGGAAGCAGTACATCATACATTTTAGGTATGAGTTTTATGAAATTCATGGAGAAAAAGCACATTCAACTCTGTCAAGAGCTTGGTGTTATTATTCTTTAAGGCCAAGAGCTTGGTCTTATTATTCTTTAAGGCGATGTAATACTCGACGTGAAACTTTAATTTAATATACTAATCAAAGCCACTTAAAGTAGGAAGGGTATTGTGGATTTTACATGAGTAAAGAAAGTGCGTAGCATAGAATATGGTAAAATTATATCTTTGTAACTATTTGCAAAGCCAAACGAAACTACACGGTACGATATATCATCGACCATTGATGACGGCAGATAATTACCAGTTCGGGAGCAACCCGAAAAACTGGGTACTTTGAAACACCGTAAAATTTGGGTACTTTGATGTATTACGTTATCGCATGAGCCTGCACATTTGACTAGCCCACACTAAACATATGGGGTTTCTCATTTTCCGCTCCGAATTGTCCAAAATTTAACTGGATATCCTGAAATGTTGGAGACGGATAGTAAATAGATATTAAAAACTTTTTGCCTCTGCTTTTTGGAATTCATCGTCGCCTTTTTGAGAAAATGAACAAAACAGACTGCCCATTACCATTTGCATGAGAATTACGAATATCATGAATTACCTCTTTAACCAATTGCAATGAAACATAACGTGGATCACAATTTAATATCCAATAACGTTTACCTCTGGCTCCTTTGTTAAAGCAATATTACACACAACTGCTGAATGATCTGATTGAAGACTGGGAATAACCTGAATATCACGAATGGTTTTTAGTATTCTATGACTTACTAGCAAAAAGTCTAACGGCAGCAAACCCTAGTATCTTTACCTGAAAGCCAAGTAAAACCGTAGTAAAGGGGAAACAATTCCCTCCAGACATCTATCAGGTCAAAGTCAAACATTAATTTCAAAAGAACCTCCCTGGCATTAAAGTGTGTCACAGCACAACCACCATTCTTATCTTTATATATATCTAAGACGAGATTGAAGTCATCTCCTAATATGATATTATCAGATGAATAAGAGTATAACATGTCATAAATGCTTCTGACTTGTCCTTGAATTTTCATCATTGTATCTGACACATGTCAAACAACGACGACTTTGCCTACAACAGAGAGATGTTACTGTATTGTCGTTTCTGGTTACGATGTGATAGCATCAGGAACCTATGCGGTCATGATGGTGTGTGTTTGTATGTGTGTGTATGTGTGTGTGTTTGTATGTGTGTGTGGGTGTGTGAATGTATGCGTGAGTGTATGTATGTATGTATGTATTTATGTATGAATGTATGTATTCATTTACGTGTATGTATGTATGTATGTATGCATGCATGCATGTATATATGTATGTATGTATGCATGTATGCATGTATACATAGAATATGAAAAGAGTTTGTAAACAAGGTATCTCAAGAATGGTAAACTGTATTTATGTCATATTTGGTACACATATAGCCTATGGTCTGTAGATGTGCTCTATTGTTTTTATTGGTGATATCATGCATATTAATGAGTAAGAGGGGCTTAAAGTAAAAATCTTGAAAACTTCATATTTTAACAACCGCATATCTGTTTTGCTTCACATGTGGGATAATTATGATGTTAGCTGGTGTGTAAATGTTTATGATGTAATAACCTTTAATTTCATTAATGTGCATAGTGGGCGGGGCTTAATATGATTTTGCTAAACACAGCTTGTAAACACGGTATACCAAGAACCGTAAACTGGATTCGTGTCCTATTTGGCACACAGCTAGCCCTGGTCTGTAGATGCGCTTTATTACTTTTGGTGGTGATATCATGCACATCCAAGGGCGTAAGAAGCAGTGGGGGAGGGGGGAAGGGAGGGGGGCTTTAGCCACCCCAGTCAAAATTCAGGGGGGGAACTAAACTATGTTTTGCCCCCCCTCCCCCCCCCTTCCCCCTCCCCCCCCCCCTCCACTTCTCATATACGAAAAAACCCTTATAAGACTTATTTATACCCACTTTAGATAATATAACTTTATAGGATATTGTCATATGTTCTAATTTCTTCGATTATGTTGAAAAAAAAAGTAATGCAATTTAGATGGAGACTTTTTTACTTCTTAGCATCCTCATAATCATTTTGAGCTGATCGAAGCTGTATTAGACATAACATTTGCATGCTACCGCAGAATCTGAGTGCGGGCAGCATAATTATTTTTCCCAGGGTGTTTGAATATAACTGTATATGTATAAAGAGAAAGAAATGATTTTTCATAGAGAAAGAATTGTTTTGTAATAGGCTGGACAACCACTTACTTAAATTGATCCCATGGGCTGACGGGATATACCTGAAAACAGCTTCCCTCATGCTCAGATATGTCAAAGACGGTTGTTTTATAGATGTAAGCTTGGACATTTTGAATAAACATGTTTTACAGACTAACACGTGTCTTTTCTTTTTGCGTATCTGCCTGGTCTCTTTTTTAGCTCCATGGCCTGGAGTCTACGATCGAATCCTTTTTGTAATAAGTGATACACCTATACAAACATATTCATATATTTGAAGCGGCCTCTTATTGGCTAGGCTTGGGGACCCCAACTTGTGCCTTTCATGATGACTGTTAGCAAGTCTGTAAGAGTTTAAAAAGAAGATAACAAGAATGTCACTTTTTCATTCTTCTTTGGAAAAAAAAGTGAGAAAAATGCCCAAGCGCCAAACATGCCCAAGAAACCATGCCAAAAACGAGGCTTATGGGTGGGGATGGGGGTCGAGGTCCTTGGAGAAATAAAGCTTCAGCCCCCCCTCTTTTCCAAGAAAACAATTGTTCCTACGCCACTGTGCACATCAATAAGTAGGCGGGGCTTAAAGTGAAAGTTTCTAAAAATGATAAACGAGTAACTGTATGTCCGTTTTGCATCATATTGGGCATGATGATTTTGTTGGTTATTGTGTATATGCTTATGTTATCAGCAGATGCCATTAATATGCATGGTGGGTATGACTTAATATGAAAGTGCTAAATGATGTAATCACCATACTGTACCCAGTGAATGATACATCAGATTTATGCTATATCAGGTACACAGATGGGTCATGGTCTGTACATACGTTCTAATGTTGTGGTAGTGATTTCTTTTTTTTTAAAGGGGAAGGCTGGGCTTACTGGCAAATTAGAATAAGATAAATGAGCAACCGTTTTTGCATCATAGCTGCTATGATAATTTTGTTGATTATTGTGGAAATGCTAATGTTGTCAACATTTTTCTTCATCTGTATAGTGGGTGTGGTTTATGAATAAATATCCTGGAACGAATATTTCATAATAAGCAAAGACATGACAGTAAATACAAATTTTATAAATCAATCAGCTTACCAAAAAAAGCATTGGAACCACAAAACCTTTTGGTTCTGGTTTTTATATCAGCTCTGAACTTCGTAAAATCGTTGTGGATAATGTTACTTTTATCCATAGACTGATAAACAGGCTCATATCAGTGCGGTGTCCTCTGAGATACACCACCTTGTACACGTTACAACGATTAAATATTATATTAATCATACAGTCCGGAATCATGCCTATTAATAGGAACATTTATAACACACGAGAATATTGAAGTCATGCAGCCATATTGTTCAGATATAGCGATAGAATGTCATAGTTTATAATCTATGTACTTAAAATATCAACTAGAACGGTAAATATCGTCATGGTTCGCATGCCCATGCAAATTGACACTCATTATATGACCCGGCCAATTATAAAAATGGCATCTCACACTAAGTCCCACATGGCATCCCATGTACCACATGGCACCTCACCACATGTCCCACATGGCATCCCACCCCATATTCCACATGGCATCCCACCCCATGTCCCACATGACATCCCATCCCATGTCCCACATGGCATTCCACCATATCTTCCACATGGCATCCCACCCCATGTCCCACATGACATCCCATCCCATGTCCCACATGGCATTCCACCATATCTTCCACATGGCATCCCATCCCATGTCCCACATGATATGACATCCCATCCCATGTCCCACATGGCATTCCACCATATCTTCCACATGGCATCCCACCCCATGTCCCACATGACATCCCATGTCCCACGTGGCATTCCGTCATATGTCCCACAGGGCATCCCATCCTATGACCCACATGGCATTCCACCCTATGTCCCACATGGATTAAATCCCATGTTCCAAATGACATCCCACCTCATGTTCCACATGACATCCCATGCCTTGTCCCACATGGCATTCCACCATATCTCCCACATGGCATTCCACCATACAGTGTCTCACATGGCATTCCACCATATGTCCCACATGACATCCCACGCTATGACTTACATGGATGCCATCCTACATGTATGTTCCACATTAATCCAACCATATGTACCTCATGATATCCCTCCCTATGTCCCACATGGCATCCCTCCCTGTATCCCGCATTAGTGGCTTCCCACCTGATGTTCCACATAGCATCCCACTATATGTTCCACGTGGTATCCCTCCCAATGTCCCAATGACATCCTACTTTATGTCCCACATGGCATCACATCCCATGTCCCACATGGCATCACATCCCATGTCCCCATGGCCTTCTTCCCTATGTCCCACATAGCTTCCTACCCTATGTCACACATGGCATCCTACCGAATGTCACACATGGCATCCTACCGAATGTCACACATGGCATTCCAACCTATGTCACACTCTGTGTTACTCGTGGCATCCCACCATGTCCCACATGGCATTCTACCCTGTTCCACATGGCATCCCACCCCATGTCCCACATGGCATCCCACCTCATGTCCCACATGGCATCCCACCCCATGTCCCACATGGCATCCCACTCCATGTCCTACATGGCATCCCACCCATGTCCCACATGGCATCCCACTCCATGTCCCGCATGGCATCCTATCCCATGTCCCACACATTGGCGTAGGCAACTTTTTTGTTTGGGTGGGGCTACTCATTGGTATGATTTTTAACCCGTGACAGTATCTAAGCGGAGCGCCACCATGGGTTGGCGCGTAGCGTTCAGAGAAATTTTTCCAATAAATGCTGCCTATAGATTGCCGGAAATGGCACTTCCTAGGCCAAAAACTTGCAAATTTGAGGCTGTATTTCTTTGATTCTTCACAATTTGGCCAGAATTTTGCTGTTAATATGGGATTTGGGGGTGCATGGCCCCCGTGGCCCCCCTCTGGCTACGCCAGTGGTCCCACGTGGCATCCCACCCCATGTCCCACACGGCATCCCACCCCATGTCCCACATGACATCCCATAGGCTCCATAAGAAGTCTCATCCTAGCTATCACAGTCCCTGATTGAGCATACTAAGTATGAAAGTGTCAGTTTATATAATAACTTATATGCAAATGAGTTGTTGAATAAGAAAAAAAGGTGGAGTCAAATAATTATGCCTCATATAGCCCTTGGTGTATACAACATGGTAAATATTATATCATATGTCCCTCATGGCCCCCATCCATGTCCCACATGGCATCCCTCCCTATGTCCATATGCAATCACATCCTGTTACGCTCCCTGACTAAGCATACTAAATAAAAAAATCTGGTCAGGTAATATACTGTAGCAACTTTATGCAAATGAGCACAATAATAAAGTAATTTTACATTCATTTCTAAGAAAATATCAAATGTATTGTAGACTTTTTAAGGAAACTAGTTATCAATCCTGTCTTAATTATTTCTGAAAAACTTTAACATTTTATAGGGAAATTCTAACCTTTCATAAAGATACCTGAAAAAACTTTAGCTTTTTCTGAGGAACTTTGAAGAAACTTTAACATTTTCTGAAGAATTCTCAAAAAACTTTAATCTCAGGACAAATCTGTGGACGGCCGGACGGACGTAATCGCTATTACATAGGTCCGCATAATGCTTCGCATGCGAACCAAAAATCATTGTGTTGAAAAAATATTTGAATTTCAAAATGTCCGTTTCCGCCTGAAAGCATAGCTCTATTGTCTATCATTTCTAATATTTCGAAAACGGTGTGGTGAATATATCAAATGGGAGTAGAACAGTTTTAGACATGGCAGTAATTAAGGCATTTTCATGAGTTTTAAGTTTCTCCTAGCAAAGAGATTTTTTCCAGAGGTATTTCAAATTTGAAATATGTAACATTGCATAAGGCGTTAACGTTAGGATAGCAATGGATCATAAGAAATATCACAAAATGACGGCTTCCATGTAGCAAAATGTTTCCTTTTTAGGAACATTTATGTTCCCATTAATAGGCATGCCACCGGACTGTCATAGTAGTGTTAGAATCGATATTTTCTGCTTATTTACTCACCACTAACCTCCCAGGAGAGGTTTTTGAGGACGATTTACTGCTGTGTAAGTCCTGTCAGAATATCCAATAGTGATTCATTATGGCCGTGGATTAAAGCAATGTATATAATACTACATGTAGTTTTATCTACTCTTATCGTATCCTTCAGCAATTTCTATTTTTTGCATGTTTCAATAAATCTCGGAAAGAATAAAATAATTCAACCATCACTGCAAACAAGTTAGTTCCTGACAAGGAAACACACAAGCAGCTAGCAATGGAAGAACAAAAGAAATGAAAACTGTAAAAACGGTTCTTTTTTATAACATTAACATTCTATTTTGCTTGGCTACCTTTATTGCTCTCTTCGTTCCTGATATTTTTTGAGGTGCCAGTAAAATATATTCAAATATTTCTCCATTTCAATGGTATACTCTAAAAGTTGGTGGAATAATGTAGTATACATGCTATTGAATTCAACTGCTAGAAATGCAGCAAAGAGAGTAATACGATCATTTTATCGTAGAAACTAGAAAAGAATATTTGAAAATTGTAAAATACAGGAAAATCTTCACAAAATACATAGTTGACGCGACGTCTTACACATATATACTAATACTTTAACACACGTTAGCTTCCTTACGTAATACGTTATCACTGTGATTTCTGGAAATTTATTGATCGACAGTTTCTATAAAAATGATTTCTTTTGAAAATCATCATTGAAATAGAAACGGCTTCAAACATAGTATTCTTTACTTTGGTTTACAAATATGAAAGGAATTTTATTCGCTTTATTTGAACATTTTAGTGGCATGACATAGGGGATTTTAATTATATTGAAAAACGTGAGAGCACAATTACCCGTGCACGATGTGATTTCATACTTGCAGATCCAAAGCAATTTTGATGTATTTTCTTTAACATTGAATATTAGTTGCCTCTTTCTAAATTATTGTAAGTATATTTTGCTTAGTTACTGAGATGGGTATAACATGCACTTTCAAAGAAAATTATTTTCCCATCTGCTTATCTACCTTACACTCCTAAAGTAAAAGAAAAACATATTTTTAGAAATGTATACAACAAATTGTCTTAGATCCGGAATTAAAACATCACATTTTATACTTGTCACTTTTCAAAACAGTAATGAAAATTGTGATATGTAACTCCTAACCTGAATAAGGTATCAAAATGCTTTGCATTTATTTGTTTCTTTGAAAGTCCTATCATAGAAATGAAAGTGATAATTTACGGGAATATTTTTTTAAGAAATAAAGTGCAAACCGCCGTTTTATAGGCGTATGTGACGGGAGGATGGCAAGGGGGCAGTTTTCACCAGTTTCAAAAAATCGACAATTTTCGGGCAGCATTCTTCGGGCAGAAGGGTAAATTGATAGAGAATGTAAAAAGAAACAAAAAACAAAAATGTTCAGTCGGATACTTTTTTTGGGTGTTAATTCCCTGGCCCATTGCTGTACGTTGATTACAATTGAAGTCATATGTGATTGATTAATCAGAGTATAAACAACTCTCTGGTTTAATATTTAATCTCGTGTGAATTCACGTCATTTTAGGGGCAAAAACACATAAACTAAATACACACACAGTCCAGTAGGCTATACTGTTAAGTAGTGCACATTTCTCTGAGGAAGCACATTTGCTTGTGTAAAACATCATTTGCTTCTAAAATGGTGGCACATTGTGACGTCATTCCTAACTATCAATAGCTATTGTCCACTATCATGCGTTGTATGCAGTTGTTTCAAAGCAGTTTCCAGAACCCATCCATTTGATGTTATATATTTTCAAAATTTCTTAATATTATTCACTACATTATTATAGCATTTTGAATATAATAAGTGTATATGCTGATTATTGATATTACATTTTTCAGCAATATCCAACAGTTGAGCAATTTAAACCACCCAAAAATTATGGTAATCGCTCTACTTCTCGAGAAAAATTCGTCTTGCCCCCATCCCTTCTTATTTATGCACGTTCCCATACGCTTATGCGCCGATTGTTCATTGCTTTAACATTTGTTTTAATTTAAAGACGGATATGCTCTTCATTTCATTCAAACGAAGATTAGGGAAAGTATGTCAATTAAACAATTGGTATTTAATTTTTTGATTTCATTGTCTATATCATTGTTAAGTTCCACATTAATCTGTTTATATTACATGGCAGTTTGATGTTTTTACCAGGTAAATCCCGAAATATGACGGATAGTGAAGACTGGTATAAGGCTGAATTGTGGGAATTATCAGATTATAGAATTCAGTATATTCATTTACATTAGTTTCTTCATTTTTCTCTTTATTTATGACATGTATCATTAATTGAAAATTCCTGATAATGGTTGCTAGAGAGTTGATTCAAATTCTAATAATCGTACACAGAATCAACACGTTGGACCTCGTCATCTCGTTGTGATTAAAATGGAGCTTGAAATACGAAATAATTATAAATCTTAAATCTTTCATTTGTATTAAAGGTTAAATTCACTAGGGGTTCGAAGCTAGCGATTTAACTACATGAAATGAACATCAATAGGACTGATCCTATCTTAATGTACAGAAAAGGGTATTTATGTGTTATAATATGATAAGCAACTCCTCCCCAATCAATGGGGAATAAGGAGTTCAAGTTGTAATTTGTCTACAAAACATATAGTTGATTAAGAAGTATGTCCATCGAGGTAATTATTAGCAATTCTTTTTCACTTAAAAAGCCTTTCGCAGAAAAGTGTACGCAAATTGTTACTTATTTTCATCTGCATTAAAACGCACTCACTTAATAGGGCTCGATTACCGCGGGAGGAAAACTGATTTAATGTTTTCCTTTCGTCGCTCTTCCAGATATTTTGCTTTCTTTTGGTTGGTTGTGTGTGAGGTAATGGAGCAAGTTTTCCTCATCGTGCGTATTGTTTCAATATAAACACGACTGTTTTACGATACGTTTTATTCATCAATAGGTATACAATATTATTACACCAAGAATTATTATAAATGAATAATTCGGAAATAAACTTCATAGTCGCTGATGGAGAATAGTCGAAGTGGTTTATACTTGTGATCATTAATGTTATAGATCCCTATGCACTAAAGTAGACGCCCGAAATGAGAAGTACCTTTCTAAGCGCTTTTAGCTCCTTTAGTATAGTAAAATTGTTAACTTGCCCATGCACAGGTTGGTCTATGACGAGTTGCGCTTCATTAGTAGCGGACTTTACTATTCCTGCTGTATATTTGAGTGCGATCTACAAAAGATAAATGTTGGTAATCAATATAACAAAAAAAGACAGATTAAAAGCAGTACTGCAAATGTCCCACAGACAAACCATACAATGCTTAAAGTTTGAAACTTTATCATCAACCAGCACGAGTACCTCTTCTTTTTATCATAGATCCGACTACTGAGGAGAAAGTTGTCAGTTGAATAAAACGGAAATCCAATAATGATTCAAAACGGTACAATTATAAATCCCAGTCCTTCTATGCGTTGCATACTGAGCAATGCATGATAACGCAGAGGATTTCTCACAGCAATAACCCTGTCATTAAAAAGTCCACCCAGGTGGTAGGAAGAAAGTCTTATGAAAATGGTTAAGAATGTTGGTCCAATGTTAACAGAAATACTTCCCATTGGCTATTATCCTAGTAGTTGAAGATTGGACATAATCAGGTTCAATATTTCTACAAACATGTCGGTCCATGCCAGCATTGTTAACACAAATATTTTTGGAACTGCAAAACAATCAGAAGAACTTTTAAAAACGACAATCTCCATTGCATTCACTAAAAGACACAACATACCAGTTAAATCTAACAAAAGGGGTTTACGACTCTCTCCAAAGGTGATAAAGTATCTTCGTCATTTACGAAACTGGAAAAATTTCAATCGAAATTTTACTCCATGGAAAATCTTTAAAAACGTTTTTGTGTGATAATGTCTTACAAGAGAGCTAGAAATGCATTTGAAGTTGCAAACGGGTACCGCAATTGCTGAAGCACTGATCGATAAATAATGTTTATTTGACCAAGAAGTAGTTTTAGCAATCTTTCATTTTTACGAATGATTTTCCGTTCTCGTTCATGCGTCTTTGATGAGTTTTAAAATATTTGCTTCTTACGTACCTAATGGAATGCTTGTAAACAAATTTTAGTCTCTAAGATGTTTTTCGTTTCAAACGAATAAAGAGATTAAGAAAAATTGATCTAAAAGGGTTTTTTTTTACTGCAAGAGGAATTTACTTCATTGAATATTTTTTTTTTATTAAGCGCTCGATTCCATTAGCAAATTACTCTAAACAGACTATTTCAGGTCTTCAACAAACAAACTTGGTTTAATTGCAATCAACAACTGACTCTATTCAAAGTGTTGAGATTGTACATTTTCTTGTTTCCGGCTCTAAGTAAAGATTTACCAATTTGAGTTATATTTCTCTAAAAAATTGTAGCTTTTTGCATGAATACAAATATTTTGCAGGCAGTGCATTATTTCTGTATTCATCTATTTATTTTATTGAATTTAATCAGTTGTGTATGAAATGATTTACGTATTACAGCTGAAAACGGGCAATGTTTCAAACTCATAATGGGAATTTTTTTAATGGTTACATGTCTTAACAAGAAGAATCTACAAAATATGTACACAAGTGAAGAGGTATACTGAATGACTGAAGACAATAAGTAGATTCCTAAAGTAAGCGAAAAATATCCATTACCTTCGTTGGATTGGTGATCTATGCCTATGACAAAGTTATACATCTTTGTGTCAAAGCCTGGAGATTCGCTGTGTCATGCAGAATAAAGTACATGTTATGTTTATTCAAAACATGTTTCACTAGTCTGTTTTGTGAGTTAAGGATATTCAACCAGGACACAGGAAATTCTTCTTGAAAATACTAAACACTAAAAAAGAACTTTGTTTTACCAATTAAACGATCTCTATTTTGGAACTTTGATCATAACCACAACAGTACGAGGTAAAGAAAGAAGATAAGTGGTCTAGTCAGATTTTGATATTCATTTGGTAGAAAACAATAAGATAACAAAGTGTTCTAGGATGTTTGATGTAACAAGTACTTTGAGATTTAGAAATAACATCATACTATTATACAATAATTTTGTTCTAACACAAACACTTCACTTAACTCTTAGTTGCAATCTGGAAATGAAGGTGCAGTCATGATAATGTCCAAGGACTTTTATCTTAATGGAAGTTAACACACTTGTAAGAAAAATTCTGATGGTCTCAGTGTTCGTTTCGTCTGAAGGATACTCCTGTCACTTAAATCGTCATCAGGATGAATAATTACTTTGCACCATTCTTCAGTTCTTGGCTTTGACGACCATGCTAACAATGGTACCAGAGGGTCTAGCAAAGTTTGAACGATTTAGTATAAAACATTTTCCACGTCAAATAGTGTAGCTGGGAAAGTTGTATATTCGTTATGCTCATTCCGTGTATTGTTTAATGATTACTATGAGTTTTGCGATATTCTTTATTCATGTAGATATAGATAACACAGATCCACCAGGAATTATTGAACACAAAAAAAGTACGCATTAAAGTTCATCAATGCTGAGCGTTCATAACCTAAGTATTTAACGCCGATATCAATAAAAACTTTACTGCACCCAAAGATATGTAATAAACCCCGGAAATGATTACAACAATTCTTAATTCATTCAATTATCTTTAAAAGTCGTAAGTCTAAAACTTGTTGGTCTATGTAAGTTGCTTTTTTTGCGTACGACACTGATTATTCGAGATTGAAATTATTCTGATTTTTTGTGGTTTTTGAGTTTGACTGAATGCTACCCATAAAAGATAGTTGTTACATGTAGTTCACATTTGTACTCTTTGCTATTGTACTCTCAATCTGTTGTGAAAAAGTGGTCATTTGATAACACACTCATACTATAGGTAACTGCTGCATTGCCGACCTGACCCGCCAGCCTGAGAGTGTAGCGTTTTCGGGTTGAAATATTTAAGGAAGGTTGGACACAGCCTGGTGATCTACTGCTTCTTGGAGATAACTATTCCGTAAAGCAGATATATAACATTATTCCTCTTTGAGGGATAACATTATATATCAATTATACAATATTATTAATCTTCCACTGCTTGTAACGCTTACTTCGAAATAAAATTGCATTGTAAACTGTCAAGATACAATCCCTTCCTGTTTTTTCCAATTTACACATGGACTTCTCTCTATATCAGAACAAATGAAAAGAAAGTGAAATACATTAACGAATATGGTTTACAGGAGATGTACACTTAAGGCTTAAATCAATCGATGTACTACTTAGGAGGAATGTTTTCCTTTGATTAGCGACTTGATTCTCCATTATGCAGTTAAGGTTTCAACGTCAAATATGCAATGGAAACATTGTCCTTCCGAATGAACGGTAAGTGCATAAATGCGCATTATAATTGCAATTAAAGAGGACAATTTCTGGTCCATAAAGCTTGATGAATTAGCTGGGATCCTTTTTTATTTATGTTTTTGTGTATTTTGAACTTTGACATCAATCCAAAGTTTTTCTTTCCTGAGCTAGTGCGGCTACTGTGTCAGATATGATATATTTAAACCATTATTTTGTATATGAATAGAGTCCTACCGTCAGATTTTCAGATATCAATCTGCTCTCAAAAAATGTGTAAGTGGAAGATTGATAAGTTATTTACCGACTGCCTTTAACGTCTAAAATCAATATTGCACTCATTGTATAGCAGAAGTAGAAGCAATTCGGGTGTTTCCACCCTTTCAATCACACAAATTTATTCTGCTTAAATATAAAGCTCTTTATGGTGAATATGAAATTTCTACTTGTCCATATACACTTTACTTATCGGCTATTTGTGTTTCTTGGTATTTTGTGCGGTGACCTCTTGGAATAAAAGTTATTACCTATCGAAATTGATTAAACTGTTTATCTATAATTCAAATACTAGGATCATACATGATTTTTCATTGTGCGGATAAAATACATGCTTACAGTTAGGGGGCGCTAGGACACACATATTTTCGGTAGAGTAAATGACTTCTTCACAAAAGACACAAACATGTGAGGGGAGTAACTAAAAAGTGATGGGTTTAAAAATACTGCGAAATGGACAGGACAGAACAGGACAAAACCTGTTTGACGAAACACCTTTTAAAAAGAACGATATGCAACTTTTTTTTCTTCTTTTAAAGAAAGAAGGATAATCTAGAATGGTATTTGTCATTTTGAATTATTTTCACTTTACTAAAGATCCTACACCTTCTAGGTGGATGAGCCTGAGACTTTTCTCTTTATTAAATTACTGAAATTACCTTCATGCAGAAATTTGTACGGGAGTTGCTAAACATTCGGTGTAAAACAAAATACACACACAGCTCTTTAAACATTTTGTAATGCACAACTGCACTTCTTATATCATAGGCCAGTTGCTGCAGGCATTATTCTTGGTAATTTGAATCGAGGCGGCTATGTCTAAATTTATTTACGACATTCCTATTTACAATTTAAGGAACAACAGAACAAAAGTTGGTGAAATGGAGAGATTCTAAAGTAATAAAGTACAAGTACAAATGAAAATTGTAATTCAAAAAGTCAACTACGATTTTTTGTTGTGATTTTTTCGGCAAGTTCAGGGTGAATATAAAAAAAAAGAAGGTAGAATCTAATGATTGTACATTTGATATCTGTTTTCTTTCAAAAATACCCCCGTGACATCAGAAGAAATTCCATTGACATAACGTTATGATAAGTTAAAATGGCGGTATCCATGCATGGATCGTATTGAATACAACGGCTACAAGTTCTTGTGTATATCTTTTTACCCACAAAACTGGACATCTGAGTCTCCAGGACTGTAAGACCCTTAGAACTACACATTACTTATATTGTCCAATTAAAGAGAAGGGACAAGTTTTTGATTGAACATACTGGATGTATGTGCTGTTACACATGCAGCGAAACAACGAATAACATTCTAGCGTATATCTACTATATAATATCATTCATCTTCGATGAATAGTATTATATTGTACATTTACTATATATTATCATTCCTCTTCGATGAATGATATTATATTGTATATCTACTATATAATATCAGTCCTCTTCGATATATAATATTATATTGTATTTCTACGATATAATATCATTCCTCTTAGATAGATAATATTATATTGTATATCTACTATACAATATCAGTCCTCTTCGATGAATGATATTACATTGTATAACTACTATATAATATCATTCCTCTTCGATGAATAATATTACATTGCATATCTACTATATAATATCATTTCTCCTCCCCTGTTTGTAGGCAGCGTTTTCTTTGGAATAAACTTGCATTGTAAAGTGTAAAATATTTATCTCCGCTTTGGAATATAATTTCAAAAAAATCGATATTTCCGAGGCGACGATGTGATATAAAGGTGCATGTGAATTAAATAGACTTTATAAGCATATGTAGTTATTCGATCAGATGTCTTTTCCGCTGATTTCTAGAACAATTTGCATTTGAAGTTTTACGTCGGCTTATGCGTATAAATTAGCATATGTTACAACCTATGAATATATTTATTGGAAGTTTACTTTTTTCTTGCACAAACTTATAAAAACAAAGCTAAAAAATTGTTTGCCCACTTTAAGAAATAAATACAAAAAGTAAAATAACTATATATTCATTCAGTCCATAACTGTCTTTTCAAATTTAGGTATGATTAGGCCTCTCTACATCAGAACAAATGAACAGAAATGGAAAACCATCAGCGAATATTACTTTTATGAGTATGGTTTACAGGAGATGTACAATCTAAGCTTTAATTCAATCAATGTATTAATAAGGAAAGTTTTCCTTCGATTAACGATTTGATTCTCCATAATGCACTTGAAGTTTATCGTCAAACATACAATTAAAACATCGTCTTTCCGACTAACGGTAAGCGCACCAATGTGCATTATAATTGCAATTTAAAGAGGGAATCTCGTTTCAGTAAAATTGCAAGGTTCATATCTTTCACGTCACCTCCGGTTGTGGATCGTTTCTAAATAAGTACGTAGTATACGCATTTTATGTGTGTGTGTGTTCCTATAGATATATTTATTGAAAGTTTACTTTTTTCTTGCATAAAGTTATGTTAATAAAGCTAAAAGATTGTTTGCCCACTTTAAGAAATAAATTTAAAAAGTAAAATAACAATATATTTATTCAGTCCATTACTGTCTTTTCAAATTTAGGTATGATTGGGCCTCTCTACATCAGAACAAATGAACAGAAATGGAAAACCATTAGCGAATATTACGCTTATGGGTATGGTTTACAGGAGATGTACAATCTAAGGTTTAATTCAATCGATGTATTAATAAGGATAGTTCTTCTTCGATTAGCGACTTGATTCTCTATAATGCAGTTGAAGTTTTATCGTCAAACATACAATTCAAACATCGTCTTTCCGACTAACGGTAAGCGCATAAATGCGCATTAAAATTGCAATTTAAAGAGGGAATCTCGTTTCAGTAAAATTCGTAAAATTGCAAGGTTCATATCTTTCACGTCACCTCCGGTGTGTGTGTGTGTGAGTGTGTTTGCGCGCGCGTGTGTATGTATGTATAGTGTGTTAGTCACTTTCGCGGTGGTCATTGATTGATTGTCTGTATTTGTGTATGATCAATCAGAAACATTGACTTTTATTATATATTACTGTCCATGTTCACACGACATCTGACCTTTAAAAGAACAGTCTCTGCTCTATAAAACAGATACAGCTTCATGAATTATCTAGGATAATGTTCATTCATGTTTTTGTGTATTTCGAACTTTGAAACTAATCCAGTTTTTCTTCCTTGGGCTAGTGTGCCTTTTAAAGAAGATCTCGTCTCAAGAAAATTGCTTGACACGTGACGAATTAATCTGACATGTACTATTGTTGTCACTCCCGCGTCAGTTATTGATTGGCTTGTCAGTATTTATGTGAATATTTCGACCAATCAGAAATGTTGAATTGCATTGTATCAATCAGAAACGTTGAATTGTATTGCATATTGATATAAAAAACCTTGAATTGTATTGTATATTTGTGTTAGCTCCTTAACTGGCCTTTAACAATTAGAACGATAATGCATATGATATTTGGAAAACTTTAATTATGTGACGGAAGTTCATCATCGTTATAACAGCAATAATTGGTACATGTATGTTTTATTCATTGCTATAGTTTATCAAGAGTTATTTTATCTGATGGAGAATATTTAAAGCTAGAAAGTAGAGTATTTATCAAACGTTTGCAGAAAAAAATGCTTGAAATATCTTGTCACTCAACTGCTCAACATTTAAACCACCAACAATCAGCTTTTGTTTTTAAATGTTTTCCTAAACCCATCTTTTGAACTTTCATACGATTTGTAACATTTTAAAGTTTTTATTAGTATTTGAAAGTCTTACCTTATTAATTTATCTACTGCATTTTATGTCTTATTTTATCAGTGACCCTGCCTTTATATGATTTTACAGCTTTAGATTTTTGTTTAATTCTTTTAATGTTTTACTTACTTTCGTATAATTCATATATTTTTTAACTTTGATTGATCGATTTGATATAATTTTGTGGTCTGTTGTGCGCTTAGGGTTTTGACAAGATTAGCTAAAGCTCAGTCCATCAGAGCCATTAGGCTCATATGGTGCTTGCTCCGGTCGAATAGGTAGCTTAGTAGGCAGAGCGCATGACTGAGATGCTGGAAGTCCCGAGTTCAAGCCTCTATCAGGTCTAACTCAATTTCGGAAGCGGAAGCGATTCGTCTGCAGCTCCTACTCCTCATTTAGCTGTTGAGAGAAGTGACAATGGTTGAATGGCGCACACCGTCCTTCGGAGGGGACGTTAAACTGACTGCAAGACAGTGAACCCCTGACTGGTTCTCTGAACACTATTCTAGAAGAGAAGCGTGAAAACGAGGTGTTCATTAACTTTCCTGTCCTGGCCCAGTCAAGTCAAAGTTCATGTACGCCGATTCGTTGGCAGTCGGAGAACTTGACTGAAAGCGCTGTGATCTTAATGGAATGGCACGGCGCGGTATAAAAGTCTATAAACAAACAAACAAGTAAAGTCACGTCACAAGTCATTCTTCGTCAAGTCAAGTCACAAGTTACAATTCTTCAAGTCAAGTCGTCGAGTCACAAGCCAAACTTTCAAACTAAGTGCGTTGCGATGTTTTACTATATGGTAAAATACATCTGAAAGTCTTAACGATTACAGAACAGCAGAAGGAAAACATCTAGATTACAAATTATATTTAAAGGTATATGGTTATGTAGCAATTTATATATTGGTTCATTGATAGAGTATAAAAATAAATGCGCAATTCAAGTTTCGAAGTTGGCGTACAAAATGTGTGATGAGTAACAGACAGCTCATTATTTGTATGTACTTCTTTAAATTTCCATCCTGTATATCTTAGTCACTGACTGACTGAGACGAAAATGATTAGAAAGTCTTTTCCTGCTAGAATTATATTGGGGGTCATGGGAAAAGACCTAAGACCTTTTCTTCAGTATTCGCTGCACCATTTTAAATAATTATGATAGACATTTAAAATCGAATATTTTACAAAAGAAAATACCATGGATTGCCATGTAATATATCACAAAATTTGTATAAAATATGCAAATTAGTGTCTGAGATTTAAAAATGCTGTAAAATGGTCAATGTTTAGCCAATTTGATCAAAGTTGTTGCTACTATATGGTAGTTTATGCTAGATTTTAAAGCAATTGAGCAGTAGTGTTGTCGCTATGCGCCCTTCCTGATTGCTGACTAGTTTCAGAACACTTTCTATTCAATTATAAGAAAAACCTGGCTAATTGATAATGTTACATGCGACCTTTCACAAAATATCAAGGACACTTTAAAGGAAGACGAAAATTGCGCAATAAGACTGTCATTCAATAACTGGATATAACAGTTCCAGAAAATTTCAAGATGATCTCATACATTGACTCATTGACCTGCTGACGTGTTCTTCTCGATTTGGAACTTTGTGACAATGTTTATGAAAATAGTCCACGGCGTCAACGGTTCCATCCGGCTACGCCTATTGCTAAAATTATAAAGTACTAGAAATATATATAGGAGATTGTTTTCAAAACAATCGGCGAGGTTTTATCAATTTAAAACTGAGTCCGTGCCTGCCTTCATTCAGTGTGTGGATATTTATCACACGGTTAACTTGAATTAATATCGTTGAATTCTGCTTGAGGATTATTACACTATATCACTTTTGCCTTAAACTTAAACTGTCTGCCGATATAAATCTTAAAGTGGATCTATTCAGCTGTTGTGAAGTCTATTAATGAGCTCCTAACTCCTACGGACTTAACACTTTGAGAGAAATCATTGATCAATATTATTACAGAACTCTTTGCGAAACTGGATCATTAATATCTTGGAATACTTAAAGGACTTACTTAAATACCAACCGTCGCCCAAAGAGAGACCAGACAGATAGCTCA
This sequence comes from Chiridota heheva, assembly GCA_020152595.1. Taxonomy (NCBI): domain Eukaryota; kingdom Metazoa; phylum Echinodermata; class Holothuroidea; order Apodida; family Chiridotidae; genus Chiridota; species Chiridota heheva. The sequence goes on from JAIGNY010001912.1 coordinate 1,890,406, forward strand.
TCATCTTCATTATCACAGTATTAGGTTAGGATATTTTGAGTATTATTTATAGAAAGTAGGATTTGAAATTTTGAATTCAATTTTAAAGTCACTGATCTTGATTTTACCGTTGGGCATTCGTCTGTTACTTTCTGTCTTTGGTCCGTAACAATAACGTAACTTTGTATAAGGTAACCCACAAAACAAATATCTGAGTCAGTCCTTCTGGCGGATTGTTTTTGACGCCACCAACGATCACCCATTGAAACTGCATCACTTGTACCAGTGTACAGTTGAAGGTGATCTCTTATATACGAAGTCATTAATAAGAAAGCCATAAACAAAATAATTCCTATCAAGACTCTTCTGATACTAAGCCCCATGTTGCAAAATATGAAAGTGTAAGATTAAGTCATGTCTCTCATATACTTATTTCATTTTAAACCGGTTAATCTACTTAAGCCTTCTTGCTTCGAACTTCCTTTTGGTAAAATGTAAGATCCTTTTACGATCTGTGACTTCTAATACAGCATTTATGACGTAAACAGTATTAACATATAAGAAAATATTAAACACAATAATCTAAATATTCACCGAGGTTTATTAAGGATAAACCAATTTTGACCAAACGTGGGGCATAAAAATATGTTACAGACAGTGGCTAAATGTGGCAACATCATTGCGTTTGATAGTTTTGTGACTTTATGAACTTTAATCGGCATGCTAGAGACCGAAAAGGTTATCGGCACAATTAATAAACAAATGTGGTGCTTCTATGAATATTTTTGTAAATCCACCGAAAATAAGCTCTTTTATGCTCGAATTTTTGTAATCAAGAAGCAAAAAAGAGAACCAAAGGTTCATTAATCAATTACTGTGATTTTTATTTGAAAAAAGGTAGAGGTAGGAGGGGGTGGTAACGTCCCCACTGCCATTTCGCCACCGATTATATTACTTAGAAACTGTTACATTTAAAGATATAACTTCCCAGAACGGTACTGAAGGGACGGATAAAGATTGATTTAGGACACTGTATGAGGCATAGTTTCCTTGACGCCCTTGTTTCCTTTAACCTTGTTATTATCATAACCCCTCCCCTTCCTCCCATACTCCATTCAAGATTAAGCGTTGTTAATGTTTGGGCTTTTCAAACGAATTGGTTAAAACACAAAAAACGTCCAACATTGGAAAAGGGCAGATTCTTATTCATCAAGTTCCCTTTGCATATTTTGATACCTTCAAATGCAGCAAGCCTATGTCAGTATGTGCATTCTGTATAACAATTGTATTGCGTAAAGAAGCATTTAATGAAAAGTATACAAGTCCAGCTATCCAGTTTCTACTTGTCATGTTGCGATTAGACATAAAATAAAGGCATATAAAACTTTTATAGATTTCTTTAAAGCCATTACTTATGCTTTTTGTGAAAATGGTAAATGTCATCAAGTCAAATGTCTTCAAATCAAGTCAAGTCACAAGTTACTTGTTTAAACGTTACTTGTTCGCAAGTCAAGTAAAGTCACAAGTTCACTTGTTTGCAAGTCAAATCAAGTAAAAAAAAAAATGTTACTCCAGTCTAAGTCAGCGACTCGAGTCAACAACTAGTATTTGTCCCAATTCAGAACATTCAATCTACGCCTTGAACTTTCCTTCCAAATTAATAAGGAGATTATAAATAGCAACTAGAAACAATTTCTGCATAATTATCATTCCAATAGAACAAAAACTTCTTAGTTTTACTGTTTTAGAGATGCCACTGAAAAATGAAAATGCATTTGCAAATACTGTGGATAACATTTACAAGAAAAATAATTTCTGTGCTTTTCATATAAATTTAGGTAAACTAGTGCCTCAAAGTTTATCGAGTTTACTTATTCATATTTCAGGCTGATACATAACACTATTTGATATCTACATCTATTTTCTTCCGATTTTCGTAAATCTGTAAATATAAAGCTAATGGGGTCCTAAATGAGTTCTTTCAATATCACGTAATTTTCAAGATGACGCAAGATAATTTTCTTGTTGAATTTACTTGGCTTACCATGATGATTGACAGTGGCAACACAGTTTGAATTAACATTTCACAAATTTATTTTACCGCGTGATGTGTAAAATGGTATCAACCTTAAAATAATGTTTCAACCTGATAAGATCAATTGGTATGACTGCAATGTTCCAGTAACACGCTCAAACGCCTGACTGCACCTATAGCAGCAATGTCAGATGCAGATTAAAAGTTTAACATTTTATTTTCACATAATCCTTCAACGAAAAAAATCTGTTAATGAAATATTTTAATTTCTAAGTATCTTCTTTTAAATTTGAAAATGAATTCTTGCATTGCCGCCTAAGCTTTCATCGTTTTCGGAGCATCATGGGGCAGAAATGCAATATCAGCAAACTCTCTATACCAGCTTTTATTATACCAATTTCCCAGAATTTCGTCAAACTTATACCAACAAACTCTCCCATTTAGGACCAAACAGCTTTCCACTTCAGCAAACTTTACACATAGTTATTTTGTAACTATTTTCATTGATGAGTCGGAGCAACTAAAGAAATTTAAGCAAAATAGGACCAATTTGTTTTCTTTTAAAAAGTAGCAAACCAACAGGTTTTGGCTTCTAAGTGTTACAAGTCCATTGAGGCTTATACTTCTATCTAAAGCAAGTGGAATTGACGGTGTTGTAACTTTGTTATGAAGAATGCCTGAAAAGATAGGTTCAATTATTTTTTGAGAATTTGAATTAGTATTAGAAATTGTTACTTTCAAGTTTTTGTGTACAGATTTATGTAAAAACAGCATGTGACAGACTGTATGCGACATCACGACCCACGTTCCTTTACGTATTTTCGTTGAAATATTGATGAATTTCCATTTTCTATTGACTGTTACATGTGCTGATGATTATTTGAAAGTGTTGAAATTGTTTCTGATATTTGGAGTCTTGGTACAAACAGTGATATGTTAAAGGAGATATACAGTTTGATACAATCCTTAATTCGTATGATAAAGGAATACAAGCCAAACCAACTACCAAAAATAGCAAACTCTTAGTCCTATCTTAAAAAAGTCATTCACGTTTGAAGTCGGCACATGGAGGCTGCCATTTTGTTCAATTCTGCATTGAAATTTTGTCAATAATGACACTTTTTCCCCAATAAGGATTATAATGCATTTCTTTATAATTATTATTTTTATTCCCAAATCATGTGCTACAAAGTTGTAACAATATTTTTTGTTAATTTCATTAGTACACAAAATGTCCTTGACCCTTACAACAAGAAAGCAAATTTTTATAAGCAAAAAAGCTTGAGCTAGATTAGAAATACAAGGCCTTCCAACGTCCTGCCGGGCTGGTGACATCATTTTCTGCATGTTTAAAAAAAAAAAAATGGCAGCTCCCATTTTGCTGACACATCGGACATTAACAAAATATGTATAAGCCTCAGGTGCCACGTGGTTAAAAAATACTATGCATTAGTATAGAAACTGCTTAAAACCATGTTGTGCAAATTTCAGACAAGAAATGAACGCATAATTCCACAAGAATAAGTTTGCTTCAATAGACATTTCATACTCCTTGGGAGATGCTGCTCCTCTTAATAAAAACTCCTTTGTGTAGGGTGGAAATCAAGCACATGGTTTATTGAACAGCTTGGATTGATTCACTTCTTAAAAATTACTGTAAAAACCGCTCAGAAACTGATAATCACTTTATAAAAATCTGTATTTTTGAAGAAAAGTTGATCCTCTCGAATTTTATTGAGCCTAGCGTTAAAGGCCCGTTTTGGTGACTCTTATTTAGTTTCCTTGGCCTAGCCTAGTCATTCTTCTTATATTTTTTATTCTATTTGGTGTTATTCCTATGTTCCACCCTGGGAATTGTTGGTATGGTGTTTATTTATAGTTACCATTTGTAGTTTTCCTGGGGTGGGGTGGCTCTGAAACGACTCCTTTGTGTTCACGTTTACTTGTGTGTCCCCTGGCTGTTGTCAGGTTTTTGTTTATTCGTGTGGCCTTTGGCTACCCTTATCCGTGCTCATTCCTCGTTCATTTTTTGCGCTTGTATAATTTTTGTTAGACTTTGTAGCACGGCCTGCAGCTGTGGAACCCAGTCATTAAACTTAGACAGTTTCGTTCGCGAACAGCTTGTATGGAATGTTGAACAGACTACACAGTTTTGTGGTTTTGGGAATTAAAGAAAAAGAAAACTTTTACTTTAACCGGCCCTGCTCTTTATGAGGGCCGGTCGAAGTGTTCCTGGTTTTAAGCGGAGCCATTTCCAATAACCATGGTCACAGCGTCTCTAAAACCGACACAAATATTTTAGTCAGTATCTCGGATGTCGTCGTTTAGTTTTCCTTTTTAGTGTATGAGCCTACAGCTTTCTTGTTTTATCGACACACCATGAATTGTCATTCACCAACGCCCTCGTTGAGAAAGGCCTCCTGTAAATCCTACCATACGCTCCCTGTTATAATGGTTAATTAATCTAAGGGAAGTACATGTAAGATTTTTGAACTTTGATTTTGAATCTTTTACTTTTGTAGCAAACAACATGGTGCAATGACCATCAATTCCTCTATATGATCAACTACATAATGTTACAGGTCTAGTTTATCAGCAAAACCAGTAAGGTTTCACTTAAAACTAGTGCTTAGTACACGAAATGTAGCAATGGCATATTTTTGTATTACAGCACCTATTACGGTGGATCACAAGGAACATACAGCATTTATTCAAATTTTTCATCTTCTTCAGTTTTTCTTTTCGTAAGACTTTCATTTTCGTTTTTGTTCGCTTTGTACCTCTTAAGGCATCCTTGAAATTTCCTGATCATTCCCTTGTGAGCAATACATTTTGCCATCAGATTTTAAGGTAAAGTGCATCTTAAAGATAGAAAAAACAAAAAAAACATTGGCCACTCACACGCCGTCGCGAATTTCACCAGGTCCCACGTATAGGCCTACTACTTTCTGAGAAATGAAACAAAGTTACAACAAGAAAATGGGTTTCTGTAAAATAATATATTGTATATTTCTGTAATCAGTTGCTTTCTTTGGTAGTCTTCAATGGCCCGCATACAACAATAACAGCATATTTATTGAACATCGTATATAAATATGTACCATCCTGAAAGAAGTACTCCTGAAAGAATGAGTTCAGGTAAATACCGAAATCTTATTTACTGATTTGTCTCATTTAACTGAATAACGCTCATCACGCTTTGAAAGTGTCCTCCAAACGCTGGTTGCTTTATTTGTTTCTGCTTTAAAAATAAACATTTTTTTTGTCAACATAAACAAATAGTTAGAGTGATAGTACATCACCGCATTGTTTTTTCTCAAAGCCATTGTCAGAAATCTCTGACATCTATAAGATTTCTTAACCTCGCCTACACTTTTTTCACAAAATTGCTATAAAAGAGAGGACCTATTCCCTGCTACATCTTGCTTGAAAATACTTTCCTTGTCCTCTAAAAGATGATATGAGATCGAGGCCTATAAAGCTTTAGGTGGTATCGGTTAGGACGAACAATAATCCTAGAAAAACTAAAGAATATAAAGAAACTTATATGCTATGATATAAAAAGCATTCATAAATTCGGCTAGTGTCTAATTGTACAGTGTTGTTTCAACACGAAAATAAACGCTTTACGATACGTTGTATTCATAAAAAGATAGATAACGCAGTTCCACCACGAGTTGCTATACACCAAAATCAGAGATATGAAATTAGGCACAGGTGTTAACCTATAACGAAGAAATAAGAATATTGTGTCCATGTAAATAAGTGGACCCCAAGCGATACAAAAGGCACCAGAGACAACAAGAACGGTTCGCAGGGCTTTGAGGTCTTTTAACAGTCTAAAGGTTTGAGCCATCCGGTTTTCATCGGTGTTTTTGTTTTGAGTAACATGAACATCTAAAACTGGAACGATTCTGGTATTTTTCGATGTCTTATAGTGCTTGAATGCTACCCTTAACAGATAGATGTTGCAAACTAGTATTGTAAGTGGTGAAAACATCAATGTAAAAATTACCATAATTCCACCAATCAACCAAACAATGCTAGTTAGTTGCACATTTACACGGTAATTACACATAAACCACTCTTTATTGTATTCACGATATTCTACGTACGTATTGTCATTTGACAGCAAAAACGTGGAACAGCTCACAGATAAAACAACAGCAAAAATCACCATGACTTTAACATATTTCAGTTTGAGTATTTCACAATAACGTAAGGGTTTTTGCACTGCGATAACTCTATCAACAGAGAGCATCCCAACAAGAAATGATGAAAGTATTAAAGGAATGTGAACCAATATAGGTAAAATGTAACAAATATTTGGAATTGTGCCTCCTATATCTAGAATATAAAGATTCGCAACAACAATGGCTGCAATACCTACGGACATATCGGTCAATGCAAGCGCCATTAACAAAAACGTCGTCACCTCTGGAAAGCAATTTGGAGCTTTTCTTAAAATTACGACGGTTATGGAATTAAATAAGATGCTTAGAAGACCAGATAAATCGAAAAATAAAAGCTGGACGCTTCGTTGAAATACAGATAATTTATAATCTTGGTGTGTATAGTTGGTCAAATTGCCGTCCACAAAAGTTTGCATGTTGCTGGTTAAACCGATACATCAATGCTAACTACAAGTAATTTTGAAAATCTCACATATTCTTTCTATGTAACTGATCACGTGACATTTAAAAGTAAAGTACAAATGGTTTAGTATTTCTATTGTTCAAAAGGAAGAGAGCATAGTGGTCCGTGTTTAAAATTACACGCTGAGATCCGTGGTTACAAATAAACAAGTAAATTTATCAGGTTTGGTACTGACAATGTGCAATGTTTCCAATTACCGACGTACATTATTGCTCGAACGAAGTTCTAGAGCTAAGTTTTTCTTTCACATGGGCACAAACCGTCTTAACGATCAAATGAACAGAACAGTTTTCCAATACATTTTGTTTATCTCAACACTTATAAGAAGATTCTATTTGCATTTACAGCAGAGCATTAAGTCGTTATTCATACAATCTCGTTAATTTTTGCCAACCTCTTAAAACTCCAAGTAATAAAAAACAATT
>JAIGNY010001912.1:1902500-1905000 GCA_020152595.1 Chiridota heheva
CACAAGGAAACATTGTCATATAAATATGTTTGCAGATTTCGTTGCAAATTGATCAAAGTAGTAAAAGTACTAAATTCAAAATGGTTAGACTTTACATCTCGATGGCAGACTTTACAAATTTATAAAAGTATCAAAAGTAACAAATTCAAAATGGTTAGACCTTACATCTCGGTGGCGAACTTTCTGAACAAAGAAGATAATAAATAATCCATAATACAGCAATACAGCGCATTTAAGTGTTATTGATTATGTTTACTGCACGTAAACTGAGTTTGGATCTATTCAAAAGTTTTAAGGAAGCAATGTGTAGCAATCTTTTGACATTAAACTGTTAAGAGGTGATAGGTAATGATAGAAATATTTACCATGCAATAATGCGAAGGGAAGGGTGAGAATTGCATGCTGGAATACACACAAAGAAAACATTTACCATTTACTATACACTTAGATATTGAAATCTATCTAAAGAAAACATGTACCATTTACCCTAAAAAATTTTCGATGACGTCATTGGTCCTATGGCAAGGTAAAACTTAATCAATTTATTATTATTTGTTTTATTTATCTAATTTAATATCGCTCTCCTACTTAGTTCACAGCGAAAAAACCAAGCCAAGTATATGCTTCAATAATAATGTACCACATAACAATTTTAACTTTGCACAACTCTGTGCGCAATATATTCTTTGATTAACTTCTTGTTACGTTCATAAAATAAAATTATTTTGCAATTTGATGTTTTTTAATAATAAATGGCTTCACAATAAGTTTTGCACACACCTCCCGGAGCGAGCAATTTCTTTGCGTCTGACAACTGTCCATAAATACTGGATGACACATTACAAATAACAACCAACGTGCACTCAAAGTTTTTCCATGACAACGTGACCGACTAAAATTTACCATTTTAAATCAATCATTTGACCTTTAAGTGACATGTCATATCTTGAGCAAGATGCAGCTGTACATTATATCTACCTACTGTGGTGTAGCGATTATCATACCTGTCTACAGTCCACGAGGCCCCGGGTTCAAGCCTGGGGTGGGTAGACACGCCAGTGCACCACAACTGGTTACCAAAGGCAGTGGACATTGACTTGGTTGTCGATGTTATGTCTGTCCGTACGTCGTACCTGTGTTCTCGTCCGGGTCGTATTAAGCGTTTCGTGATAGCATTTGTACTATCATAACCGAATACGCAGGCGACGACCCCGTCATTGTAATTGTGTGTTCAACTCTCTCTCTCTCTCTGTACATTACGCTTCATTATCAACCCACCAAATACCAACTCAAATGCACTTACGGTTTTTCCATAAAAAAGCGACTGATCAAATATACCATTTTAAATTAACTTTTTGACCTCTGACCTTAGACCTGTAATTGAAATGCCTCATTATGTGAAGGACATTACCCCAAATCACCTTCACTTAACCTACCATGTACCAGCCCTAAACTACAAAATTTGCTATTCTAAATCAATTATTTAGCCTTTGACATTTGACCTTTCAGTAACCTATCCCATTATGTGTGGGACATAACTATGCACGATCTTCCACCATCCTACGAAGTAACAAGCAATTATGCTTTTTCCAACATAATGCAACACAAAATTGATCATGATCTGACCTCTGAAGTTTTACCATTTATTTAGCAAAATGTCAGATATTTTGCGATACAGAACTTTACATCATTCTTCATCAACCCACCAAGTAACGACCCAATTGCACTTACGGTTTTTTCATGACACGCAACCGGCGACTAAAATTTACCGTGTTAAATGAATTATATGACCTTTCAGGCCTGTAGCTAGATATTTGAAAGGGGGTTCATTTGTCGTATAAAAGGGCAATGAAATCTTTAAATTCGGGTGCTTATTATTTTATTACATTTCAAAAGGGCACTTTCTCAACAAAAGGGGCTTCAGAAATCTGAAGGGAAAAAAAATCTTATAAAAGGGCGACAAACCTTGAAATTCCAGGTGGTTATTATGTTTTTAAATTTCAAAAGGGCATTTATTTAAGAAAAGGGTATTCGTTTGGTTTGCTAGGACGCCCCCTTCCTCCCCCCTTCCTCCCCCTTCCTCCCCCTCCCTCCGACTACGGGCCTGCCTTTGACCTTTAAAGTGACATGACCCTTCAACCAAATTTAAATTTTTTCGCTTTTACGGTTTTTTCTGGAAACGCGACACAAAATTGTGTACACTCGTACACCCATCTGCCCATACGTGTATTTGGTGAAAATCGTGGACAGACCTTTCAAATTATGAAATCGTGGACTTCTTCTGTAAGCACCATACTGTTAACATATTTGAATGCCTATATACTACAGGGATTAATAAACAAGAGAGCATTTGATAGAGCATGGACTTTATCTACAAACAATCAATTACTGAACTTAATTACTTAACTTAATTTTTTACATTGAAATTGATTATATACGTACTAAAAATTAGCTTCTGAATATTTCTATCAAATCGTGGACATCTATTATTTTGCAATGT
>JAIGNY010001912.1:1915000-1932500 GCA_020152595.1 Chiridota heheva
ACGCAAGAGCCAACTTCAGTTGTATTTGAATTCATCATTTACCTTAGTATTTACTCCAATAGTTGGTGGAATCCAGTGATATATCTGTTTATGAACACACTGTACAGAAAAGCAGCCAAAAAGATGATTCGGAACTGGTTTAAATGCATTCTGGATAATAAACCATTCATATGAGCAACTTTAGCCAAGATCCATAATTTGTCCAACTGACCAAGCACAAGCGTCCTCACGTAAACATTATATACTCACCACTAGCAAAATTTTATTCCCTTGGCCACTTGAATCATTGGGTGGTGCCAGAAGTGAGATTGTCCCATCATATCGCAGATGCGAAATGGCAAATGATATACCTTGGTGAATGCAAAAAGTTGTATACAGATATGCAAGTAGTTGCAATATTTTCAGATTTTTCAACGAAAACGTACTTTTTTCAGATACTGAATTCTCCTAATTGATTATTGTACAAATATCAATGAAGGTTGGTGATTATCCTTATTTAAACAGCTTAAGGGAATCTTTCTTAAATTTCAACATAAATAAGCGATTACTATACCATGTTGATTTCATTTCATGTTAAAATAATGTTTTCCTTGTTGTTTATCTTATCATAGACAATTTATCGCACAACCTTTAATAACGTACACCATCTACACACCGTCACAATAAAATTTTGCATTGAATCCTTCTTTGAAAAAAGGATTTCTTTAAAACAGGTTTATTTCTAAACATTTTTTCTTCTTCATATTTCAAATTTTATAAATTGTAAATATTTATAATTTTGTTGTATTTAGTTTGAATATAACATTCTAATTCTTCATTATTGTATTTGAAATTGCAGCTTATTCAAACAGACACTCTGAAATGAATATGTCAACTTTGTTTTTCCGAATTACTATACTAAATGGGTTCCCTTTTCCATGTGACCGACTTATTGCTTGATTAGATTTTGGCTGTAAAAAAAATTAAATGCCATTAAGATCCGTAAAATACCATATGTTAAAATTTTAATGCGAATTTCCTGTTTTTCTTTCTAAGGTGATAAAATGTTATTGCTTAGGAATCTTGGATAACCACTGGGTATAAGAAATGGTGTTAGAGATGTTTTGTAGCTCTCCGCGTAGGAAAAAAAAGCTTTGTTGAAAATTTTAGAGTGTCTAGTGCCCCTTTCATTTCTCCCCGTCTCCAGTCACGCACACAAGTAACAGTTACAGGCTTGTGGTAATCCATTTCAAACAAAATTAGTTCTCTCAAGACAAGTTCGAGTTCGGAACTGTATACATTTCAACTGTTGATCAAATATTCCATTTGTAATTACACTGTAAATTCCATATAACATCATAAATTGTTTCATACATTGAATTTGTAAGTTATTGCAATTCAAGATCAGCAGGTGAGCAGTGACGTGTTGGGTAACATTCTGTAATTCAATTGTTTCGATAGTAGTAAGGGGTAGTTGCTATGACGTCATATCTTCTCCGTAGTTCGCTTCTGATTGGTCAGCGGCTGTATAGTCAGATAGTGGCTCCTGAGATATTTTCCTCTGTTTCATCGGATTTCCATCACTGGATAGTCTTCACTGTTCCATAGAGTCATTTTAACGAAGTGAATAGCTTTTTCTGACTGGGTGTATCATGGGATTGTAGGGTAAAAGTGCCTGCCCTAATCAACGCAGGATACCGTAGGAGGCAACCCATGGTAGCTCTTTTCCCTCCTTCGGCCCTCATTAGGGTTTCATCTAAGGTTGGGTTGCTAATATTGGCATTTAGCAGTGTAGTCTAGTTGAATCACCCATTTTTCGTAGACGAACCTGTCCGTTTCATGTAAGGGTTGTAGGATGAAGGGTTTAATATCTGCACGGGAGGGTTGTGAGATCGGGATAAATGACGCGTTTTGTATTGATCAGTCGATATTCCTTGGTGATGGCTCTGGTGAGAACTTTACCGGGACCGTCTCTCTAGATACGGTGAGAGTAGTGGACGGAAACGATGACTTCTTCATTATTGTCCCAAGCCCTGCCGGGTCCTGGATCCACATGATTGACCATGTTTTTCATCGCTTCAAAGTTCCCCATTTGAATGGCATTGTGGTCCAGACATGCCAGAGTGATGTCCTTCAATTTGCATTCTTCGACAATGACGGGTCAGTTTTGGTTTAGTGTACTTTGTAAGCGTAGTTCTTTGGACCTTCCTATACGAATTTGGTGATGTAACTCTCGACACGGTAAGGCTCCTCGAGCTCATCAGTCATGTCGCCCAGAAAGTTTCCGACGGGTGGTTGCCAATCTCCGGGTCGATGGACGTGGACGATGGAAGCGGTGTCGAAGTAGACCACGCGTTTCCCTAGTTTTTCCAGGTAGCTGTACAAATTGAGGCGGGCGTGAACCGTGGAATAGGCTGCATTTAATATGTTGGTGTTAGGTGACATTTCAATATACTCATCGGTGTCGACCCACTCAATCCGGGCGGTGAACTTGTCGTTCAGCTGCACATATTCCACTTCTTTGGATTTGTCCAACAGCAGTTTGTAGAACTTTTTCAGGGTGTTGACAAACTCTATCATGGTGAGCGTTTTGCGTTGACCAAACGTTCCCCAGAAGGAGTTAAACATCAGCTTTCCCTCGTTTTTTCGATGTTTTGTGGGTCGAGTAGGATACCCTCGCGAGCTTTGTAATCGTTGATGTACTGGCAACGTTGCCTGGCTGCTCTTCGGTGTCGCATCCTAAAGGCCATCCGCTAGACTCTTGTTTCATTTTCAGGAACGTGTTGATATAAGCCGTGAACAAACCTGCTTCTCCGGTTAAAGGGTCGTAGCGTACCGTTTGGTTAAAATTCCACACTTCTTCGACATGTATAACGCGATACCCCATCTCTACAGCTTTCTGCATCTCACAGCTCACCCAAGTTCCATGAAGAGCGCGTTGATCTTCGTGGTGTTTGCATGGTTCTTTGGCTAGTGTTTCTGCGCAGGTGGCACATAGTGGGAACAAGAGTTTTCCTTGACATCGGTGCGGAAATACGGGATGGTACAGACCACGAGAAGGTAGGACGGTGCATTTGATGAGTCCTTCATAGTCACTTATATCGGTTGTGTTCGGGGTCTTGATGGTAGTAGGATGGCCGATAAGATACTTGCCGTATCTGTTGACCACGGGTAGAATGAGCAGACATCGATGTATTCAATTTTTTCATCGTCTGCAACGACATGGTGCAGTTTAATGGCATTGGTTCGTCTTTTGAAAAAAGCGTCCCTTGGTTGGAGAGGTGATGTCAGTTTCAGGTTATCGATGAAGTTTTCATCAACGGATTCCTCGCCAGCTCATCTCGGAACTGGCATTCCCAGATCTCCACTAATTGCCAGCATTGACGACAACCTTCGTTAATCAGCCACTCTCGTCGTCAGTTGAGTTTGATGAGAGCATTCTCGACGGTTGTTTACACACGTGGCAGTTTCTGCTATCTTATTGGGTAGCAGGATTTACAACCATGCCACAAACAACCGTAGAGCTCGAAGCCGGTCTTTGACGTTACATTCCAACCGTCTACTTTGTAAGACCCTATGTGTTTTCTCTTCCACGAAACTAAGCATGTTGAAAGCGTTGACCGTCTCGGTGCTCCAACCATTTTAACCATTGGAAAGCTTTGACGTATTGGGTGTCATTATAGTAACCACGATGAGGTACCAGAGCGATCGTATTAGGGCGTAGAAATTTTGTTGAAACATCCGCATACAGACTTTGGAGATGGGAAAGGATGAGAAAGGATGAGAGCGGAGCTGGAATGAAGTTGCACGAGTCAATGATCCTCAAGATTGTGACATCTTTCTTTTTCTTATTTCTGGCTTTTTCTTTCAAGTCTATACTCATCAGTTTGGATCCGTTCATCACGACAATGGGGCACATTCCGATGTTGTTCATGTGGTCGATAATGAAATGGCCATCGTATCCTTTCATGTTGTGTGCGATAGCCGTGGCTCCTTTGTCAGTTTGTTCTCTGGAGAAAGTAACCATTGGCAAAAGTCTTTTTTGAGTATTTCTTTCTGAGAAGAGTTGTTCTCGCGCGCCACATGTCTCGCAGCCTTGACGCATATCATTGTTGTGGATGCAGGTCAAAACAAACACGATGCGCCACACAGTAGTTCGGCACAGACATGTAACCACCGTTGTCGAGTTTATCATCTTGAATGTATTTGAAATCGATGAAGATGTATTTTAACGAAAGGGTCTCTTCTTTCTCTTCTACCTCGTCTTCAAGACCGAGAATAGCTCGAGCCTCCTCGTCACTGATGTCGACGTGTCCTTCTGCTTCCCCTCTATCCTTAATCACTTGCATGTAGCAAACATTGTTGCTTGGTTGATAACTTTCGTAGTTTCGACAGTAACGTTGACCGCATTTGTGTCGATTTTTGATAGAGGTACTGCAAGTAGGGCAACGACGGATACGTTAACAGATCGTGCGTGTCAGTGTTTTGGTTTTAGCTTGATCCTGGTTTGGTTCTTTTTCGGAATTTTCTTGTGGTTTGCAAACCAAGTCGTGTTCTTGAACAATCGATCACAATCGTCGCAATGCATCCATTCAGACAATTCGCATTCCTCCTTCCCTGCATTGAAACAGCACTCGCAGACATTACGACAACGGTGGTGGTCGAAGCCTTGACACCCTTTCAGACATCAATCGCAAAAGTTGGCCACATCTAATAGCCCCGGTAGCGAAGTGACTAGTCAAAATGAGTGTCGTGGTAGAGTAGGTAAAGCTGTTTCTCACGAGGAGGCCCTCGGAACACAAACAAGTCGTGGGGATTCGTCGTAAGGACGTTTACTTGGTAGTCGGGTAACACGGCTTGGAATTGGTTAACTTCGTCTAACCACAAGACCCAAGTGCCACGCCGGCTCGTTCGTGTAACTCTTTCAATACGTTCCTGCTCGCCGTAACCTTGTCGAATACTGTTCCAGTTGACAGTGCGATTGGTCTTTTTATCGATGCGAGCTTTGGCGGTCACGAGGGCTTGGGATAAATGGAGGTGGTCTTTGTCCGTAATGCTAAAGATTGATCGTTTTCTTTGAGTCCATTCTTTCATGTTACTGCGTCCACTTCTCCGAGGCGTTTTGATGTGGAGGACTCGACTTTCAACATTGCCGTCGAGTACGAAAGCGATCTTGGATCGCGCGCCACATGTCTCGCAGCCTTGACGGATATCATTGTCGTGGATGCAGGTCAAAACAAACACGATGCGCCACACAGTAGTTCGGCACAGACATGTAACCACCGTTGTCGAGTTTATCATCTTGAATGTATTTGAAATCGATAAGGATGTATTTTATGGGAAGGGTCTCTTCTTCCTCCTCTACCTCGTCTTCCAGGCCGAGAATAGCTCGATCCTCTTTGTCATCGATGTCGACGTGTCCTCCTGCTTTCCCTCTATCCTTAATCACTTGCATGTAGTAAAGATGGTTGTTTAGTTGGTGACTTTCGCCGTTTCGACAGTAACGTTGACCGCATTTGCGTCGATCCTTAACAGTGGTACCACAAGTAGGGCAACGACGGATACATATTCTTCAACTTGTGCTGTTCTCCTCTGACCCAACCCTCCCGATCTTCAACGTTGCCACCCATTCCTACTTGCTCTCCAACATTGTACTGTTGTAGCAAGTTGTCAACGAATTGGTCGAATTCCTGAGGGAAATCAATCCCACCTAGAGCCACTAGTCCAGTTCGTCTGTGGTCGGTTGACATTCTTGCGAATCGACGTCCCATTCTTTCGTGTCCATTTGCTCTTCGTAGTTTGGTTCGTCGATATCCCACTCCTCCATATCCATTTGCATCTCATAATTGAACGACGCCAAAAACAACCCATTGTCGTCAGGATCAGGCTCATATTCCACCAACCCTGCTGTTCTCCTAAACGACGATTGGCCTCTCCTGTTTCTCTTCTTATAGTGAGTCATGGTAATTAAAATACGCAGTATGCACACGATGTAGTAATACAGTACGGTAAGTATAACACGAAATGTCAACACGTCATAATTGATATAACTCAATATATAATAACACGTTGTGGTTGTTAGTGTAGCTGACGAATGCTAACAAATGAATTATAAAACAAAATCTTCAGCCCGCTTTTAGATGTCCATTCTTGAATGACATTTAATACTGTTGCCATATATGGTCATCACACCACTATCAATTTACCACTCTGATTGGATAAAAATGACATAATTCTGTTACGTATGTAATGGGCCAATACCATTGTTTAATATTAGTCTTTCATCCCTATTCCATAATGCCATGGTAACAGACATCAACAAGCACATCAGGGACGTCTAAACGAGGGATCGTATGTTAATCCATTATTGAATAAGCAAACATTATGGGTTATGAATGTGTTTTCTTATCATTTTCTTATACTATTGATCGCGGCCACGCAAACAATTCTCATCTTAAAAGATAGTTTTACTCCATTATTTTACATAAAATAATAAAACATACAAAGCACTAGTACTATTATCCACCTATTATTAAACACGTATTACGTACAGAAATGATGTATCGTTCGGCTCTATTTGTTATACAACAATTTAAGCCCCATTATTATACATCATACAATCAAACAATGAAGGCATTCGACATACAGAGATGATTTATCGATGGGCTATTTTTGTCATATCCTACATTAATGAATGCCCGTACCATTTGGCGAAAGAAATCACTCAGTCAAGATGCGCTTGGTTTCTCTGTTTTCTACATTTAGTGCGTTAATAAATCCTAATGCATGTCCTGAAATGACCCCAGAGGCAGCACCGATTAACTTGATGCGGGCGGTTAGTTCTAGTACGTACTAAAGATTCAAATAAACTCGCGGGAAAAATCGATACTCACTTCTGCTAAGATTCAACAATTTTTCCACCTCTGATATTGATTTTCCTCGAAGACTGTTTGTATAACAGTTATTTTTATTTTACCTCAACACTTTGAAAAGATAATTTTTGCAAATGACATTTAAGAAGCATTTTTTTTTGAAAGTATGTGTGTTTTGGAACGAACTTTTTGAAAATAGGTAAGATTTGAGACAATATTTTTGAAAACGTGTACGATTTGAGAACAAAAATTTATTTTAAAATCCCTTTGACTTTGCACAGGGAGCAAACTTTGAGCAAAGATATTTTGAAAATGTGAATGATTTGAGAAGACGTTTTTTTTCTGAAACGCTGTCACTCCAGACAAATTTTTTCTCAAACACTATAATTTGAGAGGACAAAGTGAGTTTTACTGGGGGAAATGACCAAAACACGGGGAAATGGCGTAAATCAGGGGAAAATAACGTAAAATATGATAGCTATTTAACTTCAAATTGTGTGTGTGTGTTTTGTGTGTGTAATATGCATCAGCTCAATTACACCATACGTAAATACCCAATGTATGTAAACAAATAATAGATATTGTCTGCAATCCAGCCTCCTCCATCAATCACTGGCCACTGGAAACATCAGTGCGTTGATCGCACTTTTGCTTTTAAAATGTATTTCTAATGGGAAAAGGGCAGGGAGGGTATGTATTATGCATGTATTTCTAAATGAGAAATGGGTATGGGGTGGGAGGGAGGGGGGGCAAAGGGTATGTCGTTTGAAATGAAAAAAGCGGGAAAAATACTATAGAAAAGGAGGTAAAAGACACAACAATAACAAACACGTTGACACATCAAACTTGACTTTTTGCACTTTATTGACACAGCATTATCGTCAGAAAATAGCTCGCAGGTTATATGACGTCCGCATATTAGCATTGTACAAGGACATGATACGCCAGAAAATAGCACGCAGATTATATGGCGCTAAAACATCCCTAATCAAACAATAAATATTTAAAATGAATTTTTAAAAATAACAAATGTTTAAACAAAAGTAACATCAGCAGTTCAAGAAACCCGGTTTATTTTTATCTATCACTTATAAGTTTTCGATACAGCGCCTTCTTTTTCCAACGATTCACTACTTTCGTTGGAGTCTGTCGTTGCGACGAGAAGACGGGGTTACCCGTTCCGAATTTGGTCATTTCGGATGCTCATCGTCTTTAGAAAGTAAACTTTAGTAGTTATGGGCGTTTAATCTATAGTCCTTCACAATGACGCGTATGAATGCACGCACGTCCTCGTCGTTACGTTCCACATCCTCTCCGAACCGTACCGTGATGATATCCATGGGTTGTCCTCGCGCTCGGTGTATTAAATAGTTGATGAAGTAGTGGCCACACACGTCTGATTCCGGACTTTGGAGCGGTTTGCGATTGTAAATTACCGGTTTCCTTTTTAGGTAATTTCGTATAGCAGGAACATGAGGCAATTCACTATAAGATTCGAAATACTCCCAGGGTCTCCGTTCAGGAATGTAAATGGCAATCCAATGACGGCACGGTTTCCAGCTCGGATCCGTGTTGATCACCAATGCGGTCGGGCGATGAAGCGGCTCGTGTAATTGATCGGCCGCGTGAACGCCATTGTACACGTCGCATGTTGACCAGCGTGTGAATGCATCGGAATCCAAGAGATGTATCAGGTCAGACGTTTTCCATGACTAATTGGTGAAGTCGTAGAGAATGTTACGGTTTTTATCGATTTTCATAATGTTGTCAAATTTAGCGTACATGAGGAGGTTCGTGGTAGTCGGTAGTACGGCTTCAAACTTTAGATTCAATCGTAAGTTGCCTCTCTTATTGACTCAATAATGTTGTCCATGAGATCCATCAGGTGTCAGATGATCGAACGCGAACATTGTGTAACCATTGAGACAGTATGACGACGTAATATCCATACCCCGATCGCTATACAAACGACCTGTGGCCGAAAACAACTGAAGGTAACTGCGAAGGGTCTGGTGTGAGCCAAAGTTGGGGGTGAAAGTTAGGGGTGAGTGATGTGGCAGGATACTGTTTCTCGTCGACGTGTAAGGTCAGGTAGTTCAGGTGAAATCCTTAGAACGAAATGGATTTTTGGTGTTATCGCCTTTGAATGCAGACGTGTCCACCAGAAAATCACTACCTGTTAGGTAGTTCACCCCAAAACACAGTTGTCTCCTTGCAAATTCTGGGTGCCCATCGGGATGGCGATATTGCGGAGGACGGTGCGTCGAATCTTGTATTTGGCTGGTTCGTGGTTGAGCATAGCGATGCCGTTTAACATGTGGGTGTTGCTACACGTCACCTTTCGCATGTACAGGATGGCGTCCATGATATGTACTCGGAAATTGGCATTTCCAGCTTCTGATATTAAGCAGTTAAGCAACACGGGTCTTTTATGCGATGTAACTTCAGTCGTACTTCTACGCCTGGTAATAACACCTTGTTCTGTGCAAAGATCTCATCATTTATTGGGCCCATCATTTTGAAGACTTTGCTGTCTTTGGTATTGTCGAAACGATGCTTCAGGCCTGTATTAGAAATGACTTCTGAGTCAGCCGTCAAGTCGTGAAAATCCATGTGACCGTCGGTGTCCTTGAAGTACATTTGCGATTGGAGGTGGGTGTCTTTGGCCTCTTTGTCATAGTTGAGCAGCGTTTCAATTATCGCTCTGTACGGATACGTGGGTGTGGTGTCACTGGTGAGTTTTCCGTTGAGAGACACGTTCACTTGAGAAAACATCGAATGCAACAATTGCTTGACGGGTGTCACTTTTTCGTCGTTGACGTTCGCGTCGCAGTTTGTCCCATCTGCGTTTGTAATCTTAACTTTGAGATACAGTTGGGTGTTCTTGATGTCAATGTACTTGGTTCCGGTTCCGAGGATGACAAATTTGGTCGGTCCTGTGGTGTTCAAATCTCCGAACGGACGGTATTCGACCTACTCGCTGTCTTCGATGACCATACCGTTGGCGGTACGGTAAACAATTCTATTTCGGATTTGGAGCACGGTAAAGAGTGAGCGTGAACGAGAGCCATGTTGACGGTTCCGTAGACAAATGACAAATGAGTATTGACCCCAAGAGTTTTTCTTTTTTATATCTGGGGTTGGGCGTAAAGAGACGGTCGTTGACGTAAATATTGATTTAAACGAGCATCACTCCAAGGATTCTTCGGCTTGGTAATCTTGGCTTTTCGCTGACGGAAGTTGGTTCTTTGTACCAGTACCAAGCTGTTGCAATCGCGCTTTAGCGCGACCCACGGCTTTGCGTATCAAACGTTGTCCAGCCGCTTTCGCTCGACGGGATGCAGCTCATTTCACACTTTTCTGGCCAACACGTCTTCCAGAATTCTTGAGGTCAACGCTTCTTTACCCACTTCTTTTGCCAAGCTCGCAGCACCCCGTTTCACCAACGGTAGTGCTGTCCTAGATAGTCCCGAAAACATTCATCGGAGACCGTAACCTCGTTGATTTCCAGATTCTGCAAACACGGGTTAAGGTCCTTCTATGATGTTATCTGATGTGTAAATGAAGATTGATGCGCAGTTGACACAATTATATAGCTAGAGCCACGCGAAACGTCGTTGACGAAAATGTAGTGTGACGATGGTACGTAAACGGCGTAAACGTTCCGACGTAATTTTGTTTGTCCTGTTCCATCGCGGAATTCGATCTTGATCGTGTCGATGAGGGTCTGTTGATGAGGTAGTAGGCGACGAGTGGAGGTACGATGTCCACGGGCGAGCCAAAATCTTGCAGATTTTTGACGCTGAAAATTTTCAACAACGGTACTTAGTGATCTCCCACCGGATGGGATGTGATGATGTCTGTGTACACAAACAGTTGGTGAACGTTCTGTTTCAGTCATGACTATCATCTGTATTTCCATTCGCTCGCCAGCACATGTGGGTCCGACACACCGAGTGCTTTCGTGATCTTGCCTTCCAATTTCATTTCACAATTCGGACAGGCGCGTAGTTTCAGTTGACCTTTGCCACCGACACCGTTGAAACGCGAGACGTCTCTTCGATTTAAAGTTGTTGGTAGATACGTTCTGTCAAAGATTTCCTGTTCCTTGAAAAACGACTTTACCGAATGTAATTCCACAGGATTCCAGTTTGAGTGCGTCGCTAATTCCTTGAAGTAAAACCTGCTGGTTTCGTTGCAGATTTGGAAGCACGAGAACGGGTACGTGCGCACACTCGACAAGTCCGACTTCCCATTCACCGTCCAAATGCAAAGGTCTCGGGAGTTTGTTCTTGTACTCGGTGACCGTGTTGTCAGGGAACACGTCCATGGACCCGTTGCTGGGTAGCGTTATGTAAAACGATTTGGCCATGACGATGACGTTTACGCTAAAGAAGGCTTTGACTGTCACAAATTAGAATTTAACCACGTCATCGACCCAACTATTAGATTTGCTGGGATAATCGTGCCATTTGACCAAATACTCCCGCTTTCCATCATTGCGTTTGCTGGTTCGCACGATCTTTTCGATTTTGTAGAGGGCATCGGCTTCCTCTTTACCAATCCGTTGCAATTCCTTACGGTAAAACGTACCTGTCACCGGTTCGTCGTCAAGATCTTTCACCGTATACACGATGGGTTGTCGCTGGATCACTTTGTTGATCACAACCCTTCTTCCGTCCAATGGGGTAAGTAACTTTTCCGAAATAGGCGCGTCACCATTTTGAGCCGAACAACTTCTCTGACGCGTAAAGTTGATGTCGGCTTGACCGTAGACTTTGAATCTCCGTACAGTGTTTGCCACACGTCTAACTCGTTGGTCCAATTCACGTCTTCAGGTGCTCGTCCAATACTTCGATGGCGCGCGGCGTTGCATGCCGCCATCAAATCCGACAAGACGTCCACGTAGTTGTACGTGTTATTGGTCGTAAAATAACGCCACATTCTCGATTCTAACGTATGATTTAATCTTTTTATGACACTTGCCTTAGTCTCGTTCTCCGTCAAAAACAATTGGACGCCTTTTTCTTTCAAAAATGCGTTTACCTGGCGGGTGTAAAATTCCGATCCTTTGTTTGTCTGCAGCTTCAGCGGTAAACGTTAAGCCTCTTTAAACAGTTTTTTTTTTTTTTCTTAACGCAACAAGGAGTGACGCTCCCGTTTTCTTTTTCGGAGGGATGGCTCAAGCATATTTGGAAAACACATCAATGCACGTCAAAAGCCATTTCGTTCTTTTGATATATCGAGAGTAATAAGCACTAAGATCGACGAGATCGGCTTGCCATTGCTCGTTGATGCCGTTAACGATAACGTGATTTAAGGAACGTGAGAACGTGAGAGTTTATGTAACGTGTACGTATCTTGGTTATTATGCCATGTTTGCACTGTTCCTCGTTTCAGGTTTGAAATCCGTTTCTTGACCACTGCGTGTAGCTTGTCGACGGCGGAGAAACCAATGGAGTGTGATGGATCGTAGTAGATGTCTCGAAAGATTTTTCCACTTTCTCTTTTTCCGTCTCAGATATTCTCGTCGTCATGATGAGTCACACGTCCTCTACAACAAGCGCTGATGCATGTAATGATTTGTAAAAAAGTCGCTAAAGGTGCTGATATGTTTGCCATGACGGCTACTTTATTACTAAATGGGAAGGATGGGAGTGATTGCATTGTATTAGCTCGCAGGATACTGCAGCCACCGGTCCTTTCATTTATAACAATCTCTGCGTCGAGTACGTGTCATGAAAGATGTGCATGGTTCCAACGTTTGGTCGTCGTTGTCTTCCCAGTCGTTTTCCATGCGCATTGCCACGGGAAGGATGTCTTCTCGTTCAACTGGGTGGCCATCGTCAAATTTTCCTGTACGTTGAAAACGTTGAAGTCGATCCCACATGTCACGATTACCGATTAACTCTTGAGAAACATTGATGCGCGACAAGCTTTTCGCAAATTCGTTGCGTCCTTGTGGAGTGAATGCTTTTCGGGGACGGATTGCGTTGTTGAACAGATCCACCACGTGGATTTCAGGAACGACTTGTCCGTCGACCATCAGTTCTCCTTTAGGATTCCATGTCATCTCGCGTAGCACCGTCTTGGTCAACTGTTTTGCTTTTGCTCGTAACGCTTTGGGTACGCTGATGATGACGTCTTCGATGAATTGTCTCGGCGGGGACTGGCGGCTGTGTTAGCGGCGGTGGTGGTGATGTCGGCGGGCCCAGCGTTTTCCGTTGGTATGTTGTGTACAAGACCAAAGCATCTTCGTACAACTTGACTTTTTCCTCATTGGTAATATCGCGTCGTTCCAGTATCGCTCGCATCTTGTCATTCAAAACCATCACCGTGGTCTTTTCCTGGCGTTTCAAACAGCTGCGTTTGGCAAGTTAACGCGTCCGGGTTAACAACCATCATCTTCTTCATGATTACAACAGGAGAGGGATCACGGCAGGCAACATACTCGAAAGCTGTTTAAGAATTGGGGCAACGGTGTTTTGAAGAAAATTCCCTGCACCACGTTGACGTAACACGTGTCGTTTGCACTTCTGCGGAATGTTTGGCATTTTGGGTAGGCTAACACCTGTAACTTGCGTCGATGTCTTGCAATGGCTTTCTTCTCCGATGGGCTAAACTTCACCTTGCCTTCTATACGTTTAGGGCACACTCACATACGCAGTGTAATAAATGTTTACTTGCGTTGTTCAATACGTGAAGACGTTGTTTGATGTACCTTTAGCGATCGCTTTGAGATAGGGTTCTTCAACCACCTCCACTTCTCCATGATAAATGACATTACCCCACTTCGGTAAACGTATTTTATAAGTCTCTTTACACATCCATGCATGTAACATTGGGTGAAATGCCTAAACAGAGAGGACAAGTCATTTTAACACTTCGTTGAATTTATCCATGCTAGAAACTTCACAAACAAATAAATTACATATACAGTGACATAAACACTGCAATTCAAACAATTATCTAAAAGTCAAAAGCTACAAACCAAACATTGTTCATTTTTTATCAACACTTTGCGGAACCACGTCATAACGTCAAATAAACTTGTTAGACGATAACGTTGTCCCATTTATTTATCTTGGTATATACACGTAGCCTTGGTCAAACAGACCGGTCTGCAGACGATATTGATCGGGCGTCGTAGGGGTAAAATCGATGAACAGGTAACCATGCGGCTCTTGTGTGGCGTCGGTGTATGCGTCGCGGACATCTACCTACTGTGGTGTAGCGGTTATCATACCTGTCTACAGACCACGAGGCCCCGGGTTCAATCCTGGGGTGGGTAGACACGCCAGTGCACACCACAACTGGTTATCAAAGGCCGTGGACATTGACTTGGTTGTCGATGTTATGTCTGTCCGTACGTCGTACCTGTGTTCTCGTCCGGGTCGTATTAAGCGTTTCGTGATAGCATTTGTACTATCATAACCGAATACGCAGGCGACGACCCCGTCATTGTAATTGTGTGTTCAACTCTCTCTCTCTCTCTGCGTCGCGGACGTGGCGCACCCGCCCAGGAAACATTTGACGAGCCAAATAATTGATAGAAGAAGCATCGCACGGATTTTTGAAGTAGACGAGATAATGGGTGTTGAGACTGAGGGTACGTCCGCCTTTGAAAAACAATTCTGTACAAGAAGCAACACGGGTATGTTTCAGTGATGACTGCCTTTGATAAACAGTGTCGTTACAATGGGATTCAGTTCACTCAAGAGATCATCAATGACAATCATATTATTACGTTCCGATTCAAAAGTTTCAGATCGTCTTCGGTGGGTGGGCCTTCAATAAACTCCACGTGAGGTGAGGTAAAACTCGCTTCAGCGCTTCATAATCGGATTGGTTTTCGGCATAGAACCAATAGATGCGTTCGGGCGTTGGGTCGATGATTTCTGTATAACGTTCCAACAATGTTCTAACCCAACGGGTCTTTTCACATCCCGTCGGACCTGCGACGATACAGGTAAATGGGTGTTTCATCGTCCCGTCTAACGTGTCCTTATGCGACGTCATCGTAAATGATCCTTATCATGTACGACATGTCTTTATATATTGAGAGACCTACAAAAGTAATTTTATAATTTCACGTTTTAGGTTCTTTACAATCACCTAACACACCCAGTCAGGACAGTCAATATTATCCTGTGACCAATTCTGCTGACCAATCAGAAGCGAACTACGGCGAAGCTATGACGTCGTAGCAACGCCGGTTTCTGATTGGTCAGCGGCTGTAAAGTGACCCCTTACTACTTTCGATATGCATATAATAACTAAGCGATATTACAAGTACATGAGGTATTGTCTTTTCTTTAATGATCTGTTAGGAATACACTTCATTTGTTGCAATTTTATGTTCAGGTTCATGCCTTACAGCATTATTCGGTTATACAGAATATAATAAACTGATTTGTCAATTTAGTTACTTAATAATTATGTGTTACTCATTTGTATTTGATAGAGTACAAATAGTTCTGTGTTTTTGTAAGTGCTTAACCTGGACAGCTGGACATTTGAAAGAATAGTATTTCCTTGAACTTGAAGGAATGCATTTGTATTTACAGTGTCAATAAGAGAATACGATGTAGCACACTAGTGCAACGGTGCAAGGTTGCCATACGGTGCAGTAGTTTATATTTCCGGTTTAAAGCATAATTACTTCTTTTTGCAGAAGATATGAGATTAAACATGCAATTAAATATTTCTTAGGTGTAAAATGCTATCTATTTACGGGTAGAAAGTATTCTTTAGATGATATGGTTTCCTGATCAGTTGTCCAAAAGTGTCATTAGCCATAACGTCTAAACGATTTTTACATATGTGTAATGGTCATTTATAAAGGGTAAATAGAGGAGATTGGTTTTGTACGTAGAAAAATGCATTAAACAACCAATCAGTATTTGGCGATTTGAGATGCCATTCGTTTTCTACGCCTAAAGCTGTTCACTGATTGGCTGTTATTCTTACAATAACGTTTAAGGTAATGACACTTTGTGCCAGTTAATTAAAAAGACTTCTTTGTCTTCAAATATTTTTCACACCTAAGAAATGTCAACTAACGTCTCAAACCAAGATTCGCTCGCCAAAAAAAACGGTCACCTAATACTGGAATTTGATTGTTTTCCATTTTTTACGGGTAGATGTTTCAAGCGCAAATCAACCGTATTCGCGTACATTGAATTTGTTGCAATCAATCACTATCATCGTCGACGACGAGTGAACACACAATTACAATGACGGGGTCGTCGCCTGCGTATTCGGTTATGATAGTAACAATGCTATCACGAAACGTTTAATACGACCCGGACGAGAACACAGGTACGACGTACGGACAGACATAACATCGACAACCAAGTCAATGTCCACGGCCTTTGATAACCAGTTGTGGTGCACTGGCGATTACTATCATGTAAATTCATCTTCTTTTTTTCACCATCCAATCAAATTACCCATAAGGATTAGCTTGATGGTCAGATAAGTCTATCATCTGATCATTTATAACAACAGACAAAAAGATAAACAAAACTGCTATAATATATAGAGATCACTCAAAAAGTGTCGAGCTTTAACAAGACTTAATCACCTTCTTATCAATTGTGGATATATTTTATTCAAACAGCTAGTAAAACGTAATTCAATAATTGAATGATTTTTACAAAAATAAGTTTTTTTTTCCTACAAATTTGCTAAGTTCATAATGGTTGCAATATGCTGTAAAACATTTAAATCAAATTCACAAAGATTTCTCAGGAATTTCAAGTCTGATACCAAAACTTTTAAATATACATTTGTTAGGGATTAAAACCTGCAGGATACCTCATTAACGGTTTTTTAAATAATTTCTTCCATTTTTATGCCTACTCGTATTGTAATTTATCATGTTAGATTAATGCACTTTACCACTAGGCTAATTCTTATGTCGTTATTGGACTTATAACTGTACTATAAACAACAAAATTAATATTCGGTCGTGTCACGCTTTTCATAAAAGACCTGTTTGTTATCGAATGACTACATAGCGGGAGAGAAGTTTCCGATTAGCAAACCAAGCATACAATCAAAATAGAAATACCATACTGCTCAAACCTCTTTAGCTTTAAATTTATGATAGAATCAACAATACTTAATCAGTGCAACTCCCTGATAAGTTGTAAGATGCTATAACGTTACAACAAACGAATAGCCACGAAGGTACCGATGATGAAAATGTACGTGTTATGTAAACATGTATATCTAAAATAGACTAAACAGCTAAAACGCCCTAAATATATATTAATTTAATAACTCATGATACTTTGATTGATAATTTTAGTGATTCGTGTATCTCATACATGAGTGCAAATGGCTATGGTTTAAATTGTTACTTATTTTATATACTCTCATATTCAAGATGTTTCACTATTCGTCATGTTCTAACCACGGTTCTCAGTCTGTCTGTGCATCGAAACCCAAAGCACACATGTCATTGCATGCATAAGGTGCGTTCGTTCTGGTTGCGGATTCTAAACAACACTGATCGTTGACACACAAGCGATGCCACATCAATTGTCTATTTATTCAAATTACGAAAGTGAAAAGAACACTACAGTCTTTTTTCGCAGACGTGTAACAAGCACATATTTGTTTGGGAATTTGATGAAACGGAC
>JAIGNY010001912.1:1940000-1992500 GCA_020152595.1 Chiridota heheva
CAGCCTGGGCAACCGAAGATCATGCCTGATAATCGATCTGGTAAACAGCCTGGGCAACCGAAGATCATGCCTGATAATCGATCTGGTAAACAGCCTGGGCAACCGAAGATCATGCCTGATAATCGATCTGGTAAACAGCCTGGGCAACCGAAGATCATGCCTGATAATCGATCTGGTAAACAGCCTGGGCAACGAAGATCATGCCTGATAATCGATCTGGTAAACAGCCTGGGCAACCGAAGATCATGCCTGATAATCGATCTGGTAAACAGCCTGGGCAACCGAAGATCATGCCTGATAGTCAGATAGTCGATCTGGTAAACAGCCTGGGTAACTAAGATCATGCCTGAAAATCGATCTGGTAAACAGCCTGGGCAACCGAAGATATTGCCTGATAGTCGATCTGGTAAACAGCCTGGGCAACCGAAGATATTGCCTGATAATCGATCTGGTAAACAGCCTAGGCAACCGAAGATCATGCCTGATAATCGATCTGGTAAAACAGCCTGGGCAACCGAAGATCATGCCTGATAATCGATCTGGTAAAACAGCCTGGGCAACCGAAGATCGTGCCTAATCATATAAAATGTGATCAAAAGTTTCCTTGCACCGGTCGGGTTCGTATACGGTTCACTTCAACGCAGGTACGGTATGTCTACGATATGGGTGTGGCTTTTCTAAACACATTGAATTTTGGAGGTCTTATATAATGTTCAACTTACTTTAAAGCCTACATTTGGATAGGGGTTATGGGAAATATTTTGCAAAAACATTATAGATTGCCTTAAAGTTCATCCTTTTCCTGTTCTTTCCAAGACAAATTTTGAAAGTCAATTTTCCCGATGGGCCTCCCAGATACCCCGAAATTTTCAGAATATCTTTAGGAGGGGCTGATCCCCCTCCCAAAAGCCCCTGCTTATTAGAATACTTAATATGTAGACTTTAAGCCCAATTAAACAATGATCAGAGATAAATCATCATTGTGTTTCTTCTCGATTTAAATATCTAACTGTTAGTACAATGAAAAATATGATTGATCTATCACTGTATACCTCATATGCACACACAATTGTTAAAGCCATATTCCCGCAAATTTTCATTTTAATATATTTGATAGACCATAGAGGACAGATTGGTGGAAAAACCAAGTTAGTATCTGTTTCCTACAAGAAGTTATTGAATTCTAAAGAATTTTCTTGTCTGCGTTGATTGTTGGTCTCTTCTAACTCCATGGTTTGAGTGAGTTCAAGTCACCATTACGATGTCATTATGGCACTATAGCCTGGACCCTACCATGGGCCTTTAAGCAGGCCCCTGGACCCACGCCGAAGACCTCGCTCTTTGCGTTCGGATAGCACTGACGCGCTATAAACTTTCAGAAAATGCTAATTCAGCCCCCAATGTCCCCAATATCAAATACCTTCCAACGGCACTGCGCAACACTGAGTTTATAAATAATTACACATTATAACAAGCTGCTAGAATCGGGGCTAGAACAAGGGCTAGAACAAGCTTTGAAATGATTCCACTTCAACTGTTGTTGTATGCTCTTTAATTACATCATTATATTTTACACATTATTTCCCCTTATCATTCATTATTCCCCTTACATTTCCCCCTTTACATTCTAACGTCCAGCACAGTGGCGTGGTGGGTCACGTTTCACTAAAGAGGCAAGGGAATTTTGGCGCCCCTTCCCCCGAAAAAATGCTAAAAAGAGTAAAACGTTGGGCATATCATGGAGCTATTACCTGAAACATTTAATAGCTCCATGGGCACACGGATCTAAATGGCATGAACCATTTAGGACATTGCTTAAAATCAGTGTTTCAAATCTAGGAGCCGTCAAAGCCCGGCCGTGGAAGGGGTCCAGAGGGCTAAGCCTCCAGAAGCGCTGTTTTGACTGTTTGGTAAACTTTCCCGAAAAAAAATTGGAATAAATTTTCCCAAAATGTAATACAATTTCCCAAAAGAAAAGAGGAAATTTGTCAAAGATTGAAGAAAAATTCGGAAAATTAAGAAATTGAAAACAAATTCCGTCTTAAATAATAAAAAAATTTCCGAAAATGAAGGAAATTTCCTGAAAAAAAAAAAAAAATTGCCAAAACAAATTTAAATTGAAAATCTCCCAAAAGAAAATTTCCGTCAAATGAAGGAAATTTCCCAAAAATAAAAAAAAACTGCCCAAATATCAAAAAAATCGAAAATCTAAATGAAGAAAATTTCCCGAAAATCGAAGAAAACTTCCCAATTATTGAAGAAATTATTCCAAAAATGAAGGAAATTTCACAAAATGAAAGCAAATTTCATGAAAATGGAGGAAATGTCACGAAAACGAAGGAAATTTTTATAGAATTGATGATAACTTCTCAAAAATTAAAAAAATTACACGAAAACGAAAAAAAATTCACAAAAATTGAAGATGGATTTTTCAGAAATTGAAGGACATTTCCCTAAAATTGCAGAAAATTTCCCGAGGAAGATAAATTCGTAACACGTTCATTATTCAGTTATAAGGGGCTTAAAATTGTGTCAACTCTACAGGCAGTGCTATAGGGGCGAAGGCCGCGAAGCCCTGTTGGGAATCCAAGGTTTCATGGTTTTAATATCAGAAAAGGGCTTTAAAAGTGTCACACCTATTGGGTGAAGCTGCACGTAGGGGCGCTGGGAAACGAAACCCCATAATCCCTGCATTTTTTACGATTTTCAGAGGAGAAAGTTGCTTATTATTGTGTCAAATCTAGGGTCGACGTCTTAGCCGCCAAAGGGGGCGAAGCCCCAGGAAGCAGCTAGTAGTTTTTTAGTAGCAGAAAATTGCTCAAAATCGTGTCGATTCCGAACTAAAGTTAGTAAAAAGAAATTTTATTTTGGAACAATGATCAAATGTAGCCTAGGATCCCATTAAATTTGAATATATATATATGCGTCTTTAGTTGGGGTCTAGGAATGGTTGTCATGTTTTTGATGTAAGAAAAGCTTTGAGAACAAATATTTACAACGTTGAGGATACAAATTAATAATTGTATAATTTTTGCACCTCTCGAAAAGCTTCTCCAGCTGTGTTCAATAAAATCGTTTGCCTTTCATGGCAAGAGCAAATATTAAATATTGCCAAAGAGCTATCGCCATGCATCGGTTTCTGTCCGAGCGTGAACTCCACGGGCCCGTTTGAGTGCCAATGGTGGGAAAACGGTAAAAATTTGGTCTTTTCTGTGAAAAATTCATGCGCTTTTGGACTACACGAATGGAATATTACTTGCTTAATAGTATTATTGATCAATACGTTAATTTCCCCAGGGCCTGATTTTGTTTTCTCAGGACGATATTGACGCACCATCAGAAAGCTTCGCTGTGATACGGGTGAGGAAGGGAGGGAAGGGGGGGGGGGGGGCTGCTTCACACCTTCCCCCTTCCCCTGCCACCACGCCACTGGTCCAGCAGGTCTGTGTATTGAAATCTATATTATCGAATTTAAGTGCAGGCATCATAGTAATGCAATGCTATCCGTTGAGCTTATTCTTCTGCTAAATCGTTCAACAACACTAAGTTAAGGACTCGGCAGAATACTGCCTGGTTGGCTGTTAGACTTTTCGACGAAGCAGACAAAGTGGCATTTTCTGTGCAGACTAATCGGCATAGATTGGACGATTGATTGACGATTTGAATGTTGGCATACGATAATCATTAAACTAAAAAAAAAAAGAGTGAAGATAGTGAGGAGATGGAAGGTTTGTAAGGGAGATAAAGGGGAAAAGCTGAATGTGGGAGATAAAGGGAAAAAGCTGAATGGGGAGAAAAAGTTAGGTGAAAAGTAAGGAGTATGTAAGGTTAGGTGTAGAAGGGAAGGGGAGGAGGAGATCATCGCTTAAAAATAGGAAAGAAATACATCACATTTTGACCTTCTTTAACTTGCATATATCTGTATATGTAAACCAATCTAGTTTCACTGAACTACCTACAACCTGACAACACAAAAACTAAATATAATATTTTCGAAATTAAAAGTCTGCACTACCACACTATTAAGAGTTGTATCGTGTATTCTCTTTCATTAGCAGATTAGGAAAAAGATGACATGCATCTTCAATATATTAGCAATCAAAAAACTTTTAATGTGTAATATCTAACATTTCACAAAACTCCAAAGTTTATTTAATCTTTTGCGTATAATTTAAGGCCATCTATAGTGATTAAAATGTGACGGCGTACATTTTATTCCAAAACGGGTTTGATTGGCTTATCACTGTAAACGCACGGTGAACCATTCTGTTTTGACCAATCAAAACACACGAATTGAAATATATTTACCCTGTACGTTAGAGACGAAAACTGGCCTTGAAATGGCAGTGTGATGAATTTTCTGAAATATGAAATCCCCATCAAAATCGGTTCAAAATGGTAATTATACGTGTAACTTGCATGCAACATGAGGTATAAACGAGCATGGAAGACAATTCCATCATAATGAAAGAAATATGAAAGAAAAAGACTATTATATTTATACATCATAAACTTTGCGTATATCAAAAAATCACCGAAAATCGACTAGCTACATCAATAACTAATCATGATAT
The DNA here is from genome assembly GCA_020152595.1 of Chiridota heheva. Taxonomy (NCBI): domain Eukaryota; kingdom Metazoa; phylum Echinodermata; class Holothuroidea; order Apodida; family Chiridotidae; genus Chiridota; species Chiridota heheva. Next base: position 1,944,575 of record JAIGNY010001912.1, read on the forward strand.
TTATAAGCTATACTTTTTAGATACTTAATTGAGTGATCTCGTTGTTTTCAAACCTGAAAAACAAAAACAGATTCATCTTTGTTCTGTACTTCATCAGTTGATACCGTTAACTCAACAACCTGCGCAATTGTGACGTATTTTATTTACGCACAAGGCAGCTTTTAACGAAACGTTTGAATGGTTTGTATACTCGCGAAACTATTAAACTGAACTTTCGGAAGTTGTAGTGAGCCATCACTTGAGAGTCAACAGATAAGGTTCAATCACAAACCAATCCCTGGCTAGATCAAACATGTTGTATTGAAGTAACTCATACAAGCTGACACACCAAATTTGGAAGAAATTGGAAACAGTCGTATCTTGTTTCGCCGTACATTGCCAGTAAACAATTTTTGTTTTGTTTATATTATCAGAATCAGCAAGTCCACTGCTGTTACTGTTATATTAACAGAATCAGTAAGCCCACTGCTGTTACTGTTAGATCTGGGCTTGTTTTTATTTCATCTTTTGTTACTCAAAATCGTGCAGTGTGGTTACTCCCGGATATTAACTCTGTTATTGGTGATGGATGAAAGTTTGTTCAGACATTTCTTTTGAATGCAACTCTTAGCAGGTGGTTTACTTAACTCAACCACAGTATAGGATAACATTGTTTTTTTTTGGAATTTAAAAATGTGAATTATGCAGAATTGTATAAATGATAAAGCATCGAAAGATGTTTAATATTTGGAAGAACTACCGTCCTACCATAATGATTTTTACTCATCAATGAGCAAAATTTACAGAAGTAGCGATGATTTTAAATATTGATATGAAGTGAAAGTCTATATTTGATTCAAAATGACGACTCCGACAACTTTATATCAGATTACTAATTCTTCAAGCGAAAGCTTTGATAATGCCACGGATTACATGCCATTTGACAATCCTGTTAATTTGTACCATAAGAATGTTTGCAGTGGAACTGACTGGAATCATGTGCATTCTGCTGAATGCGTTGAACATAGCAGTTCTGAGAAGGGCACCAACTTGTTTTGGGAGACAACAACCCTCCTTTTCACCGCCCTTGCGTATGTAGATTTTACTACTGGAATTGTAATTATTGTTTGCGAAAGCTTTTACATCTTATCTAACATTCCAAAGACAAGTCTTTCATTCTGTACCATAGTTTACCCAACGGTTCTTTTTTTAGGAATGCTATCAGCTATGTTACTGGGCTGTTTAAGTTTGGATAAGTTGATTGCTATTAGTCGACCTTTAAGGTATCCCAGTATAATGACTAAAAGAAAAGTGAAAGCTATGATCATCACTGTTTTACTTATTTGTTCTCTAAATGCTATTGGAGTGATTTGGAACACGGTTGTGAACAATAAAGTTATGTATTTTAACGAAGGATCCCTTTACTGTCGAATGTACATGATAAGCCTCGGAATTGCAGCCTTGCAAATGTTTTCATTCATTTGTTTATTCGTACCAATGTTTACTGTAACTTATGTTAACTTGAGACTAATGGTGATTGTGTGCCAACATTCCAAGCGACAATCAATTGTTCCATCTATTTCAAGCAGAGGCCTTTGCACAAAAAGTGTCACTTTGTCTGGTTCCCCGAAAGGTAGTCCAACTAACAGCCAACCATGCAGTCCTCTGCCGAGTCCCAAACTGAGTATTGTCGAAAGATTTAGCAGGAGATTGAGCTCAAGAAATAGCATAGCATTGAGTTCGATGCCTGCATTAAGAGTGCATAGAGAGTCTACCATAAGTTGCAACACCCAAAGGAAATCGCATTATAAAGGTTTGAGGACAGTGCTTGTAATGATTATCGCGTATTACATCGCATGGATGCCACTATTGGTGGATACGGTGTACAACATGGTGTCGAAGAAAGCAACAACAGATGTTGTGGAGTTTATCATATATTTCAGTGCTTATTCTAATAGTTGGTGGAATGCTTTAGTCTATCTATTCATGAACTCAATGTATAGACGAGTTGCTAAGAAAATTATTAGAAATTGTATTGAATGCATAACCATGAAATTAAAACCGTCACATGATTATAGAAAAACATATACGCAGGAACCACCGCTGAGATTGCAGTGAAAAGAAAATGTTTAAGTATTTCGAGGATCATAAATCATATCTGACATGTATAATGTAATTCTAGTTGATTAACCGGTTATCTTTATGTAGTAATATTCATAAGCGCATGGGACGGAACGGGGCAATTTCTCTCCCCTTCCACACAATGATAGAATATGAAATTAGGGAAAAACCAGTATCCGGGAACAAAAGTTAGCGGACTAGTGAAAAGATCCAAAAAGTACATTGTTATTGAAAATAAACCTACCTACCACCATTTGAACCACCTTGGATTTGCATCTGTTAAATTCGAAACAGTCAGTTTTTTTTAAGTAATAAATTCGTAGTAAAATTGGGACATCTGATTGGGACATCTGATATATATATATATATATATATATATATATAATATATATATATATATATATATATATATATATATATATATATATATATATATATATATATATATATATATATATATATATATATATATATATATATATATAATATATATGTATAGACAGACAAACGGACAGACAGACATACATATATATACTATATTAAGAAATAGATCACCCCTCGACAAGATCATATGTGTAATATGTAGACCTTGAATTGAAATAATTCTTGATCGTTGATACAGAATCTGAATGGTGCTGTCACATGTCACATCGAAAAGGCATTTTCTTTATTTGTTCATAACACATCGGGTTCTTAACCAGTTATCAACAAACAGGGCCTAAATTTCATGAAACTGCAATTATTTATATTATATAGTCAATGAAACAATACGTTGACAATTTTAATTGATTTGATCCGATGTTTTAAAATATTCAACTATTTTATGACAAAGTTTTGAACTTGAATGCAAGCAAATTTTATCCACAACTAAGTTAACTTCAAGGTAATTTTGCAGTATTTACAGAGATACATATACTAATAAACTTAAGCTTTTTGTTTGACATTGCAGATTTGAATCAAATTATGACCACTAAATTAATCAATTTCGAAGATTTTCAATTTGCATACTTCAGAGAATTCGAGGAACTCGTCCTGGAAGAAAAACAGTAACTGAGAAAACAGCAAATGTTGCGAGTTGCACTCCTTTCCCTGTCGCGGGTTGCACTCCTTTCCCTGTCGCGGGTTGCACTCCTTTCCCTGTCGCGGGTTGCACTCCTTTCCTTGTCGCGGGTTGCACTCCTTTTCCTGTCGCGGGTTGCACTCCTTTTCCTGTCGCGGGTTGCACTCCTTTTCCTGTGGCGGGTTGCACTCCTTTCCCTGTGGCGGGTTGTACTCCTTTCCCTGTCGCGGGTTGCACTCCTTTCCCTGTCGCGAGTTGCACTCCTTTCCCTGTCGCGGGTTGCACTCCTTTCCCTGTCGCGGGTTGCACTCCTTTCCCTGTCGCGGGTTGCACTCCTTTCCCTGTCGCGGGTTGCACTCCTTTCCCTGTCGCGGGTTGCACTCCTTTCCCTGTCGCGGGTTGCACTCCTTTCCCTGTCGCGGGTTGCACTCCTTTCCCTGTCGCGGGTTGCACTCCTTTCTCTGTCGCATACCTTGAAGCCACCCGTTCAAAAGATCCCACATGAATCCTTGTTTGCCATTCGCAACTATGGACAGAAGGATGACTCATGACTTACATTGTTCGAATTACTTACTATGAGAATTTAAAACTTGAAGTTTCTGTCCTATTCTCAAGCTGTTGGCTGTTATTGTCTAGCAATTAATTTCCATTTTGCTAGGGAAGTTTTTATGAAAATACAAATCATTTAGTCCCTCAGAAAGATATTTAACAGTTCAAGGGTAAACATAACCGCATGAATTTAACCAAACAAGTAGAATATTCAATCTTAGACATGTTTTAGAAAGATTTTAAATGAGTGAAACAAACACCCATATGTGATATATTTTGTTGTGGAAGTCCCACTAAAAAAAAAAAAAAATCGTCTTTCCAGTCATCCAGTGTTATTATATTGAGGCTCTATGTATAGTCAGCTAGAGAGAAACATTTATCTATGGTGCCTAATAATTTTTTCAATTTCTTGTACATAATACTTGCAATGTCACTTTGTGAAATGCAATATTAACTTTGTGAAGTGCAATATAAGAACGCCAATGATCAGCATCACTGACAGACAAATACAGTCAAATAAGTCTACATTCAATCAATAGGTCTATAAGTTGTTACATTTTCTTTTGCGTTGACTCCAAACAATCAAACAGTAAGTCATTTTCACCGTTAACCAATTAACAAAATCATTTGAAGGCAGTTGTGAAATTTGTTGCATCAGTATATAATTTCACGGCGCAACATTCTATACAAAAACAATTAGAAGAAGTTCATTATGAATGTGATTGCCCAAAAGTGTTATTTCGGTTGTTATGGTAAAGGTAAAATAAATGCACAACAATTGTTAGAAATGCTTACAAAATTACATGATAAATCATTCTAACCATGCACCCCTCTGATATAACGATTGGAACTAGTAATATAGATTTTGGATCACGTCGAGTCGAATTTATGTACTTAAAATTTCGTCTATATTGCTCGGGAATAGTTTCGTAGCTATGATATTGCGTCTTCCGAAAAGAAGGCAGGTGGTGTGTGCCATTCCTGCCGCGTGAAAGTTACATATATAACAGTATAAATATTAAATCCATTGTGGTTCAGTTATTTTGCATATGGGAAGTGCTACATATTGTAATTAATGTGTTGTTTATGTATCTTGAACTTTAATAGGTAAATTATGACGTTGTTGTTTTACGGGAATATGCAGTGTATTAACATGGCTAAATTGTAAGGTTTACAGCGTTCGAAATTAGTGGCATAGCTAAGCACTGGCATTTGCGGGGGAAAGAGTTAGGCAGGGTTACATTTTTCGGGGGAGAGATTAATGATTTTTTGAACAATTGCACTATATTCTGTCATTTCAATTAGGGGAAACAGGGTCAGGGCCTATAAAAGGGGGCTAATGCCCCTCTGGTCCTCCTCTGGCCACGTCTCTGTTCGAATTAACAAAAAACATTGAGAAATTCCATTAATTTCTTTATACATATATTCTAATTTTATGGGTGTTTACCTAAAGAGCGAGAAAAGGGGGTAACAGACTAACAGAGAGCGGTTACCGCTAATATGCTATAGTCGAAAAACTTTATCCCCAAACAATATTTTTAATGTATTTCTAAAAAATCTTAGCTAGTGAGTAAGGTAGATGGGCAAAGCATATTCATGTGCATGCATGTCATACCATATTTAACAATTAACCAACAAAATGTTTAATTTCAATAATTTAGAAAGAGGTAATTTATTTTGAAAGAACTACATGGAAATTGTCCTAGATGTGACTTCAAAAATGATCACTCTTGTGTTCTGCGTGATTATTTTTTCAACACACAGTGAAATGTTGAAATGTAATACCTTTCAAAACGGATTAAGATACCAACATGTTTTTACACCAATTTGTTTCTTTAATGGTCCTCTATCATATATCTATTTATTTATGCATTTTTTATTCATTTATTTATTATGTGTATGAAAGTGCACGGAAAAAATATTCCTTGAAGTGGTACAGTAGACTTCTAATTATATCGGTACATAAAATGGTGATATAACAACAGAGGTTCTAAGAGTGGTACAGTAGACTTCTGATTATATCGGTACATAAAATGGTGATATAACAACAGAAGTTTTAAGTTGGTCCACTTTTTCAACTATTGAACTATTCAAGAAATAGCCCATTTCTCCTTATTGAAGCTGTGGTTATATCTTATATAATTTATTTGAATGTTAATTTCTATGTGTTATATTTGCTCGTAGATTGTCAATCTTATGTAAACCAGTACTGGATATATTCGATGTTGTTCTATGATTAAAAAAAAAAATAATGTAGAAAATGTAGAAGCAGATGTGCAATAGGCTGTAGTGTTCTTATATAAATTGGTGAGTACAAAGTTAAGAACATCAAAAACAGCAGAACAAATCAGCAAGTGGTCAAATTGTTGTGTATGACAGTAAAGAAAGCTTCTGCATGGAAAAGGATGAACATGAGTGTAACATTGATCAGAGCATTCTCAATGTTTTCAAAAGTATAACAAATAGAACAAAGATTATCGTGATTAACAGAGGATTGAACATATTTCATTACATTGTCAAAAGTACAACTTTGAGAGTTGATTTCGTTTCAAACATTTTGTTAAAATGTGGTAAATACTAAAATCAAACTTCTCGCGTTGGCTGGTCCAATGTGTAAAGTGCTTTATCTGTTATTGCTGTCTTTGTTTTTGTATAATAAACGAGATTAGTTTCTATTCTTAAAACAATATATATTGAGGACTTCTTTTTGTGTATGTTGTGTTAAGTGCATGTTAGCTCTAGGATAATATATAGTTAGCTTAAGAGGCGATATCGTCATACGTGCACAATATTTAGAATTCCTTTCAAATTTTTTGATTAGTTAAAAGTAGTATAGAGGGTGCAGGATCACCCCCCCCCAGGATCGGACCTTGAGGATCAGCCCCAGGATCGGCCCTTGAGGATCAGCCCCAGGATCGGCCCTTGAGGATCAGCCCCAGGATCGGACCTTGAGGATCAGCCCCAGGATCGGACCTTGAGGATCAGCCCCAGGATCGGACCTTGAGGATCAGCCCCAGGATCGGACCTTGAGGATCAGCCCCAGGATCGGCCCTTGAGGATCAGCCCCAGGATCAACCCCTCCAAGATTACCCCTCCAAGATCAGCCCTTGAAGATCTACCGTCCAGGATCAGCCCCTCGAGGATCACCCCTCTAGGATCAACCCCTCCAAGATCACCCCTTGAAGATCTACCGTCCAGGATCACCCCTCCAAGATTACCCCTTAAGGATTACCCCTCCAAGATTACCCCTCCAAGATCAGCCCTTAAGATCAGCCCTTAAGATTACCCTCTGAGGAAACTGTTCCTCTGCACATCTCAATCAATCAATACAAACAGTCTAGTCATAGGTTATTGTGACGTAATTCAATACCAGTCTGAGAATTGTTTGCTGTGAGAGGTGTAAGAGAGGTTGGGAACAAAAGACTTATTGATCTCTGTGGTGCAACAATATTGATGAGGAAAGCCTGTCAGGGTAAAAATAGATCATACAAAGGAAATCATACTTTTAAAAATAGTAAATTTGTTCAAATGGGAGAAGATGGTGCAATCTTAATTCTTAAACAGAGGATCAGTCTAAATATAGGTCCCAGGATCGCAGTCAATTTCCTTGAGGATCAGGATCACCCCCAGGATCGGACCTTGAGGATCAGCCCCAGGATCGGACCTTGAGGATCAGCCCCAGGATCGGCCCTTGAGGATCAGCCCCAGGATCGGACCTTGAGGATCAGCCCCAGGATCGGACCTTGAGGATCAGCCCCAGGATCGGCCCTTGAGGATCAGCCCCAGGATCGGACCTTGAGGATCAGCCCCAGGATCGGACCTTGAGGATCAGCCCCAGGATCGGACCTGAGGATCAGCCCTCGAGGATCACCCCTCCAACCCCTCCAAGATCACCCCTTGAAGATCTACCGTCCAGGATCAGCCCCCCAAGATCACCCCTCTGAGGATCAGCCCCAGGATCACCCCTTGAGGATCAGCCCCAGGATCGGACCTTGAGGATCACCCCCCAAGATCGGACCTTGAGGATCAGCCCCAGGATCGGACCTTGAGGATCACCGCCCCAGGATCACCCCTAGGATCAACCCCTCCAAGATCACCCCTTGAAGATCTACCGTCCAGGATCACCCCTCCAAGATTACCCCTCTAGGATTACCTCTCCAAGATTACCCCTTAAGGATTACCCCTCCAAGATTACCCCTCCAAGATCAGCCCTTAAGATCAGCCCTTAAGATTACCCCTTCAGGATCACTCCTTCAGGATCGCTTATACCATCAGGGTTATTCGATAGAAAAAAATTAAAATCAAGGAAATTGAAAAGAATAAAAAGAACACTGATTTTATGTGGTGGTAATGTATATTCTATGACACACTCAGAAAAATGATAAATACAACAACAATGGAATTCCAAGCAACATTAATCTTTTAAGATACATTTTACAGTCTCCTTTCTTTTGATCATGCATCCAAGCTTTCCAATCACACGATTTTTGCCATATCAGCGGCATCACAGCATGCAAAAGTTCATTAAAGAGTTTTTCATTGGTATCTGCTAGCCGGTGTTGTCGACACAAATCTGCAATAAAGAGTGAAAGGATGATGATTTGGTATGGACTGACATTTTCACTATGCCCCAAAGCTTGTTTTGCTGCAGTCACTTTTAATCGCATCTTTAGGTTTAGAGTCAATTTATCTGGTTTCTTCATTATTTAATGGTTTTACAACTTCAGGTAGCCTTTTAACCCACTCTAACGAGTCGGAGCCGCGAGGCGACTCAATGCAATGCCCACATGGAGGCTCGCCATTTCCTTAGCATACTTATGAAAGAATAAGCGTTTAGCTAAAGTTCTATTAAATCGCTCTGCAATCGCTTACGATCTATGGTCCCCAACTTCACCCCTCTGAATATTAACATTGTGGTTTTTCATTAAAGTGTTAACACTAACCATAAAATCTTTCCGTGGGTCAACCTTCTTGATTATTTTTAGAAAGACCAACAGCCCCCTTTTGTAGATTTTCTTAAAAACATTAGCTACTTGAACTGCTGTTTTATCAGTAAGGGATTCAGCTTCCTTGTACCTGTTCGCCACATCGACGACTGTAAGTGCATATTTGTAGGTTTTTCTACCAATTGTATCATGTGGCAAAAATAACAGATCGGCTTCATGCAAGTCATTAAGTTTTGCGCTGTTACTATTCACACTCGTTGACCGTGGAATATATTTTAAAGGAGCCCTATATATTTGCCACAAAGCTTGTTTTGTTGAATATTCCTTAGCGACTTTATCTGTAACTCTTGCTTGTTTAGCTAGTTTCTTTATTGTGGCATCTCCTTTCCACTTTCCAGTACTGCTATAGTAAATGTTTCTTAATTTGTTTTTTTGTTGTGTGATCTATTCTCTTTACTTTTTACAGACGTATTTTTAATTCCGAGTGTATGTATGGAGGAGGGTGAATTTCCTTTCCTAGAACAATCTCAGTTTGTAATTTTAAGCTGTAAGTTTTGTAGAATTTCCTCTATTTTTTTACATTTTTATCCTTTTCAATTAATTTTTCTTTTTGTGATTTTAGTAATTGAGTAGTCCTGTTTTTGGTAGCCAAGTTATGCCTAATCTCTTCCTTCATTGCAGAAAACTTGTCAGATTCTCTCAAAGTTAATTCGAATTCTTCTTGGCTTATAACACCATCTTGTAAGGCTTCTGAAATACAACTTGATATAGTATTCAGTTTAGAAATAGCTAGAACCTTAATCTCATTATGCTTTTTGGCTTTCTTTATTAATTTTCGCGAAAAGTATTTAGAGAACATTACTCCGATGCCACAACTAAATGCAAACCCTTTCAAAATGATAAATATAGGCGCTGTTACAACACCTGATAAAGACACGATTCCAATTGCTAGCAATGGCTGCCACTTCTGCAGCATATTCTGCATAGTCTAATATATTAATAATTGTTTTTATAATTTGTATGTAATGACTAGCCTTGATTTTTCTTTTCAATCTCCTTTTGAATGTTTTTAATTGTTTGCAACCTGTATGCGTTTACGTTAGTGGGATTTTCTGGCAATTAAGGATAAATATTTGGATAATCTGGTTTTTTTCTTTCATAATTTATTTTTCAATATATTTCAATTTCGTAGCAAATATATTCTACGCCTCCAATAAATTTACAATTTGTTTTCTTAGCACACACACCGCATTAAAAGTATGTAGGAGTATCAAAATCAAATGCTTTATATTTTATTCCATCAGCACTAAGAAACACCATTGATTTAATTCATAATTTCCAGCCCCGTACTGCACGCGCGATTAGTGCCCTTAATTCTAAATCCAAAAGTAGTAATACTTCCTCCGTAAGCCAAGACACGTTTCTGCATAAATCTTGGTTGCTTATATGCTCCATTCCATTCAATAGTTATATAATCATCTTCGTATGAATTAGTTTTATCATTTTCGGAGTTTGATATTTTTCCTGTACTTATCTCTCCATATTTTTTTGTTTAAAGTATTTCAGTATTTACATATGTATTTAGCTCTGCCATTTTGTCATTGCCAAATTCTGGACCAAAGATACTCATTTTATTTACATATATAAAAATTATGTTATTTCCAAAGTTAATATTACGGGTAGACCGTAGTTGTTGATTTCTTGTCCTTTGGAATCTTTTATACTGAACTTAAATTCACTAATTAGGCCTGGTATCAAAGGTTTTCCTTTGAGAACGCTGCTATAGAAATCAATATGCATACTACTCCCAAAGGTGTATCACCAGCAGGAATAATTTCTAAAAGATTTGAGGATTTTCCAAAAGTTATCACTTGCGGAAATTTGATCGCAGTGTATATAAATAGTTTCAAATGATTGAAAACTGATCATTTCCTTCCAATGTGTTTTCCATCTGCCAACCATCTATAATCCATACTAAATAAATCTGTTAATTAGATTTCTCTGGTGGAATCATGAAGGCTACTCGTTCTGTTTATCTGTTTACGTTAATTTTCATCCATGGAACTTGTCTGGTTATTATGTTATAAAGCTGCAGAATGTTATAAAGGCCAGCTTCTAATAGTATTTCCGTAATTTCTCCCTTTGGAACATTATAATACCCTACCCAATATATAACTGATTTTACGATTATGGAACCCTCTTTGAATTTCGATTGCCAATAGGTTGCTCTAATATTATTGGTTAATCAAAAGTTTTTATTTCAAATGTATAATGCATTTTTATTTTATATCAAAAAGATAAATTACATTATTTCCAATATAATTTCGAGGAATTTTTCAAAAATAAATAAAGTAAACACCGTATATAAACCTGGAGTTAGTGAAACAGAATTTACACAGCAGGGTATAAGTATAGTAATATACATATCTGATAGTAAGAGTTTCCGCGCTACTTTTCCGAATATTTTTGAGAAATACAAGTCACCTCATGTTACATCTGATAAAATTGTTAATTTGTGGAAACGTCAGCCAATGAGCTTTTGGCAAAATCAATTAAATTGTGTTACACGGATGGCGACAACGGGTTTGGGATATCTTATGTACATCTAAATCATGATAATCCTTTAATCAAAACTGTTTATAGATTTCAGATTATTAAAAGAAATGGGCTGTCCTACTCCATTTCAAAATTATTGGTAGGTTTTCGAGAACAAGATAGATATCTCTGCCTATAAAAATATATGTGGACAGTTTCGTGTTTCACCCCATTCCATGTGGAACAACACGAAGATAATTACAGCAATGGGTAGGGAACTGCTTACCATTATGATGGTGGTAAGTCACTCCAGTGCCTGACAATGATTATGATAATTCTAGCTTAAACAACCCGTATGATAAATGGAATGAATATACGACTGCTACAGAGATGAGTTTTGGTGATCATCCATTTAAGTATACTGTTGCATATATAGCTCAAGAGTGTAAGTAGTGCTTAGAAAGGATTTATTTTCGATAAAGGTAAATAAATATACGATGGGGATGAGGAGATGTATCATGTCATCGGAGGATCTGATGGATTTATAGATATCGGCGTAGAAAGGATCAATGATTCTATCCGAACATATATTTATGCGAGGAGCCCAAGTTCAGACAAAAACAAGCATGCTCGCTCCAGGGACCGGAACTGATGCGCGACGACAATTTCTGAATATTGTTGAAGATTGTATTACCTCACCTGTTGATTTACAAGGCAGCATAGATCGCTATGAAGATTGTTTGCAATATGCACGAAGTAGTCTAAACTTCATGCTTGGGGAAGACCTGTACCTTATAACTTCGGATATGAATCTACGCATTGGAAAATACGAAGGCTATAATAACAACAACAATCAAATAGCGGAATTATCAGAGATGAAGGCAATTAGTTTAGGTTTTATCCCACATGTTAATTCTGAACAGCGACGCGGAGGATCGGGGGGACTCGAGGGAGCCATAGTCGTGCCAGTGCCCGCCCCGGAGCCTCGCGACTCAAGGGAGCCGGCAGGTGACTCAGCCTCGCGACCAAAGGGAGAGAGCAAGTGACTCGAGGGAACCGGCAGGCGACTCAAGCGAACCGGCAGGCATGCAGTAAATCGTGAAAATGAAAAAGGTAGCCCTAATTGTTGGAATTCTAACCATCGCTGGAATTGGTTATATGCTTTATGAGGTACTAAGATGATACTTCTTTTTGTAGATACATACAAATCAAAACCCTACACCCAGTAACGAGAGTCCAGACATGTTCAGCTAGTCATCCAACAGAACCGCTTAGCTGATGAAATAAGCACGATGCCGCGGCTCCGATGATGCTCGGAAGCACCTTTAACATCCTTACTCCTAATTTTTTGAAAATATCTCAAAGATGTTTTAATTGATCTTTTATCCATTGTTTTACATTTGTATCTGGTGTGGGCTCTGGACTGGGCCTGGGTGCAGGCTCCGGACTAGGAGTACCACCGCGAATGCCAGCAATAATAGATGTGACATGATTACAACAGTTTGCCTTGTGCCTTCAATGGCCAAATGATTTTTCATTTTCCGATAAGGATTCAATTTCTGTGTCCATAAGTTTCAGACACTTTTATTTGTAAAAAATGTAATTAAAAAATTTATAAATTATGGAAGAAGGAATTGAATTAGAAGATTCTACTCCAGAGTTAAAAGATTTTTATGATTTTGAGTATCATGAGGACTATACCTTTGATAAAGAAAGCGATCTTGGTAGACTCCTAAATACTTCAAGAGAATATCAAGAACGACTTGATATGCAGAGTTTATCAGTAAAACAAATTGAATTATCAAAAACCAAAGTAGATGCATTTTATAATTCTGTTGAAGTAAATTATAAACTGAAACCAACTTTTATTGCATATGGAAAATTTACATATGATGGTGGAAAATTTTACAATGGAAAACATCTGCGTCATCAAGTAAATACACTTCGTTACCTACGAACTTTATGGCAATTTTTTTTAACAATGGCTCTTCCTATATTTTTGACAATGGTTCTATTATTGTCATTTTCTGAGGTTAAAGAGAGTGATAATTTTGTGGTTCCCGGCACTATAACATCATCAGAGCCTAAAATTGGAAACTGCACCGTTAATAGTTGATTCAAATCAATTGTACCTAGATTATTTACTTGTTCTCCTCTTGTCCAAGTTAAAGCTTCATCTAATGCTAACAGCTCACAAAGGGAAGCCCTTCAGTTTGAATTGATGCTTCTTTTACACCTATAAGTTCAATTAATTTTTCTATTATCTGTTCAACAGTATGAGCAGTTTGTGGCAAATCATGCATGGGTATTTCTTCTGGTTGTGTGTGGACTAATGGTTGGCTTATGTTGTTAATCTCCGCTCGAACCTTTGGATTAATCTTGGTGGTGAGTTGGTAATCGGTAATCTTTAGATCACCTTTTATGATGTCAGTGCCGTATTTTCTCTTCAACGTACTTAGTGATAACAATTTTGAGGAGTCATTTTTATAGGTAGGTTTATAGGTAAGAAATAAAATTTTCCACCATCATATGTAAATTTTCCATATGCAATAAAAGTTGGTTTCAGTTTATAATTTACTTCAACAGAATTATAAAATGCATCTACTTTGGTTTTTGATAATTCAATTTGTTTTACTGATAAACTCTGCATATCAAGTCGTTCTTGATATTCTCTTGAAGTATTTAGGAGTCTACCAAGATCGCTTTCTTTATCAAAGGTATAGTCCTCATGATACTCAAAATCATAAAAATCTTTTAACTCTGGAGTAGAATCTTCTAATTCAATTCCTTCTTCCATAATTTATAAATTTTTTAATTACATTTTTTACAAATAAAAGTGTCTGAAACTTATGGACACAGAAATTGAATCCTTATCGGAAAATGAAAAATCATTTGGCCATTGAAGGCACAAGGCAAACTGTTGTAATCATGTCACATCTATTATTGCTGGCATTCGCGGTGGTACTCCTAGTCCGGAGCCTGCACCCAGGCCCAGTCCAGAGCCCACACCAGATACAAATGTAAAACAATGGATAAAAGATCAATTAAAACATCTTTGAGATATTTTCAAAAAATTAGGAGTAAGGATGTTAAAGGTGCTTCCGAGCATCATCGGAGCCGCGGCATCGTGCTTATTTCATCAGCTAAGCGGTTCTGTTGGATGACTAGCTGAACATGTCTGGACTCTCGTTACTGGGTGTAGGGTTTTGATTTGTATGTATCTACAAAAAGAAGTATCATCTTAGTACCTCATAAAGCATATAACCAATTCCAGCGATGGTTAGAATTCCAACAATTAGGGCTACCTTTTTCATTTTCACGATTTACTGCATGCCTGCCGGTTCGCTTGAGTCGCCTGCCGGTTCCCTCGAGTCACTTGTCCTCTCCTTTGGTCGCGAGGCTGAGTCACCTGCCGGCTCCCTTGAGTCGCGAGGCTCCGGGGCGGGCACTGGCACGACTATGGCTCCCTCGAGTCCCCCCCGATCATCCGCGTCGCTGTTCAGAATTAACATGTGAGATAAAACCTAAACTAATTGCCTTCATCTCTGATAATTCCGCTATTTGATTGTTGTTGTTATTATAGCCTTCGTATTTTCCAATGCGTAGATTCATATCCGAAGTTATAAGGTACAGGTCTTCCCCAAGCATGAAGTTTAGACTACTTCGTGCATATTGCAAACAATCTTCATAGCGATCTATGCTGCCTTGTAAATCAACAGGTGAGGTAATACAATCTTCAACAATATTCAGAAATTGTCGTCGCGCATCAGTTCCGGTCCCTGGAGCGAGCATGCTTGTTTTTGTCTGAACTTGGGCTCCTCGCATAAATATATGTTCGGATAGAATCATTGATCCTTTCTACGCCGATATCTATAAATCCATCAGATCCTCCGATGACATGATACATCTCCTCATCCCCATCGTATATTTATTTACCTTTATCGAAAATAAATCCTTTCTAAGCACTACTTACACTCTTGAGCTATATATGCAACAGTATACTTAAATGGATGATCACCAAAACTCATCTCTGTAGCAGTCGTATATTCATTCCATTTATCATACGGGTTGTTTAAGCTAGAATTATCATAATCATTGTCAGGCACTGGAGTGACTTACCACCATCATAATGGTAAGCAGTTCCCTACCCATTGCTGTAATTATCTTCGTGTTGTTCCACATGGAATGGGGTGAAACACGAAACTGTCCACATATATTTTTATAGGCAGAGATATCTATCTTGTTCTCGAAAACCTACCAATAATTTTGAAATGGAGTAGGACAGCCCATTTCTTTTAATAATCTGAAATCTATAAACAGTTTTGATTAAAGGATTATCATGATTTAGATGTACATAAGATATCCCAAACCCGTTGTCGCCATCCGTGTAACACAATTTAATTGATTTTGCCAAAAGCTCATTGGCTGACGTTTCCACAAATTAACAATTTTATCAGATGTAACATGAGGTGACTTGTATTTCTCAAAAATATTCGGAAAAGTAGCGCGGAAACTCTTACTATCAGATATGTATATTACTATACTTATACCCTGCTGTGTAAATTCTGTTTCACTAACTCCAGGTTTATATACGGTGTTTACTTTATTTATTTTTGAAAAATTCCTCGAAATTATATTGGAAATAATGTAATTTATCTTTTGATATAAAATAAAAATGCATTATACATTTGAAATAAAAACTTTTGATTAACCAATAATATTAGAGCAACCTATTGGCAATCGAAATTCAAAGAGGGTTCCATAATCGTAAAATCAGTTATATATTGGGTAGGGTATTATAATGTTCCAAAGGGAGAAATTACGGAAATACTATTAGAAGCTGGCCTTTATAACATTCTGCAGCTTTATAACATAATAACCAGACAAGTTCCATGGATGAAAATTAACGTAAACAGATAAACAGAACGAGTAGCCTTCATGATTCCACCAGAGAAATCTAATTAACAGATTTATTTAGTATGGATTATAGATGGTTGGCAGATGGAAAACACATTGGAAGGAAATGATCAGTTTTCAATCATTTGAAACTATTTATATACACTGCGATCAAATTTCCGCAAGTGATAACTTTTGGAAAATCCTCAAATCTTTTAGAAATTATTCCTGCTGGTGATACACCTTTTGGGAGTAGTATGCATATTGATTTCTATAGCAGCGTTCTCAAAGGAAAACCTTTGATACCAGGCCTAATTAGTGAATTTAAGTTCAGTATAAAAGATTCCAAAGGACAAGAAATCAACAACTACGGTCTACCCGTAATATTAACTTTGGAAATAACATAATTTTTATATATGTAAATAAAATGAGTATCTTTGGTCCAGAATTTGGCAATGACAAAATGGCAGAGCTAAATACATATGTAAATACTGAAATACTTTAAACAAAAAAATATGGAGAGATAAGTACAGGAAAAATATCAAACTCCGAAAATGATAAAACTAATTCATACGAAGATGATTATATAACTATTGAATGGAATGGAGCATATAAGCAACCAAGATTTATGCAGAAACGTGTCTTGGCTTACGGAGGAAGTATTACTACTTTTGGATTTAGAATTAAGGGCACTAATCGCGCGTGCAGTACGGGGGCTGGAAATTATGAATTAAATCAATGGTGTTTCTTAGTGCTGATGGAATAAAATATAAAGCATTTGATTTTGATACTCCTACATACTTTTAATGCGGTGTGTGTGCTAAGAAAACAAATTGTAAATTTATTGGAGGCGTAGAATATATTTGCTATGAAATTGAAATATATTGAAAAATAAATTATGAAAAAAAAACCAGATTATCCAAATATTTATCCTTAATTGCCAGAAAATCCCACTAACGTAAACGCATACAGGTTGCAAACAATTAAAAACATTCAAAAGGAGATTGAAAAGAAAAATCAAGGCTAGTCATTACATACAAATTATAAAAACAATTATTAATATATTAGACTATGCAGAATATGCTGCAGAAGTGCAGCCATTGCTAGCAGTTCAATTGGAATCGTGTCTTTATCAGGTGTTGTAACAGCGCCTATATTTATCATTTTGAAAGGGTTTGCATTTAGTTGTGGCATCGGAGTAATGTTCTCTAAATACTTTTCGTGAAAATTAATAAAGAAAGCCAAAAAGCATAATGAGATTAAGGTTCTAGCTATTTCTAAACTGAATACTATATCAAGTTGTATTTCAGAAGCCTTACAAGATGGTGTTATAAGCCAAGAAGAATTCGAATTAACTTTGAGAGAATCTGACAAGTTTTCTGCAATGAAGGAAGAGATTAGGCATAACTTGGCTACCAAAAACAGGACTACTCAATTACTAAAATCACAAAAAGAAAAATTAATTGAAAAGGATAAAAATGTAAAAAAAATAGAGGAAATTCTACAAAAACTTACAGCTTAAAATTACAAACTGAGATTGTTCTAGGAAAGGAAATTCACCCTCCTCCATACATACACTCGGAATTAAAAATACGTCTGTAAAAAGTAAAGAGAATAGATCACACAACAAAAAAACAAATTAAGAAACATTTACTATAGCAGTACTGGAAAGTGGAAAGGAGATGCCACAATAAAGAAACTAGCTAAACAAGCAAGAGTTACAGATAAAGTCGCTAAGGAATATTCAACAAAACAAGCTTTGTGGCAAATATATAGGGCTCCTTTAAAATATATTCCACGGTCAACGAGTGTGAATAGTAACAGCGCAAAACTTAATGACTTGCATGAAGCCGATCTGTTATTTTTGCCACATGATACAATTGGTAGAAAAACCTACAAATATGCACTTACAGTCGTCGATGTGGCGAACAGGTACAAGGAAGCTGAATCCCTTACTGATAAAACAGCAGTTCAAGTAGCTAATGTTTTTAAGAAAATCTACAAAAGGGGGCTGTTGGTCTTTCTAAAAATAATCAAGAAGGTTGACCCACGGAAAGATTTTATGGTTAGTGTTAACACTTTAATGAAAAACCACAATGTTAATATTCAGAGGGGTGAAGTTGGGGACCATAGATCGTAAGCGATTGCAGAGCGATTTAATAGAACTTTAGCTAAACGCTTATTCTTTCATAAGTATGCTAAGGAAATGGCGAGCCTCCATGTGGGCATTGCATTGAGTCGCCTCGCGGCTCCGACTCGTTAGAGTGGGTTAAAAGGCTACCTGAAGTTGTAAAACCATTAAATAATGAAGAAACCAGATAAATTGACTCTAAACCTAAAGATGCGATTAAAAGTGACTGCAGCAAAACAAGCTTTGGGGCATAGTGAAAATGTCAGTCCATACCAAATCATCATCCTTTCACTCTTTATTGCAGATTTGTGTCGACAACACCGGCTAGCAGATACCAATGAAAAACTCTTTAATGAACTTTTGCATGCTGTGATGCCGCTGATATGGCAAAAATCGTGTGATTGGAAAGCTTGGATGCATGATCAAAAGAAAGGAGACTGTAAAATGTATCTTAAAAGATTAATGTTGCTTGGAATTCCATTGTTGTTGTATTTATCATTTTTCTGAGTGTGTCATAGAATATACATTACCACCACATAAAATCAGTGTTCTTTTTATTCTTTTCAATTTCCTTGATTTTAATTTTTCTATCGAATAACCCTGATGGTATAAGCGATCCTGAAGGAGTGATCCTCAGAGGGTAATCTTAAGGGCTGATCTTAAGGGCTGATCTTGGAGGGGTAATCTTGGAGGGGTAATCTTGGAGGGGTAATCCTAATCTTGGAGGGGTAATCTTGAGGGGTAATCTGGAGGGGTAATCTTGGAGGGTAATCCTTCAAGGGGTAATCTTGGAGAGGTAATCCTAGAGGGGTGATCTTGGAGGGGTGATCCTGGACGGTGATCTTCAAGGGGTGATTTCGGAGGGTTGATCCTAGAGGGGTGATCTCTGGAGGGGCTGATCCTGGATGGTTGATCTTCAAGGGGTGATCTTGGAGGGGTTGATCCTCGAGGGGCTGATCCTAGAGGGGTTGATCCTCAAGGTCCGATCCTGGGACTGATCCTCAGGTCCGATCCTGGGGCTGATCCTCAAGGTCCGATCCTGGGGCTGATCCTCAAGGTCCGATCCTGGGGCTGATCCTCAAGGTCCGATCCTGGGGCTGATCCTCAAGGTCCGATCCTGGGGCTGATCCTCAAGGTCCGATCCTGGGGCTGATCCTCAGGGCCGATCCTGGGGCTGATCCTCAGGTCCGATCCTGGGGCTGATCCTCAAGGTCCGATCCTGGGGCTGATCCTCAAGGTCCGATCCTGGGGCTGATCCTCAAGGTCCGATCCTGGGGCTGATCCTCAAGGGCCGATCCTGGGGCTGATCCTCAAGGTCCGATCCTGGGGTGATCCTGCACCCTCTATACTACTGTTAAAATTTTGCTGCGCGATTCGTTGTCTCGTATTGCAAGGTATATAATTATTTAAAACAGAATCGTTTATTTTTACTTTCATCTTCTTTTTTTTCTTTTTTTTCTCATTGCTTTCATCTTCTTTTTTCTTTTTTTTCTCAGTAATTTTCATTTGGTGACTATTATTGTAGTATTATAATACTAAAATTTCACTTTCGCTTTTTGACAAAAACGCATTGAAAAAAAATAATAAGTTCTCGTCACAGTAACGTAATGCGCTGTGTATGTAATTTTGCACACACAACGTGCATGCTAGTTTCTGGCTGTACTGTGTGGTACAAACAGACAGAGGATCAGATCTTGCGCCCACAACCGGAAGTGACGTCAAAATATCGCATCCCCAATTTAACCGTATTTTACTGAGACGAGCCTCCCTCTTTAAATTCAAATGCATATTAGCATCACTACTAATAGTCACACATGGGCACATCACCCTCCATATGTTGATCTTTCGAATAGGAGTTATCTCTTTCGGATTATATCATCAATTCATCACGGCAGCTTCTCAGTGATTTGTTGAACTTATTTAAAGTTTGGGCCTTTGTGACTTTGAGCAACAACACTCATCAAAATACATGTATAGGCTATTTTTTGAACGAAATTTGCAAATCATTTTGTCCACACGCAAAATGATGACACTATAATCTTATCTATTTTTGATCCCTGACTTCGAAGTGTCAAACCAAACAGCTAGGAGTAAGCGTTTGGCAGATATATACCAGACTGCGACCCGACTACCGCAGCATATATGTTCATGTATATATAGCTTTATATATACCAACTATGGATAAACGCAGCTGTTTCAATGCGCGGTCAGTTCCCTGCATGGAGGTTTTCGAAACTTTGAAAGGGCAACAGTCACACTTGGGAATGCAAATGATCTTTTTCGCACCAAAATGACTATTATCGATTCAGTGCATTTCGTTATTCATTGCCCTTACTTCGACCAGGGAGTTGGCGTTACTCCCTGCTTCGACACTAATACTGAGATATAATTGTTTCGTCAGTAAGCTGGTAAGCGAGCGGATGATTGGCAAAGCCCGTGGAGAGTAGGAGACCAAGAGCAACTCGTACACCGTCCAAAATGAAAGCTTTGTCTGTGTAGTGCAGCTCTCTAATACATTCTGAGCCCTTGTCATTGAGAAGGCAATGATCCGAATTTTCCCGATTTTTCTAATTCAAAAATAAAATAAAAATTATGGCAGTGTTTAAGTTGACTGAACACCACAATCACTGACGCAGAGAGAATAACAAATGACAATTCTTACTCTTTCACTCTCATGATTTGACGTGAAAACGCTTTCAAGAATTATCTCTAGACACCCAGGTCTTATTACTGTATAACACAGTTACGTATTTAAAGAATGTTGTCTTTTCAGGTTCTTTGTCCTACCTAATCTTTCTCAAACCTGTTTTTCACTCATTATATCACTTTTCCTGTCAACTGAGACTGCTTTCTGTGTATTTCCTGCAGTGTGCTTTCCTACTTTGTACACAGATCAATAACATACACACAAACCTCTGAAGTATGTGTTCAGAATAAACAACTTTTCAATTATTTCAATATAGTTTGTCACGTGTTTGTCAGTTTGGGATGTTGGTTTGTCATTCACCTTTCAGCCTATACGCAATCATTATCTGATTATTCGTTTGTCCTTTGCACTTCTTAGCATGTAATGCCGCAATGAGTATTTTCGGCGAATGCTATTGAATCTAGTGTTACTATATCGTTAATTTGGTTCAATCCTTTATCTGTTTGTTCCTTTTGGTTTCCAAGCTCGCTCTGTAAAAATCAGTATACAAGAATTATGCTTTTGCATGGGGCTATCAGTATAGTTTATAGGCCTATATAAGCATTGTTTGATTTTTCTTAAATATTTTCATTTAAACACTTAATTGCATTTAATTAGTTATTTATTTCCACAAACTGAAGTCCTAAAACAAAACTACATAATAACAAAAAAGCAATCCATGGAGTTGCTGATCTCATTACTTTAAGCAGACAGTATAGTGGGAAATAAGTAATAATAATAACTATGGGGATATGGTTAAAAGGGGTCACTAGCTGTGTTACTTTTGGACCCCAGAGTTTACGGGACACAAGTTCATGTATTATGTGATACAAACAGGATTGGTACAGGTCTTGCACTTTCGGAATTTAAAGTGGCACAAAAATTGTACAAATTAATATATAATTGACCTAAAATCACATATATGACTTCTGACCCATGACCCTAATCACTGAAACAACGTCTGAAATTGTTCACATTTATCGTACCCTACTGTATGACACCATTCATGCTCACGTCACACCTACTTTTTCACAACTATACGGGAAAATGGTGAAAAGTGGTCAATAGCTTTTTGACCTGTAGACCCCAGAATCTACGGGACACAAATTCATGTACCAAGGTATCATGGTGCAACATAGGGTTGGTATTGTACTCTTTGAGTTTAAAATGGTGCACAAATTTGCTTTAAGTGCACTAATTTGGCCTTTGACCGATGACCTTTTGACCTCCAATTATTTTATATTTTTCTTAGAAAGTGTGCAATTTGAAAAGATACCTAGTAATTTCTTTAAAAGATACAGCCATCATAGAAAACTTGTTTCATTTGACCTGTGACCTCAAAACCTTGGAGACAAAAGTTTCGGGCCAGAAGTACACGTCCACCAATTTTGGCTCATCTTTGTATTACAGTTTTTGAGTTATAAGCGACACAAAATTAATTGTTGCATACGCATACACACACATACACCAGGGAGCTGTAACAGCTCCCTGCACACACACACACCCACACAAAGCCCTAATAAGAGGTCATCCTATGAGACCCCTGGTGTGGCCCACCAGCTCACCTAATATCAATGGGATGGCCATACAGTATAGGAGGTACAGGCATTTAATGACACCAGAGTGACTACAATATCTCATCTCCAAATATATGTTGTATATGTGGGTGATGAGATAATACAATCAGAAAATGAATTATGCACGATAAGGACCAATACAAAACAAAACGACAAATTAAGCAAATATTACATGTCTACCAACAAAAAGAGAGAGAAAAAAAAAATATCAGTATCGTACCTTAATAACGAATTGCATGGACGATGGAAGGACAGTTACGTGGTGATAAATATGCGATATAATTCAATGCTTCAGATTGGTCGAAATATGTACACAGATACTGACAAGCCAAGCAATAACCAGTTAACCGCTGCGCAAGTGACAGGCCCGTATCCAGGACTGTTCGCAAGGGGCGGGGAGCACAAGTACTTAACGAGGGCACTTGGGCAAATTCTGCATATTCCAAGTGTTATATTTTTTCGTACACGCGCTTATATCTCTATTGCATATTATCACTATAAAAAAACTCACTACAATGACAGACTGGGTACGTTCAATTGCCCCTACCTCCCTAAACCTCGGAGTCCACGGTTAATCCGAAAGTTTTCCAGACTACCGTGGTCGTGATCAGGCAGGCCGAGAGCTCAGATGGATCATGGTATCATGCAGACTGAGGCTGACAACTCATGCAGAAAGTTATCATGGGTCCAGATCGGAAAAGGAAGTTCTTTAAAATAGCTGTTTCAGGCCCGTAGCCAGGAATTTGAAAGGGGTTTTTTTTTCGTATAAAAGGTCAAAAAATCTTGACATTCCAGGTGCTTATTATTTTTTAGATTTCGAAAGGGCACTTTCTCAACAAAAGGGGTTTCGTTCGCTCGGACGAACCCCCTGCCTACGGGCATGAGTTTAGGCTCACTCAAAAGGTAATAATGCAGTTTGCGCTCTTTTGCGCTACCTCGAAACGATTTGTGGGTGGGTATGATTCACTCCTAAAAATGAAAGAAATACATTCTCATCGAACTGGCAAACGACACAAAAGAAATACAATCTCATCGAACTGGCAAACTGCACAAAAGAAACGGCGCCCTTTGACCCTGTTCTGAATCCACCGTCCAAAATAAATCTTGCCCCTTTTACACCTAGGGCGTTCATGTTTTAAACGCGATACGTCTATTCGTTCACCATTTTTTCACAATGAGCTGATTAGACTCAGTAAACGGCAGCGTTCCGGAATTTGCAAATCGTTTGCAGGCAGCCAGGTGTCATTGGCAATCCATAATTTTATGACACCCTTATTGAAGTTATACAGTCAAAAGAGCATTTTTGGCTGCGATGCGATAGCATAAGTAGTCATGCTGGCATGTGTGTGTGTCCCGGATGGATGGATGTCTCGGATGGATGGATGTCCCGGATGGATGGATGTCCCGGATGGATGGATGTCCCGGATGGATGGATGTCCCGAATGGATGGATGTCTCGGATGGATAGATGTCCCGGATATGTATGTATGTCCCGGATATGTATGTATGTCCCGGATATGTATGTATGTCCCGAATATGTATGTATGTTCCGGATGTATGTATGCATGCATGCATGTATGTATGTATGTATGTATGTATGTATGTATGTATGTATGTATGTATGTATGTATGTGACAAAAGCTTGTAAATACGATATCTCAAGACCCGCGTGGTGGATTTGTGTCATACTTGGTATATGGATGTGTTGTGGTTTGTAAATGATCCCTGTAGTTTTTGGTGCTGATGTCGTGAATACCTTAACTTAAACAAGAAACAAAATATACACAATTTGCATGTTTAAGTATAATAAATAAACTAAATGTGTAAAAGCACATTTGAAAATATATATATTATGGGGTGTTATGCTGCAATTATTCAAATTTGTAAAAATTTGTGCAACATTTTTTAAACCAATAATTTTTGGCATTATTAGACCCTAAACTATAAAACATAGAGTTGGTTCCATTTTTTTCGACAACTTCCACGGCCGCCATTTTGAATTTCAAAATGGTTACCATATTTCATGTTATATCTCTGTTTGAAGACCACATAATAGATTTTTGTGCTCTGAATTGTTCAGTGTTAAGTGTAAAGATATCCTTTATATTAATTTGAGATAATTTCAAATTAAAAACTGCTTTTTCGGTCACTGTGTTTCATATTCAAAATGGCAGCCATTTTGTTTCTTGAATTTTGAATGGTGAGCTTATATAAACCATATCAAATTTGGATTTCTTTCGTTTTTGTGCAACCTTTTATGCCTTAACACAGCAACATATGTTTAAATAGCCCTTTCCACAGCACCTATTGGATATCTACTTACTGTGGTGTAGCGGTTATCATACCTGTCTACATACCACGAGGCCCCGGGTTCAATCCTGGGGTGGGTAGACACGCCAGTGCACCACAACTGGTTATTAAAGGCCATAAACATTGACTTGGTTGTCGATCTTATGTCTGTCCGTACGTCGTACCTGTGTTCCCGTCCGGGTTGTATTAAGCGTTTCGTGATAGCATTTGTACTATCATAAGCGAATACGCAGGCGACGACACCGTCATTGTAATTGTGTGTTCAACTCTCTCTCTCACATATTGGATTTCAAAATGTGTCTTGGGGGCGCACGTGTCTTGGGGCGCACGTGTCTTGGGGCGCACGCGTTTTGGAGACGCACGCGTCTTGGGACGCACGTGATCGGGGCGCACGTGATCGGGGCGCACGTGATCGGGGCGCACGTGATCGGGGCGCACGTGATCGGGGCGCACGTGATCGGGGCGCACGTGGTCGGGGCGCACGCGGTCGGGGCGCACGTGATCGGGGCGCACGTGGTCGGGGCGCACGTGGTCGGGGCGCACGTGGTCGGGGCGCACGTGGTCGGGGCGCACGTAAGCTTACCATTCAAATTTCAAGAAATAAAATAGGGGCTACATTGGATATGAAACAGAGTGGCTGAAGAAGCAATTTTTAATTGAAAATACATTACAAATTAATGAAAAGGACCTCTTTACTGTTTACAAATAACACTGAACAATTGAAGAACAAAAAAGCTATTATGTGGTCTTCAAACAGTGATATAGCCATTATAGGGCGATATAGGGCGAGGAGGCGATTGCCTTCTCCAATATTTTGATCCGTCGGTTCAGATTTTATTCCGTCGGTTCGGAAATTTGACTGTGTAACACACCTTCTTACTATGCGTTGTGACTTACTTTTTTTGTCCTTGAAATGTCAATTTTACGAAAGCTTTAGGTGGCTTCGCTCCTGGACCACACCAGGGGCCCTTAAGCTGGCCCCTGGACCCCACGCCGACAAGCCGAGCGCTTTGATTTTGTGTTTTGTATATGGTGTATTATAGCGCTCTTTGACATGAATTTTGACTTTTACAATAACCTTATTATGCATTGTGACATACGTTTTTTCCATTGAAATGTCAATTTTACGGGAGCATCCGGGGCTTGCCCCTATTAGACCCCACCTGGGGCCCTTAAACGGATCCTGGACTCCACGTCAACAAGTCGAGCGCTTTGCGCTCGAAGTAACACCATTGGTGTCACCTAAACTACACCACTAAATGTCGTGTCGGTTCAATTTACCCCCCCTCCCAATATAAAAATATTGGCTACGCTACTAAATATAACATAAAATATTGAAAAAATATGGCGGCCATTTTGACCATAGAAGTTATCGAAAAAATGGAACTAACCCAGTTTTATAAGTTTTAGAAGGAATGAATAATTTCAGTAGTTTGTGTTGGAAAGTTGAAAGTTATCTCAAATTAAAATGGTCAATCGTTGGATGGGTATCTAAAATGTTGTTTGTCATGATCAGCGGGCCTACTTTTCAGATTTTATAAACATTACTTTCAGATACTTTTAGAAACGTTATTGTATTCGTTTTAAGTTTCATTAATAAGATTATACTAAAAACTAAGACTTGTTTTACTTTCATCAGTGAACCTAAAACACTAAAAAGGCGGCCATTTTAAAGGGCCTTCTTTTTTTATGTTTTCTTAACATACTTCAGGTGAGATCCTGTATAAATAACCACATAGCCAACCACAGGTTTTTTTCTACTTTCGACGGTTTATTTTTGGGCAACACGTTTTCATTTTATGAAAGTGTGACGTGTGAAAATTTAATATATTGACAGTAATTTTCGAGTTATACACCTGTACAGTGTAAGAGTACTAATTTCATGATTTGGACAGTTGACAGGTTGATATGGACAGGCATTGTCTGTTTCTTGTGGCATGCCTCTATCAATCTATGTTATAAATGAACTCACTAGAATGAGGATTAAGGAATTGAGTTGATGGGGAAGTTATAAAGCAATTGGCAAGAATTTCCATGGCATATTTAGTGGTAAACTAATTAACCTATTTTGTCTGCAATTGAGCAAAAATGGACGTAATGTCAATACGGAATTAAGTCGCAGTTTTGTTTCAAAAGCATTTCCTGCATGGATGGTTCAAAATGTAAGTTGGCCTATTCGATGCATTTTCGATTGATGAGATCCTTCCAAAATGTGTGCCACTTATGAATAACAATTCAAAGTGATGTTACCAGGAAAAGCGAGGTACAATGCCAAAGGAAAGTAACATATTAATAATGCGATGAAGAAACGAAGTTTATTAAAGATAAGCTGTCTTTTTTACTTTTATAATTCAATAAAACAGACAGGAAATGTATATACATCGCACTGCACGTATACAGGAACATTTACCTACTGCCTAGCATGATCTTGGCAGCCTGGCGTGATCTTGGCGTTGTGTAATGTAAGCGTCAAAAGCATAGCAAAAAATACAAAAATAGCCAGGAAATGATTTTCAGTGAGAACAAAGCTATTTTGCCATTTTGCCAAAATAAATGAAAACCCACTACCAGAGGGATCTCAGACTCCCCCTTGCGCAGTTGGAAGTTTTCAGCACTTGTCAAATACCAGGTTTTCCTTCTTGTTTCAACCTGCACACAGCAGCTTATTAATAGATGTTTTCTGTGAATTTCAGTGCGCCTCTTAAAGAATGAATCACCCCTTTCTATGAATGACACAACCACTAAATGCGAATTCATGTACATTTGCCATATAGTCAGTAAGTAGTTCAGAGAACAACTCCTAGATAAGATTTAGTTTAAATACCAATTGTGAAAAAGCTTGCACTGGGTAAACAACTGCCAGTGAAAGTAGACAGGTGAAGTTCAAACTTTGCAAACATATTGTAGTTCAAAGGTGGTCTCGCCATTGTTTAATTTAAAAGATAGTAGACAAAAACTAAACAAAACAACTTTGGTGCGATTCGTCATATGCTTGAACCTATGTCTGCCTGCTGAGTTAATCAGAATACTTAACAAATTTAATAACATTCAGGTAAAGATAGACTATAATCTTGAGCTTATTACCAAACGGTTTGTATACAATCGCTAGCACTCCCCGTAGTACCGTCGTATCACCAAGGGATGTGTATAATAACTACATAATCGCAGGAAGCTGGGAAGTTTATCGGATTCATATAACTATTATCACATTTTAAAGTATTTACATATTTTTAGTGCCAACAATTTGAAAATATTAGAGACCTTTCACTCTTTGATCAATAAAGTTGATACCAAATTTGCTTTAGAAACTAGTCAAAAATTGTATTTCTCACAAAAGTGTGTGTGTAAGGGGGAGGGTGGGGGAAGAAGGGGGAAGGGGGGGAGAAGGGGGAAGGAGGGGGAGGAGGGGGAAGGGGGGTGGCGGAGAGGGGAAGGGGAGAGGGGAGAGGGGGGTTAGGTCGCGCTATAAATCCAAGCATTCTACTTATTTTTTTGCACTTTCCTCCGTTCCCATTAAATTGCCCAGCTATTATTTGTTTTATAAGATTGTGTGCTCTTTAAAAGCAAAGCACAAAGCATTTATGGTAATTACAAGATACACAAAATAAACTTTGCATGTGTTCAATGTCTGCAGGGAAATTAACAAGCTCCTTTATTCAAATTAAAAAAATGCTGGCAATCCATATCATTATATATGATATTGGATCACAAGTTAAATAAATTGCTCAATCTGTATTTAAAGTAATTCTTTTGAACTGTGTTTTGTTTTCTTCTTCTTTTTTCATTAAGGCAGACAATTAGTAAAAATCGAGTATATCATTCAAGTTTGAAAAAGGCATCAATTATGTATCTATGTCATACAAAGGTAAACATATGCTTAGTCATGCCATGAGGTTAACTGTAACACCTGGAATAGATACACCATATGTGGCATCCTATTAAAGGATCCAATTATCTCATTTCAATATGAAATCTAAGTTCTGGTTCATCATTTCCTGCTTGTTTGCAATCATTACATGAGACATGAAGGTGTTCTGTAAAGTTCATAAGGTTGTGTGGTCAATGAAAGGTAAGCATATGGTGTGTCTGCTTTGGCAGATATTGCATGTGTGCTGGTTTCTTAGAAAGAACCTAATGTTATTTACAGGATTTGTTCAGCTGGTAAAGCAACTAAAACCTTGAATAAAAGAAAAGCACATTACTGCTGTGTATGCTCAACATTATTGAGAAATTTAAGAATTCAAGATAAATAGCTCATAACTATTCAATAATAATGCAACATGTGCATTGTCAAAAACAAAACCTAGGACACATTCTGAGTGGCAATTTGGTTAACTGATAAAACAAAACACAGCCAGTTTGAATTAATAAACATGACAAGAGTAAGAGCATATCTCTGACTAGTGCAGGAAACATTATTCCATGCCCATCTGAGCATAATTGATATTTTTCGTCACATTTTGAAATGTAAAAGTGGATAAACAAATGGAAACATATAAATTGCAAGAAAACCAAATTAGGCATAATGACATGGTAGAAGCTTTTAATTAAAAGAAATAACCAAAGGTCAACAGTTATTAAATACTAATTATATTCATTTAATGCACTTTTCTGTTAACTCAACATATGCTAAACAGAAATTTGAAAGTTAATACCAAATCAAGAAACTGATACTGTAACAACTATTTAAGATAAGCTACATGAAAATTGTTGAAAACCAGCAAATTCTTTCTTTCCATTGGAAAAAAAAAAAACTAGTCTTATTCCATTGCTTGTAAAAAAAACCAAATCAATTAAAATTATGTACTTGACTATGTCAAAGACTGAATATAGTACACACTTTTTAAACAATCGAACATAAATTGTTTATGAAATATCTGTGTTATAAATTAATACAACTATACACTCTTAATTCAGTTGGAACAATGGCATTCTGCCATTGAACTGAAAAACATTTCCACTGCCCCTTCAGTTTAGTTTCTTTCGATAATTTTAGAGAGCAAAACATGGCTGTGAAGCAAAAATGTATATTGATATACATATTGGTAATTAACTAAATATTGATCCAATTTATGAATAGAATTCATAAGATTTTGAAAATCAAGGAAATTACTCTTCCTAAGTTAGTATAATTTGTTGATACAAGTTATCATAATGATTATATTTTTCAGTATTAAATTGATGTACTAAGTTAATTTCTTCAATCTGTTTCATTCATCATTGCAATAAGAATAAATCGTTCCATAGATATAATATTCAATTAATTGGAATTCAGTTATTCTTCATAATGTAATACGGTATCATCTACACACTCCTGAATTTACAACAATCATACAAATTATAAATATCTGTGGCTTCTCAAGTTTTGAACATGTTTAGCTGCACAAATGACATCACTATATATCAGTCTTTCAAACTGTAACATATCTACTTGTTCACAAATAAAACAAGCATTTTACATTAAATTCATATCATATACCCACCAATACCATCTGAAATGTACATTAAACAACTGTTTACTTAGTCCTTTTTCATGTAACAGGATGCCTCACTTGTTCATACTTATAATGGTATATTCACCAGCATGCAGCTTGTATGTAAGTTTGTATATGCTTATGAATTCTTATTATCTGATTTTTCAAATACTTATTGTTAGTAAGTGTTCATTGTGTGCTAAGCAAACAATGTGGTCAGGTACGTTGTAATAGGTCCTTGATAATGGAACTGTGTAACTCGCTTCAGAATTATTCTTCAACGTATTTACCCTCATTATTTTGCTGTATATTTGAGCTGAAAGAATTCAAAGTCAATGCACGTTGTCCTGCCACAACACATAGTGTTGGTAAATTGTATGTACATATAACATACTTCACAATTTGACTTAATGACTGAAAATGTGAATCAAGACTTCATTCTGACTGCTTTAAACTTACCAAGATGAAAAGAAATTACACCCAGAATGAACTGTTTCTGGTACTTTCAAATTTCAGATTGCATCACTTTTTCCTTCAAGTTTGTCTTGTTTCAGTTTAGCAAATGCAATTACTATTACAATTTCATATATGAAGTAGTGTTCTACAGGGAAATATTTGAGATACCACTGTGGCAAGGCAATTGCCATGCAACCACCATATAAGCTGATATTATACAGAACAATACAGGATCTACCCAAACAGTAAAGGTTGTTCAAAGTAACAAAATTATTTCGTTTTGGTTACCAAATCACTTACATTATACATATTTCATCATACAACAAAACTTAGTGTAAAATAACAGTTTGAAGCTCATGTACTACTTGATACTTGTCTATTTATACTGATTTAATATAAAGAGCTGAAATGATAATAACTCTCAAGACATAATATGTTCTCCTTCAAATTTCAAGGCCTATTGATTGTAATTTACCTACTTTCACTGTTCTAACTTGCGCCTTAATTTTAGTTTATTTTGTTTGCATCTTGGGATCAAACATTCTTCTCTATCAAATTCTGTGTTTGCTAGATGAAAATATGAATTAATGCTTAAACTCCATTCTTTTTATAAACAAAAAATAAAACAAAACTATGTGTGACGTAATAACCTACACTTTCAACTCCTAACCCATGCAAAATCTTCTATCAGTTTCTCTGCCAAGGATATAATAACGTCAATGAGAGTGTCAAGAGACGTCACTTTAAAATACAGAGAGTACAAAATGCTGGTATAAACTCAGGAGGTAATCTAAAATAATTATCTTCAAATTAATGAAGTGGCAAAACTAGGGCAGTCATTAAGAAACACTACCATTTTTATAAACTCTCTATATATACATTTCCTGGAAATTTAGTTAAGTTGCTTAAATTTAAAAATGTAATGGGATTATGCATATTATTCCTTTCTCTCCATACTTATTCATATATTATACAATATCCATTAAATGCAAATAGTATTTCACACCAATGATCCAAGTCTGAATCTTTTGTAAAAGAATAATTACAAAGGTATATACAATATAACAGTGCTTTAGGTGCTTGATGGTATTTAGCTGCCCACATACATGTACTTCCCATTAGCTGAAGCCAGTGAATTAACGCAATACACACCAACCATCAATATGAATGACGTAACTCTTACCTACAAGGAGTGTGAAGGAGAAGTTTCAACAGAAGTGTAGTTAGGCTTCATTTTTCAAGAGGAAATTTCTTTTTAAAATCCATACTGCTCAAATACAAAGAAATATATATAAGATATAATTGATTTGAAGGACATTGAAGAAAAAGGCCATGCCTTTCAGGCATTTCAAACAAAAATATTTTGATCCATTTCTTAAAAACATGTATTTATGTAACAAAGTAAATTTATCTCTACCAGGATTGAAATCAAATTATAATCATCAGAGAAATGGTAGAGCTGGCATGTGGGTATGAGGAGGGGCAGATTGAGGCAAAGGAGTATGGGTTCTGTATAGTGGTTTGTTAACATGGAAACAAAAGAAATGACTCACATGAAACTCAATTCCTTAATAGTGTACTAACTCCACAGATACTTTAATATGAAAACAAAAAGACTGCAAGAATGAGACAAAAAAAGTGGTTATACACAGACATAAAATATCATGCTTTGGCACACATGTAATCAGGGCAGAATATACTTTTGCCACTCTTTTTAAGTTTCCACATTCATTATATGTAATGTGTGAATTGCTTCATTGTATGAATTGCTTGACGTAATCAAAAAAGTTGGACTACATTAATGAAAATGTTCTACTTTTGGGCACTACACTTAGCATTATAGTGCAGAATACCTCATAATTAAAAAAATGTGTTAACATATATGCAAGAAGTGTATAGATCTGTGAATATCCTATACCTTTAAAGATGTAAGGTGATGGTTCTTAATTCCATCTGACCCATCCAAAGCATTTACCTGTCACTTTATCAATTTATTAGGAATGGCCGCATAACTAAACTTTAAATAACAAAACTAACAGCCATTCAAATATCTAACTCTCAGAAATTTAGCTGCATTTTCATCTGCTAAATCATCAGCAATACATCTTTATCATCCATAAACATACCACCTACCTAACTATCAATTAAATCGGTCTTACTACTTAGCAAATCAAAAGCTGAACTTGGTACAACAAATCTCCTCTCAGCCTGACAAAAGCTTATTCTGAGAAACTTGAATAAGCTACAATTTTGCTCTGAAGTTGAACTTCTCCCACAGACTATATATGTCTACAGGTACCGTAAATCATTTACACTTTAACATAAAATAGATAAAAATAAATATTCTGCAGTAAATTCTGCAATTTTGACAAAGGTCATCAATCATGCACTCATCACCACTGTTGCACTCATCACTCCCTCATCTTGATTCCCTGAATATAAATTTGATCACTTTCCATTCCCATCTTTCATTCCACAATATGTTGTGGGCAATCCTCAAGGGAGTCCTGCTTTAGATCTCATAAAAGGATAGGGTCACTGAACCTGAAAATTAGAACAAAAATTGTGAAATTAAAATGATTCGCCAACAGATTGGAATTCACACAAATATTAACCTTTCATCAGAATAAAGAAAAGCCCCATAAATTAAGTTAAAGGGGCTCATAGGTCATGAGCAAGTAGATAAATAAAGTTATGGTGATATAGCAAATATAAAAATGCAAGAGTATGTTTGTTTCATTAGAGGTACAAAAAAAAAAAAGGGGGGATCACATTTTGAATCTATTACACATCTTCCAGTAATAATAGAGGGACTGAAGGATGGTGTAATATAATAACTACTTTATTTAAATAAAATATGCTGTTGCATTCTGCTTCACACTCTCAAAATTTCTTAATCTTACATATTTTTTATTCTTATAGCAATACCTATAGCTTAGAGTTTTTATCTGGAATTACAAAGTTTCATTCAGGGACCTGCTATCTAAATAGCAGGTCCCTGGTTTTATGCCCAGCATCATGTTGCTTTGTCATGTCATCTTATTCCTAAACAAAGAGCTTATAGATCCATGCCATGTACCTTTCATTCATTGCAAGTTCTTACAAATTAAGGGCAATTTCTTGGACATCACTAAAGCCTCCCCCACCTCAGCCAACAAAAAAAGTGCTTATTGAAAAAAGAAGGAGTATATGTAATTCACACAGGTACTGAATAGAGAGGATGCTATTTTCAAATATTTTATCAAGGTAAGTGTTGGCTTATCTGCTCTTTGTGAATTAACTGGTAAATCCCAATAAAAGATGATAAGAAAAATACATTTTTAGAATCTGCTCATTGATACAGAAAATACTATTAACTCAGATCTTTAAACTTGGAATCTGTAAAATTGGAATATTTAACTTAATTAGCTCATTATTCCTCCTTCTTTCTTGAACCTGGTATAAACTTAAAGACATAAAATCAAATAGTCTGGCTTGATATATGATCAAGAATTCAAAAATAAACCAACTATCAGGCCTGCCAACTACTAAAAGTCCCATCATAAAATCTTATTCCATTCTCAAGTTATCCAAGTTTGAAGTTTAAACATGGACACTGCCATTTTGTGTTGAAATCATGTCAATCATGACATAAGTTGCCTAACTATGATGGGCTAGCACACTGACATAATGTATTTCTTTAGAATTTTCTTATAATTTTCTTTCTAAAATACTTTGATATGAAGTTTAACTTTAAGCACTTGAATAAAAATTTCTTAGACCCATGGAAAGGACAAATTATTTCTCAGAATTTAAAATATTTGAAAAAGAAATAAAGAAATACAATAATATTCTGCACTGGGTGTATGGCATCATTTTTAAGAGGCGCATGAACAAAATGGCCACTCCCATGTAAGTTTATATTGTTTTGGTTAATTGCTCATGCTGTTAATGAGTGGCTTAGCTTCTATGCTGAAAAAATGGGAATTCTCTGCCAAAAACAAGCAGGTTTTCGAAAAGGTACAGTACCAAATGACAACGTTTTCACACTTAAATGCCTTATTTATCTCTATTTGAAGAGAAAGAAGAAACTGTTTTGTGCCTTTATTGATTATAAAAAAGGCATTTAATAT
The DNA here is from genome assembly GCA_020152595.1 of Chiridota heheva. Classification (NCBI taxonomy): domain Eukaryota; kingdom Metazoa; phylum Echinodermata; class Holothuroidea; order Apodida; family Chiridotidae; genus Chiridota; species Chiridota heheva. The sequence continues at coordinate 1,979,406 of JAIGNY010001912.1, forward strand.
TATTAATCATTCTGCTCTTTGGTCTAAATTGATTGGTCACTCTATTAAGGGTAAAATGTTGCAAATTATACCGGCTCTTACCACTCTGCAAAATCATGTGTTAAGTTTGGCTCACTATCCTCCAAGTCATTCTAAAGTAATGTGGGTGTTAGGCAGGGTGAAAATCTATCACCTATCCTGTTTTCACTATTTATGAATGATCTTTTTGAATATTTATCAATATTTTATGATGGTTTGTCTATGGTTACTGAGACTATACATTAGTACCTTGATACTGATGATATTGAAATTTATGTTAAATTGTTTTTATTGCTTTATGCAGATAATACAGTTATTTTGGCAGAGTCAGAGAGGGAGCTGCAGGCCAGATTTAATGCTATTTATTTATACAGCTTGACATGGTCATTTGAGGTAAACACATTAAAAACCAAAATAATAATATTTTCAAGAGGCAAACTAAAAAATATTCCAAACTTCACTTTCAAGGGCGAAAAATGATCAGTTACTGATGAAATGACACACTTGGGTAATAAGTTTAATTACAATGGTAACTTTGAGAATTATAAGAAGTTTTTCGTTGATCAAGCAAGAAAGGCCATGTACTCTATGATGACTAAGTGTAGAAAATTTCTCTTACCTATTGACGTGCAAATAGGTATGTCAATGGTTCTTCTTATCCTACTCTATGGCTCTGAAGTATGGGGTTTTGAAAAGCTTGAAATAATTGATAGCTTTGTTTTAAAGTTTTGTAAAATAATTTTAGAGGTTAAGTCATCAACCAATAATATCATTGTCCATGGTGAGCTGGGTAGAACACCTGACAAAAGTGCTTATCTATCAGCGGATGATATGATTTTGGTATAGAACCCTAACTGCCAAACCATTCAAATGTACAAATATCATGTACTGTTTTCACTTAATCAAAGGGGTGTTTATAGCCACTCATGCTTAATTTGTATTAAATCAGCATTAGAGGACTGTAACATGACTAGCATCTGGGAAAGACAGCAAGCAATAAGTATTCATCGGCTAAAACAGAATATCAAAAAAAAATCAATGAAAATTACCATGCCGAATGGCAAATAGCAGTCGTTATTTCAAGTAGATGTGTAAACTTCCAAATTTTCAAACAGAGTTTATATATAGAACCTTACTTACCTATTGTACCACAACAAGCCAGTTTGCCTTACAAAATTCCGCTGTTCTGACCATAATTTTCTCATTGAAAAGAGTCGTTATGACGGTACTGTCTTGGTGGAAAGAAATTGATTTAATCTTAATGTTTGGCCATGAATACCATTATCTTTTACAATGTCCCCATTTTGTAAAAAAGAGGGAGAAATATATTGATAAAGAGTATTGTAATCCTAACACTTTCAAATTTGGGCAGTTATTATCATAATCAGACAAGGATACCTTGCTTAAGTTAGCAGCTTTCTCTGCAAGACTTTGATCACAATCATCAATTGAGGTTTCTCCAGTCTTTCACAAAAACTATTTCCTTTGTGCTTCTACTATGTAGAATTACAGAGGGTGTAAATATGTAATATTTTTTCTTTCTTGTTTATCATTTAGTCATGTAAATGTGTTCATTATCTTTACATCTAATATTCCATGTTTTGTATTCCATTCTTTTGTATTCATTGTATCACATACCTCATAAGGGATCGTTGATTAATAAACTTTAAAACTTGACAGAAGTACCGTAATGCTTTAACAAATTAAAAAAAAATATGCTAAATTGTTTTGTACGATGTGAAGTTTCCAACAGATGACTTATACTGTAATTGTTATTGGGATCATACTTAATGAAGAAAAAGCACAAATTTGTCTCCTTTAAGCTCATCTACCTTTAAAAAATGAACTTTTATCTATTTGACCACCCAGCTCCCTAAACAACATCCACACAGGCATATGCAATGCTTTAAGGCCGTTACACACCAAATGTGACGCGGCGAGCGATTTTTTATACAGAATTGAATAAAACAAAGTAAACATTTTGACCTCTTGTTTTCAGAGAACATCATCATCACATGGCTATTCAGATGATAACTGAAATTTTATTGAAAGGGCCTTTCTACGCCCATTAAAGCAAAATTTGCATCGCGACAGAAAATCACGCCCCACTGAAGCAAATTTCTCCGCAGTTTGAACAAACAAGCATTTATAACAAATGTTCCAGCATCATCAGAAAGCCTTAATTGTAAACTTTATCGTGTGTGAGCAGAAAGTCAAAGCATCTTATAATATTTGTTTCCTGTATGATTATCTAAAAAATCACTCGCCCATCACGTTCGGTGTGTTTACAAGTGCAGGCAGAGTTGTAAAAAGCAAGAAATCAATTTTTTAAAGTAATGGGCTTAAAATGAACAAATCTAACTTGTTGTTGAAATGAGGTGAAAGCAAAGAACTTGATTACAGCAAATGCTCTAACACTGAGCTCGCGTATACAGCTGTTTGCCAAAAATACTCTCAATAATTGGACAATATTTGCTTTTAAACGAAAGATAAGAGTACATTAAGAAGGAAGACCATCAAATGATGGAAGCACTTATCCAGATGATTTTTCCACTTGTAGATATGAAACCAACAGCTTAAGCTACACTCACGCTTTTAAGGAAAATTAAACTGCAATTGGAAACTTAACACCAAAACAAGATTTTACAACTGGCATTAAAGAGTTGTTGGAAATGCCAGAGCTTACCTTAAAAAAAATAGAGGGTAATTTGACATGACTTTTTTATCACATAATCACATTAAGTAAGTCTATGAAATATAATTTATTGATCGTATTTTCCATGTGTTACATCTGAAAATGTATTTAATGTTTTAGCATTAAATGTCATGCCGTTTTTGCTATCAAATATATGCTTCCATGTACAATCCTGCAGTAATACCGATTCTTTCCTCTGTTTAATTACATTCACTTCAGAAAAAAGAGCTGCACATATGAATTATACCAGACAGAATGTACACAAAGGCAGTGGCGGCACCAGGATCTTATTAATAAGGGAGGGGAGGGGAAAGGGGGAGGGGAGAAGGAGAAAAGGGGAGGGAGAAGGAGAAAAGGGGGAGGGGAAAGGGGAAAAGGGGGAAAGAAAATTTGTCTCATGGGGGAAAATCGTATAAATTGGACAAATTATGTCACTTTACAAAATTTCATGGAGGGCAAGTGGGGCGGGGTGCAAAGTGATCTTGTTGGGGGGAAAATGCCACCCACTGTTCAGAGGTTTAGGTATGGCTGAAAAGTATAGCTGTCCTTGTTATTGTTCAGTTTGAAAGAATTAATGATCAACTTTAATTGTGAAAGTCTGTCTTCATAGCGAATATGTAATACTGCTTTATTCAAAAGGACAAGAATCATGATGTAACAATACAAAGGTAGAGTTTTAGAATAAGAATCACACTGATTAGGTAATAAATGATAGACTTTAAAATTGTAAGGGTATCATTTGAAATTAAAGGAAACTGGAGGACATTAAATCATTCAATGGAGCAACTGGAAAGGGGCTATCCCCAGGCACATAAATTAAATTTCATGCTTTTAGAATAAAATAAACAAAGGTGCCTGCATCCAAAACAAAATAACAAAAAAATGAATGTTTAAGTTTGGTTGTGTCAGTGTGCAGTCCGGGAAAGGTCCAAAAACAAGGAACCAAAAGAGTCCTTAAACCAAAACGGTTCCTTAAATAACAAACTTTTTGTGACATGGACATTGCCATTTTGTAATATTTCCCATGATGCTTTGCTATACTAATGTTAAACCCTTATGCAGTGTTAAAAAATCAAATTCTAAATACCTCTGTGAAAAATTTCTTTGCCTGGCAAAACTAAAAACTCAGCAATAAACCTTCATTGCTGTCATGGCTAAATATTATCTACTCTCTTTTTGAAATATGAAAAAAAATCAGGAAAATAGCTAGGCTTTTTGGTGCGAAAACAGTCATTTAAAAAATTCAAATAATTGTAACACTTTGTCGTTGAGATTGGAGATTCTAAGAAATAAAATTACACATAGCCAAATTTTACATTCTATATGACAAAATTGTCTCTCAATCCTTCTGTACATTTTTATCGCAAAATACGAACAAAGCAGTTGCAGGATGTCTATTACCTCAGGTACTTTACAAGTTCCTTAAAATAGGACCTCTCCTGGAATGGTGTCTGTGACTGCAACCACAGATGGGTTTCTGCCAATATCACCTTGTATCGAGTTGTTGATAATTTTTGAGCCATGGATGGGGTATATTATACCAAAGCTAAACAACAGTCATGTACATCAAAAGTTCTGTCCTCTACTAAAATATGTAACACTAAAATAACTCATACTTTTTCTGGAAAATCAAAATTCCTTAGAGCAATTTTCCAAAATGTGGATGTGAAATCTCAAGCTCAAATATTGAAATATTCTTTTCCTAATGTTAGATAAAGAAGGCAGCTATTACTTAGCTACACAACTCTTTTAATTGCTCAGATTATATAGTGAATTGCTCATTCAGATGACATATACCAGTTTACTAGTTATGTAACTTTTTCCACTTAATTCAGAGGATTCATGACGTGTACCTCCGCTTTCCGTTTAGTATGCACTGCAACTGCCGATTTTGACCAAAATCGACGGTTGCACATCACACGCCTCGCCAGAGCAAGGGCAAGCTAATATGAGATCATTATTTGCTTGTCCTGGCACAGCTACGATCTAGTTACATTGCCAACACGTGCGAGTTAATATGATGCCTCTATCTGATGCACGTGGGCATATTATTAATGCCCCTATGATAGCATACTGAAAGGAAAGAGCTTGCACACTTAGTGTTTGAAATGAATTTCAAAACGGGAGAAAAACTACAAGCAATCCAGCTTTCAAGGCTGAAAAAGAGAATACCTCATTGACTTCTGAATTATAGACATTTAATAAATTGCCATTTTGACAATCAATGACACAATTGCAGTCATCAATGGTAAGTCAGTGGGATAAATACAATTTAAAGGTAAAAATGTTTCCAGCCCTTTTAATCAATATTTCAATGACTCAGTGTGCCCCCTATGAAATATGTAGGTCTCCGACTCTTGTTTCACTTGGCATGGCATAAAATTATACCCCGATTTGAATTTGAAGTAGCTTCGGTTGGATATGAAGCTTATCTTAAGGAAGAGGGTGTTGGAAAAACTTTAAGAAAAAACAGAAATCAATTTCACTCTTCAATCGAAATTTTTAATAATGACCATTATTCACTAAATGACACAATTACATGTCGGTCAACTCTTACGGTTTCACCAGGAGGCTCACGGTGAAGAGGCTCACGGTTTTATTGTGAGGCTCACGGTTTGTGGTAGCATCTTAAGGTCAAATCTTCAAATCTCATGGTAATGACCGATATTTCTCACTTACTAACCATCTAAAGTTCTACAGTTTGATTTCACTTTGAGTTAAGTGAACACTTTTAGTTCCATAAGGTTAGTACAGTGCATTGTCCGTATGCCCACAAGATATTAACAAAATTGGAACAAAGGTGGAACAAATTGAAAATCTCCAAGTTCCAGGTACCAATCTCCAGATTTTTTTGTGTAAAAATCAATAGATTCACAAATGTTTAGGTTGACAGAACTGCAATTATTAATCTTCATCTAGCCTTAATCTCATTTAAATAGCAACAAATTAAGGTCACACAGCCTTTAAGAGAATTTTTGTCTGAACTGTTGAATTGTAGCATCAAATCTGTATATGCCCAATATCTTCTCCAAGAAGTTTGAAAAATGATTCAGTGCTTTTTTTTTTTGCCTATACATGTTAAAACCATGATGTAATTGTGTAAATGCAGCCTTCATTCTACACAATATGCAGAAAGACAAAAGCGACAGGCAAAACACTTGAAGAATGTAATTCTTTGTCTCTCCTATGTTGTTGTTGATTTTGGTGACTTAGCATCTTGGTTGTTAAATCATAATAATATATATTTCATCATATTCAGTTATGGTAAATCAACCAGACTGATGCCGATATGGAAGTGTAATTCCAGCAGCTTTTGCTTGAGATTAGGATCTTGTCAACCTCAAATTTTCATTAGTTGTGCTGCTCCTTAAAGCTTCAAACAGCATGATGAATAACTCTGGCTATAAATTTTCAGTCCAATGCATCCAAACTCACCAGAGTGATGAAAACATCCTTTTAAAAGTCCAAATGAATCCTCAGCCCCACATTACATGCATAAGTTGGCCCTACAGTAACCAAATTCACAATACATGACTCTTCACAATAAGTTCCACTGTGTGCATATAGAAGATTAGGAGTGTAATTACTGATGCGTAAAATCACTGAACTATCTGTGGTGGGTTTCCTAATTGCTTCTAGCAGAGTCTAAAAGTCATACCTGCGGAAATGGAGGTTCTTGCGGGTAAAAAGACTGAAAATTTGTAGCAAGAATTGGGTGTAATGAGTCAGACCAGACCTGCTAGATAAGCAAATCGGGTTAGACTTTTCCTTATTATTTTCTTCATTCTGAAAACCACAAGTAATTAGGATCATATTTTTCTTATCATGACTCCATTGTATTTGTTCTCCTGTTGGTCCTGAGTTGTTGTGGAAGTTGGTGTTGAGCATCATATTAGCAATAGAAGAAGTCCTTATTGTGTGGTTATTTTAGTTGTGTGGTTATTTTAGTTAAGATAAGTGGCCTCATTATTTGCTACAATTAACTTTGTGGTTTTGATTTCCTGGAACAAATTTTTAAGGAGAAGAATAAGTCATGTAAAACTTTTTGCGATACAAAATAGATATTGCAAAGAGCTCTGCCTAGTCAAGACTATTCATTCCACAAACCAGCATTATCATTTAATATCTTTGAGAAGGTTAATCAAAATAATTCTAGTAATTTTCAATTTCTATAAATGCCTCAACTTAATTGGTATAGAAACAATGTTAGTTATCAAAGGAAGGAATGATAGTCCCAACCAACAAAAGCTTCATACCTTCCCACTATACCCACACCAGATATACAGTACATATTCCTAGAAATCAATTAAAAAGTCACCTTGAACTTATTCTTGGAAACTGACAATGAACCTAAAACTTGCTATGTATTTATTGTATTGACAAAAGCAACCGTGTAAATTCTTACCTTCCGGACCTTTAAGCGGTACTGGCAAACGTCCTCTGAACATCATATAAATTGTATTTCAATGGTTTGCAATCAAAAGAAGATTTATCAGTTTATGAGTGACAAATAGTGAAGAGATGCATAATAGGTAAGTCCATTTATATAGAGTGAAGTGTAAATTGAGAACTTATGAAGGTCAGATGATTCATGATATTCTTTGCTTGATCTTCTTCTATTCATATGATTAATTTTCAAAAGAATGTATGGGGAAAATATTTTGTAAGAATTATCAACGACAAATACCATCATAATTTAGAAGAAAAAATTGATAAAAGGTTTTGATGCTGGAATATCAATGAAAGGAGTAATTGTTCTGCAAGCTTAGAAAATGACAGAACACATAATATACTAATATTTATGTTATAATCTCAGAAAAATAGCTTCCTTTTTTTTAACATGGTGAAAAGCCATATACATTTTTATGTTTTATTGATATTTTGTGTGAATTTGTAAAAAAAATTACAACACCTTATAAAATAAAAAAATCACACTTTTTTTCCTGAATTGATCTATTTTTGAAATAATGAAAAAGAAGATCATCCAACAAAACAGACACGAGTTCTGGGATCAAAGAGGCGGAGAAGAATGTGAGGGGGCTATTGTAAATCATCTAAAGAAAACACACAAATTCTGAAATCAGTGAGGGGGAGACAGCACTATTGTACCAGTTATGAAATAAACCTCAAAATATTATACTATTCTTCTGTATTTATCTTTGAGGTCCACTGCAGTTCTACCAGACTTAAACTTGTATGCCCACAGAATGGAATTCCAGTGCTTGCCCATTCTCTTGACGCCGGCCTTCAAGTATTCAAGCTCCTCAGAACTAAAGCCCTGCCTCTTCCTCCTTGGCTTTGGTTGATGATGGACGTGATGATTTATTCTTAACTTCTGTCAAATTAGAAACAATGGTTAGAAGATTTTACCACAAAAGCAACAAAAATTAAGAAATAATTAACAACATGTATTATTTTTTCAACATCTTCTCATTCACTTGGGGAAAACTACACAATGAGAAACTTGGAAAACATGCTGATAGTATAAAAGGACAGTAATTGGAAAGTGTAATATGGTGTATAAATACTTATAAAATTTGCATCAAGTCCAATGAAATGGAAAACAGGACTAAATCTATGAAATTGTGGAAAAAACCTGTATCGTTAAAGCCTCATGCATTAAGGGTTTTTTTTTTTTGGGGGGACTCAGGGTTTACAGCAAATGACAATTTGTCTGCAACTGGGGCTTAAGATGGCTTTTAGTCCTAAACAGTTTTGTAGGCTCATCTGCAGGAGCCCAAAAGAGTTCATGTAAGGTTATTCAAAACTATGGTAGAAAGCTGCACAAATTTTATCAAGTCATATTCTTTAGTAACTAAGGGGAAAGCCAAAACATCAGTTTGAATAGAGACACCTTGGGTAAACCGATTTTAAAATTGTTTTGAATGCTTTTGGTGTTATCTATTATTATTTGGTATATCAGAATATATCCAGAATTTTAGTGTAAATCAGTATCAATCAGTGATGAAGCCCGCGTTATATGACAGTCCAAGCAGGCAAACCTTAGGCCGAAAGAACAGATAATGGTACCATTTGTGCTATGATATTTTCAATGGGACAAAAATTTTTGCACTTTCAAGAGAAAACCTCAATTTGATAAATCCAATTTTTTAGAATAGCAAACCAGACATAGCAAATGATACAAATCTCCTCGCCGCTAATAACATGCTTTCCAGCCTCTGTCACACCTGCCATCCCACTCTCATGTTCCACATGCCATACCATACTACTTCCCTCCTTACAGAAATCATAAATAAAAATCCAGATGCCATTCCACCACATGACCCATATGTCATCACACGTGCAATCAAGATGATGTCCTACCATATGACATGCCACTCTGTCCCATATACCATTCCACCCTGTCCCACATGCCATCCCTTCCTGTACCATATCATGTGCCATCCCACCATGTCTCACATGCTATCTCTCCTTGTACCAAGTGCCATCCCACAGTCTAGACACTTTCATTATAAATTCCATTCAGTCATCAGATCTATTATTCAACTTTGTTCTTTTTGCTATTCATTTGCAAGACACTCATTATAAATTTCATTCAGTCATCACATCTATTTTAAACTTTTTTTCATCCCAGAACAAATCCACAATTGCTGCTGTTGAAGTCTGGAATGCATTTGTTCTCCTTTATATAAATTTCTTTTCATAAAAATAGTTGGGAATTCTTTTCCTAGGGCAGCAAACTTTTGTTCCACAGTTGCTGAACAATGCATGAGGCTAGACGGACAATAGATGTGGACAGCCAGACGGTATAGATGCTATCCCCTCTTCACCAACTTCGTTGGCGAGGGGAAAAAAAAAAAAAAGTCATGCCTAAATATGAGGAAATATACCTTTATACCCTTTGAAATCCCACACTTCTGACTTGCAGAAATAGCTTCATCATAGCCAGATAAATTCTAAAGTATAGTAGTTTTTATCTCATCACCCACATATGTGGGGATCAGATATTTGTAGTCACTTTGCTGTATAGGCAAAAACTGCCTATACCTCCTACACTACATGATATTAGGGGGTTGGTGGCCCACCAGGGGGGTTCATATAATGGCCTCATATTAGGGCTTAGGGGTCATAAGTTTTTGGAACAGGTCAAACCTTGCGCTGATTTTTGCATGTCCGTGTATGCCTGTGCGTGCGTGTGTGCATATGCAACAATTAATTTTGTGTCGCTTATAACACAAAAAGTGATATACACACATGAACCAAAAATGGTGGATGGGTACCCTGGCCCCGAACTTTTGCCTCCAAAGTTTTGGGGTACAAAGGTCAAAAGTCAAATGAAACAAGTTTTGGGTGATGGCTGTATCTTTTAAAGGAATTACTTGGTATTTTACAAATTGCATAGGTGGGTAGGGTTTAACATTATAAAACAAAATAATTGGAGGTCATGGGTGAAAAGTCAAATAAGTGTTTTTTATGCAAAATTTAGCAGCATTTTAAATTCAAAAAGTGCAAGACAATGTACCATGATACCTTGGCACATGAATTTGTGTCCTGTAGACTCTGGGGTCAAAATGTCAAAGAGCTATTAACCACTTTTCACCATTTCCCCCTATATTTATGGAACAGAAGCTCTTTGGTAAGTGTGACGTGAGCATGAATGGTGTCATACCATGTAGGGAACGATAAATGTGAACAATTTCAGATGTTGTTTCAGTGATTAGTGTCAAGGGTCAGATGTCAAATATGTGATTTTAGGGGGCAATTATGTACTAAATTGTACATTTTTGTGCCACTTTAAATTTGAAAGTTCAAGACCTATACCAATCTATGTTTGTATCATGATACTGTGGTACTTGTGTTCCGTAAACACTGGGTTCAAAAGGTCAAATGAAATAAGTTTTTGGTGATTGAAGGAATTACTTGGTATCTTTAGAAATTGTATAGGTAAGTAGGTTTAGTGATTAGGGTCAAGGGTCAGAGGTCAAATAGGTGATTTAAGGGGGTAGTTATATACTAATTTGTACAACTTTTGTGCCACTTTAAATTCTAAAGTGCAAGACCTATACCAATCCTATGTTTGCATCACATGGTACATGAATTTGTGTCCTGTAAACTCTGGGGTCAAAAGTTAAAGGTCACAGAGTAAGTAACCCTTTCCATACCCCATACTTATTATTATTAGCTATTTTCCCCACTATATGCTGTATGATTAAGGTGATGAGATCAGCAAGTCCATAGATTGCTTTCTTGTTAGTATTGAGAGTGCAATTTTATCTTCATACCACTAATGACATACACAACAGTAACTTGATACTGATTACTTATAGACGAGTATCCTTTCTGAAATGATATATGTTAAGAGAAGTAAGAAGTGCCTACATACAACAAAAACCACCCTCAACTTTTCTATACCATCAAATGTAAGTATCTCCAAGTACCTAAATGGCCAATGGCAATTTAATGACTTAAGACATTGTAAAATGGAGGATGATTAAGTTGAATGCATACACATGATATTTCAATATCCCCACCTAACTTATAATACCAATAGAAATTGGTATTATTGAAGGGTCTTTTTGTCTTCCAAGCAACAGAGTCGGGCTCATTCTGCTTCAGTGACCCGCTGGGCTACTCACCGAGATCATGCTAGAAAATATTTTTGAGTTGGCGCACTTGTCGCGGGTTCATTAACCCTTACTCTACCAGCACTTTTTGAAAAGCGCTCGGGAGGCGGAGTCAAAATAGGGAACCCAAAACGGCAATAATATCGTCATGTGGTAGGGTAAGGGTTAAATACTTTTGAGAAAAATTAGCTTGAAAATGGGTAAAACTCAAAAATTGTTCAAAAATTCATGAAAAATATAATTTTTTTTCTAAACTTCAAACTTCAATATCATACTTTGCTTCAAAATAAAACATGCAAGCCTGAGTCCTAAGACATGATATAGTATTGATTTTTGGTCAAATATTTATGATGCAAATTTTTTTTCTGGGAAAATTTCTTCAAAATTTCATGAAATTTTTCAGTTTTGACAATATTTTTTTCAAAAAAATTGTTTACCAAAACCCTACATTGCATATGATTTGTTGAACTGCAGTTCGAAACTGCTTGAAATTCCTTTTCCTTTGATACATAAAAAAAAGCATACCTCCTCTATATTGACCCAAAGCTATAAGAATTAATTTTCACCTTCAAGTAAATAATGATCAAATAGTGTAACGGATATCAACGTACTAGTACAGTACATGAGCGCACCAGGTTCGAGCCCAGTGAGACTTCAACATTGGCACTGTAATTTTTCTGTTGCGGTTTTCAAGGGTCATTTGTTTAAAATTATTTTTCGTGTTTTCTCATCTTTCCCTTCTAGCTAAAAATCGTAGATTAGCATCATTGAAAAGGAAATTTGATAAAGAATCTTAATATGTAACACAAAACTTTTGTTTGCAATATTCACAAGAAATTATACTCGTGCAAAAATTGGCCCATTTGTTGACCGAATTTAGCCAAAAATTGCTTAATTTGCATATATTTGTTCAAGTTTTCCTACTTTTGCTTTCATTACTCAATAGATCAATATCTTAGCTTTCATTAAACCCAAACTTGTAATGAAAGAAAATTTGTCAAAAATTTATATGAAAAAAAGTTACGAAAATTTGGCTGACATTTTTCAAACCCATGGTAGAGTAAGGGTCAAAGCACCCAATGGCCAACAGATGCCTATCCACCACACCTGTGAGGTGTTTGTGACTTTGTGACCATCAAATTCCACTGAACCTGCCTGGAAAAATTAATTTCACCTGGAGTGTCTGACATGAGTTTGATATTTGTTAAGATCTACTACTAGTGAGCATTTCTGATTAAAAGTTTGAATTATAAATCTCACTCACAAACAGATCTTAAATTCTCTTAAATGGCTCTTTAATGCCATGCACATCACAAATTGTTGCTTCTTCTGATAAAAATATTCTTGAAAAAGAAAAAAAAATTGTTCTATAAATAAGTACAAGATGCAACAACCGTGATTGACATTTTCTTCTTTATTTGCTTGGTTGGCATGAAAATCCTAATGATATCAATAATAATGGTTAAAAGACCTCAAAACTTCAAAATTAACTTGTGATTGGAGTAAGGAAATTCTCAAAATTCTAAGGACTGTCTCTTAATTCTTCCAAGAACAGATGAATAAATATCCATAATGATTATAATCAATATGTTCAGAAAATTGTTGATTAAAAGAAACCCTAGATTTTGTATTGTCTGAAAAACGCTTACTTTTTCACACTAATTGAAGTCACCATCTGTACAAACAGAATCAATTGATGAACTTTTAAAATGTCACAGTACCATTTCTTTATGCATGACAGAACTTTTAGACTACTTTAAGACTACTTTGAGAGAACCCATTATTTTTTGCAATATT